>QLTV01002552.1:3455368-3481184 GCA_003457575.1 Thermophis baileyi | reverse complement strand
TGAGGACAGACCGAAGGGAAGCGCCCTGTACTGGAAGTGCCTACCTGCATAACAGAACCGAAGGTACTGTCTGAAGTGCCTATTAATGGGAATATGCAGGTAGGCCTCCGTCAGGTCCAAGGATGCTAAAAAATCCCCCCTTCTAATACTCCCCAGAATGGATCTCAAAGAGTGCATCTTAAACCGGTGGTAAGTTACATACCAGTTAAGCCGCTTAAGATCCAGGATAGGGCGCCAACCCCCCGAGGACTTCGGGACCAGAAACAAGATTGAATAAAATCCAGAACCCCGATGAGACAGAGGGACAGGCTGAATAGCCCTGATATCCAGTAAGTCCTGGACAGCCTCATCCATCCGGGCCCGTTTAGCAGGAACTCTGGAAATGGGGCACGGGCGAAAGAACCCAGGGGGAATAGAGGAGAATTCCAGCTCCAGGCCAAAACGAACGGTCTGTCTGACCCAGGGATCCTGGGTCATCTGATCCCAGATGTCCGCAAAGCGAGACAATCTACCTCCAATTGGAAGGGCGGTGGGCAAACTAACGGGACCTACGGAAGGGACGGGAGCTGCCGCCTCTGAAGGAACATTTGAATGGCTTTCCCCTACCGGCCCTGTCCTGATAAAACTGCCTGGACCCGTGCTGACCCTGGGTCCGGGGAAGGCTGGAACCCTGGTCAGCTGCACGAAAGGGCCGCCGTGCGTATGGAAACTGGCGAAAGGCACCTTTTCTAGCAAAGGAGGGGAGGACCTTTCTCCGATCCCTCAACTCAACAAGGATGGGATCCAAAGAGTCCCCAAAAAGCAGTTGGCCCTGGATAGGAGCCGAAGCCAGGCACCATTTATGTCTTGCATCGGCAGACCACTGTCGCAACCAATGCAGCCTACGGGCGACAACCGATGCAGCCATCGCCTTGGCAGCAAAGCGGGAGGAACGCAGAGATGCATCAGCAGAGAACTGCGCTGCCGCGATGACCTTGTTGAGGTCCTGCTGGGTCCTTAGATCCGAAGGATCCACCTGCTCCTGGAGCTGCCGTAGCCAAATTAGGGACGTGCGCGCAAAGAAAGAGGCCGAAGAAGAAGCTCTCACAGCCCAAGCCGCGGCCTGGTGAGCCTTCAACAGCGACTGCTCCATACGGCGCTCCTCCGGCCTGAGAAGCTCCTCCGATTCCCCCGGCATAACAGTAGGGGAATACAAGGCCATCACCGGGGCATCCACCGAGGGTGGAGTCAACAGAGAGTCTAGCCCCGGATCAATGTTAAAATACCTCCGATCCAGCGACGATGGCATAGGATCCGAAGCTGGTGCGGTCCACTGTCGCTGCACATTATCAAGGAACAATTGCGGAGCCGGGATGACATCAAGCTCCCGCAACTGCTCCCCAAATAGAGGATCCTGTAAGGAAGAAGAAGGGCCTTCCAATGGCCGTGACGCTGGGTTAGGCAAACCCGCAGCGTTATGGGCCTTATAAAGGAGGGACTTAAACAAAGCCGGAGGAAAGAGACCTGAGGACACTGGCTGTTCTGGTAGGAGACCTTCATCCTCAGACAAGGTCAACTCCCCATACTCTCCCTCTTCCAAGAGAGGGTCCAGATCGCCGTCGCTGGCAACCGAAGAACCCCTGTCCGGACTGCGCGAACGGTGATCGGGTCCAGCTGAGCCCAACTGTTGGAAAGACCTGGAAGGACGGTCAGAATACACAGCATCTGGCCGAGCGAGGTGCTGTAGGCCCGCGAGCCCCTGCTGCACCGCAGCCACTATAATAAACTGCAGATTGGCCGGATCAATAGCAGGTGCCGGAACCGCGGCCATTGGCACCGCAGAAGCGACGCCCCACTGGATAGGAGCGGGAGCAGAGGACAGCGGCAAGGCAGACACAGCTAAGGCAGCCGCTGCCGTTGTAGAAGGAGGATTAATATCGGCTGCGCCTGAGGGAGTCGCCGCAGCGCCAGACACTGTGGGAAGGGCGACTGTGGGGGCCAAAGAGGGCTGCACGGCCGGAGCAAGGAACCCAGCCGAGCCCCAAATGTCCCCAGACAATAGTTGTAGTCCCGGGCGATCCAAAGCCAACTGATCCATCTGGCCGGCACCCCGCTGATATTGATCCCCCTGAGGAGCGTGTAATGTCCACCGCGACTCCACTGGCTCATTAACCCTTGCGGGCTGAGAATGGGCCCCATGACCTCAGGAGGGAGGAGGGGAGGCACCCCTGTCCAAAACCTCCCTAGTGGACTTCTGCCTCCTCTTGCCAGGAGGCTTACTTGCCGCCGTTGCGTAGCCGGGATCAGCCATGCCAGGCCAAAAAAAAAAGGGGGGAAAGGGGCCAGACAAAATGGCTGCCACCACTTGGATGACACTCAAAATGGCCACCGCGCTGAACAGACAGTCTCGAGGCTCCCCAAAATGGCCGCCGCCCACAAAAAAATGCAGTAAACGGCCTGCCAAAGCTGCAGCCAAGCGAATCAGTGCTGTAGGGCAACGATGGAGTAAGTGCCTACACGGACAAGCCCAACAAGGTCCAGGCACACTCTGCTGGCAAGTGACCGATCCGAGTTGATGTGGAGGGGGGGGCGATCGGAAGCGAGCAAGCCCGACAACCGATCCCACACCCCTCACAGCCAAGCAAAGATGAAGCAGAGGGACAAAAAATGCGTCCCCACCGCCCGCCCTGCAGCCAAAAGGCTATCGGGCGCTTCGGAGCCGACCTCAGAAGCGGAGCAGAACAATGAAAAACTCACAGGGAAGACGATGTAAGGATGACCACACAGCTCAATTCCCTGGCTCCACGCTTCTCTCCGTCAAAGAGAACGTCCAGCAGAAGCTCCGGTACAGAGGGCCGATGACAAGGCCCTCAGAGCCCAAGCGCAAGCACTGTCAAGGGCAATCACAGTGACAGCCGTCAGCGTGGCAAGGGCAGCCGCCCGAATGCCAAAGCCTCCCCCGAGAACTGTATGCACAGTTAAGGGGAAGGCACAGAAAACTATCACTGAGTCAGTCAAATTGACAAGAAGAATAGCTAGCACTCAGAGATCAGAAAAACCACGTCTCTCCTCACTGAGGACTGAGTCTAACTGGGAGGCAAGATGGCGGACAGGGATATAATTTGATTGACAGACTCAGTCCTCATCCTGATTGGACGAGACAACCCACTCTGAATGCTAGCTCCAACCTCCATGGAGAAACACAGTGTTTATTGCGCAAGTGGCCATGTGTGAAATACAGTGAGGAGACATTATTGTCATTCATAGAATTGCAGAGTTGGAAGTCAGCAGTAGCTGACAGTCCAATCTCTGCTTGTACATATCCAATAAAGGGCATTATTTTGAGTAACTGGTTGAAGTGTTTATCCTATTGGAAATGATGTATTCCTTAAAATTCAACAAGAATTTGCCTTCCTGAATTCTTTCATGGCCAGCACTCCTCCTGCAACAAGGAAATCGTAAGATTCTAGTGAAGAACAAAAGAAGACAATTTGATGGTTTAGAACACAGCTGATATCAGGTGATGGCTCTATGGATTAATGCTATCATTAATGGGGCTGAAAGAGGAATTAAGGCACAAAGAGGAATTAGCACCTGGTATCAACATTGATTTAGAATTGATAATATTCATTTAACTGCTAATGACTTTAAACATGGTAAAGTTACAATTGCTTCCTCCATTGATTTTCTGGGACACAATAATGTGTCCTTAGCTATTGAATCTGCTATGGCTGGTGATAGTGTTGTTGATTTCTAGACTCATCCAAATGAAATCCCTGCAGAAATGCCATTTCTTAAATAGGATGATCTGACTGGCCCAGCTTCAGAAGTGGGGAATAAAATCGCTGAACAGTGGAGTTTGGTGTGCATTGCATGGCATCAAACTGAAAATTCAGATGTTATCTTCCTTATACTTTGATTTGAATCTTTCCTAATCATTTATTACATTTGATCAATCAACCATTGTTATTTGTAAACCATGCTTTATAAGCTTGACTTATTGTTTAGGTATGGCTGCCATTTCTGGTGTCCAAAAAACTAGACAAGTCTTAATGGCAAAAGACAGCTAATGTTTTCTATATCTTGTGATTGTCCAGATTATAGTAGTTCCAAGTGGTGGCCCTACTTTTTACACTCATAGAATACTGTCAGGACCCAACTTGTTATGGCAATCTCGACATGTGTTAAATCAATAACCAAGTACAGTATGTTATGAGAATCCAGCTACTGAGTAAACCAAAGATTCATAGCTACGGTATAATACTATAGACTTCTTTAGAGTATAGGATTTGCGTACTGCCATTGACTGGTTTAAAGTATCAAGGCTGAAGCCGAACAAAAATGAAGAATTAAAGATTATCTATAGAAATGTAGAAAGCTTCCAAGAGGATTTTTCTTTCCAATGAAAGAAAATCAGCCCGCAAATGTGCTCAGAAAATCTTTCTGCCTGCTTGAAGTTGTTGGCTGAGTTTTGTATTGTGTTTCAAACCAAACCAAACATGTATTACATCCATAATGTCAACAAATGAGAGAGTGATCTGGTGGCAACATCTGTCATTCCATAGGCTCTAAAGTTGATCTGGCTGACTGGAAAATGAAATAGGTCTGTTGCCAGCCAAAAATTGTTCTTGGAGTCTGTATTTTGTTTAGCTGCTCTTCCTGAAAAGAATGGAAGGTCTCAAACTGCCATACTGCTTTGCATTAAGCCAAAAATTCACAGCAATGTTGGTGTAACAGGATATATATATGGCCACTGAGTATAGCCCAATCTACTTTCCCACATGCACATACATATGCAATTGTTACTGTGGCTCTTCAGTCACACTCAGTGGCTTTACAGCATATCAATGCAGACACTCCACTGCTGCTTTCAAAATACAGGTAGTCCTGTATGGGTGGACTTACAACAGTTCATTTAGTGACCATTCAAAGTTACAATGGCACTGAAAAAAGTGACTTATGACCATTTTTCACACTTATGACCGTTGCAGCATCCCCATGGTCATATGGTTTACATTCGGATGCTTGACAACTGACTCACATTTATGATGTTTGCAGTGTCCCAGAGTCATGTGATCCCCCTTTTGCAACAAGCAAAGTCAATGGGGAAGCCAGATTCACTTAACAACTGTGTTACTAATTTAAGAGTTGCAGTGATTCACTTAACTAATGTGGCAAGAAAACTCATAAAATGAGGCAAATTTAACAAATTTCTCACTTAGCAACATAATTTTGGGGCTCAATTGTGGTCGTAAGTTGAGGACTACCTGTACAAAAGAAGCAGGCAGATGTATATTCCTTGTCTTATTCATTATGGGTGGAGCTACCGTAGGTTAAGGCTAATAGGCTAGTTCCTTGCTAATGGCTGCATTTCAGATCTTTGAACACCATCCAACAAAATGTTTGTAATAGCTTGTTTCACTTTTCTTGCTGTGGAATATTTTAATGCTAGTAAATACAGTATGAAGTCCTTAATCTGGAAAATAACCAGTATAACATATAGAAATTTTTCAAAAGTTACTGTTTCATACCTATAGACAGAATCTTGCCAGATTGAAGGCCTCTACTAGCTGCATCTACAATATACCAGTGAACTATTCAGGAGAGATTATCTTCAGCCTCTTTCTCTCACACATAATACCTGGGATGAGTTGCCCTCTATTCCTCTTAAATGCACCTCCTCACTACTTTCCATCACACATTTATCTGAGATTACATTTCAGACTTATTCATGTGCAAATATAAGGGGAACCTGGTCAATCAGGGCAAAATAATCAAGCATGTTACCCTTATCTGCCCGTTAGCTACTAAGCAGGTTGCCCATTGAAGTAGAAACAACCAGAGTCCCAAAGGCACACCCTTCTTTGGTTGATATAAGCAACATGTTATTTTTTTATTGCAAAAATTGTGACAACTGTATTAATTTTTTATAAGTTCTGTCCCAGGTGGGCAGTCCAGAGGGAGCAGACAAAACCCTTTTTATGAATAAAAAGACATTGCCCTTTAATTCCAAAGGAAAATAATATAATTCTTTGAGAATATAAGCTAGAAGCCTGAAGCCAAATGCCAAAGCAAAATGAGCTCTTCTGCTTGGGTAGGACTTGATAAGTTAATGTATCTCAGGTGCCCTTTAAAATTTATCAGATATCTACCAGGGCTGAAAATCCTCTATTCTCTTCTATTCTCTACTGTCTGAAAGCCCTGTGACCTTTAAAATACGGAGTGTATACAAAAATAAAAATAAAGGAAAACAAAGAAATTGTTCAATCTACTTCAGCTGGCTTTATGAAAGGCATAGCTTTGACTGTTTTGATGCAGAGAGTACTAGTGATGGCTATCAAATTAATTATGCACCTGACTTTATTAGCATTTTCCTTATGCAAAGTCTAAACAGATTCTTACATTTTTAACTTAAGATCAGAAAATGATTGGTTAGAAGTGCATGGTTTGTTATATGTCTGGAATATCAGATGAGTTATTAGAACATTCTGATTAGGTACTTTAAAAATGAAATTTTATTATATTTTTAAAGAAAGCAACTTATGCTTTCACAAAAGACAATTTAGAAACATTACACATTTCCCCCATTGTAATGATTGTAAAATCAGATCGGTAGTCTGTCAGGTAGAATGACTAATGATTGCTACAGCCTCTTATTCCATCTCTTCACTAGATTTATATCATTTCCTAGCATCATGTAGCCATCATTACAGCAATTTAAAGCTTGCCTTCAATATTGTTATATCAGCCAAACAATAGCAATAGCACTTAGACTTATATACAGTACCCTTTCATAGCGCTTTACATAGTGCCCTCTGTAATTGTTTTACAGAATCAGCATATTGCCCCCAACAATCTGGATCCTGATTTTACTAACCTCGGAAGGATGGAAGGCTGAGTCAACTTTGAGCCGGTAAAAATCGAACTCCTGGCAGTGAGTAGTGAGTTAGTCTGTAATACTGCATTCTAACCACTGCGCCACCATGGCTCAATAGTTGGATAATTCCATAAAATCATCAGATATAAATAACTAGTGGGGCACCCAAAAGTGCTTTTCCAAAAGGCAACTGGACTTTCTTGGTTTTTCCTTGAAAAGGTTTCACATCTCATCTAAGGAGCTTCTTCAGTTCAGTTCTTCTTCAATCTCCATAGACAACTAGTGGGGCAATCTCAATAGTTCAGATAATAACCATGCAGACATTTTGCATTTATTTATTCAAATTATTAGTCACCCAACTCCAATGGACTGAGCAGTAAGTATGAAAGACTTTACAGATTGAATCGTGATTTTACTGATTTACGTGTAATGCAGGCAGGGGTGGGTTCTGGATCCTTTTGCTGCCGGTGCGCTCAGGGTCGCGCCGTGTGCGCGTGCACCCGCAGCAATAAAAAAATAGCTTCTGCGCATGCGCAGAAGCAAAATCCAAGATGGTGGCGTCCACGGAGACACCGACAGAACCGGCTCCGTGATGTCATCGCCGAGTTACTAACGGTTCTAAAGAACCGGATAGAACTGGTAGGAACCCACCTCTGGATGCAGGGATTATAATGGTTTTAGCAATTGGTGATGGAAGTGATGGAAGAGGCCATTGATTAGAAGTTTACAATTTCATGAGGAAATATCTTGATATTTTTATTACTTTTAAGCTTTTTTAGGCCAATGAGTTTATTTGTTGCAGTTCTTTTTTGATTCCCATTCTCTCTCCCTCTCCCTCTTCCTTGTAGGTGCTCCAACACTGGAGGTTTTTAAGAGGAGATTGGACGACCATTTGTCTGAAATGGTATAAGGTTTCCTGCTTGAGCAGGAGGTTGGACTAGAAGACCTCCAAGGTCCCTTCCAACTCTGTTATTCTGCTATTGTGTTCTTCTTCTTTTTCTTTCTCTCTCTGCCAGGTTAACTTCTGGTCTGGTAGCCTTGTGGTAATGAGTAATAAAGTATATTCAACTTTCAACCTGTTCTTTAGATTTGTAATAATTCTTCTCCCAAGTACAGGTAGTCCTTGACTTATAACCACAATTGAGCCCAAACTTTTGGTTGCTAAGCAAGGCAGTTATTAAGTGAATTTTGCCTCATTTTATGACCTTGCTTGCCACAGTTTTTAAGTGAATCACTGCAGTTGTTAAGTTAGTAACTCAGTTGTCAAGTGAATCTGGTTTCCCCATTGACTTAGCTTGTCCGAAGATCGCAAAATTATTATTTATTATTTATAAAATTTATATGCCGCCCAACTCCCGCAGGACTCTGGGCGGCTTACATCATATATAAAAAAATAAAACATATAAAAACAATTTAAAAAAAACAACTCATCCATATTTAAAATAAAACATTCACACAACCACCCATGGGCCAATCAGAACCACTATTGGCCCCAGGCCTGCCGGAAAAGCCAGGTCTTAACGGCTTTACGGAAGGCCAGTAAGGTGGGGGTAGTACGGATCTCGGGGGGAAGTTGGTTCCACAGAGTCGGAGCGGCTACAGAGAAGGCCCTCCCCCGCAGTCCCGCCAGCCGGCACTGTCTGGCTGACGGGACCTGCAGAAGGCCAACCCTGTGCGACCTCACTGGTCAATGGGAGGAATGTGGCATAAGGCGGTCACGCAGATAAACTGGTCCTGAGCCATGTAGGGCTGATCACATGATGCCAGGACACTGCAACCGTCAATAATATGAACCAGTTGCCAAGCATCTGAATTTTGATCTTGTGACCATGAGGATGCTGCAATGGCCGTAAGTGTGAAAAATGACCGTAAGTCACTTTTTCCACTGGCCTTGTAACTTTGAACAGTCACTAAATGAACTGTTGCAAGTCAAGGACTACCTGTAGCATCTATCTCTCTCTTTCTCCCCCCCCCACAACTTAAAGTCACCATCCCTGGGGAGTTTTGAGTCTAGGAAAATAAAGTATGCTAATACTTTAATGTCTTCTCTACCGATTTGGAGTGGGGCCCTTTTTCTTGTTAGCATAAAACTATCGAGCAGCAAACCTGCTTTTTCATTCTTCTTTCACTTTCAACAAGAGATTCCTTAAGTCTTCCTACATTCCAGTCTGGCTGGTATCAGTAATTTGCCTGAGGATGTTGATATTTCTTCCAGCAGTTGAAATTCCATATATACATTTTTTGCGGTCCAGCATTTATTATTATATAGATTGAATATCAATTAAACAAGGTGGTGATTTACAACTTAGGGGCACTCCTGTTCCGAGTTTTGACTATTCAATTACTCCATATTCCATTCTAACTATTATCTCCCGACTTCTTACAATTTTTCAGCACAGAGCTAAGGTCTATCCATAATTTATTGTATCTGCACAGTCCAAAGCCTTTACATAATAAGTACAAGAAAAAGCAAACATGAGAATTCCCTTGTCTTTTCATTATCCCTTAGATTTTAGCAATGCGAAATTGAGTGCCCTTACTTCTTCTGAATCTAGATTGCACATCTGGCATCTTGTTCTGTATATCACTGAAGTCTGCACTTTAAACTTTGAACATTATCTTACTGGTATATGAGGTGTATGCAGATGTTTGATTGAGCATTCTTCATCACTGTCCTCACTGAAGGTCTTTTAGTACCACTGTCCTTGGTACTGAAATATAAACTGATTGTTTCTAGTCTCTTGCCCACTACTGAATTTCCCATACTTGCTCAAAAGCCACACTTACAAGATTTTAAACATTTCTTCCAGTATTTAATCAGCTCCTGGTACCTTTTGCTTTATGCCTTCACCTATTTTCAGTGTATCAGCAGACATTTTTCTTGCTTTATGCATTGCAGGATATTTTTGTTGGATTCATCTTTAACCATGACACAAATTTCAGTTCATAGTTCTTCGTCCAATCCATTACATCTATTCTTTTCCGCTCACCACCTAATCACAAGAAATATTGCTGACTTGTATCTTGTTGGTCTGACGATTTTATTTATTTTCTTTAGTTTAATCTGTCACCGTTGTAAGAAGACATTTTGTGTAGTCAGCACAAGGTCTTGTTCTTGCTGAGAGAATAGAACTTTGACATCTTTGCTTGCAGGGTATATAGTCAAACTGTTATCTGAAACTAAAGAAAAACTTAAATGAAATTCAAAAGCATCTTGAGAATGAGATAAAAGTATTGAAGCATATTTTGGTGACTGTAGAATTGTAACTTTCAGAAAATTGAGATATTCGACATAGTATTAATAATAATACTAATGTGGTGGAATATGGGCCAAGGTTGCAGGAAGGAGGGACCCCTTTCCCAGGGAGCAAAGAGACAATCTTTAGTTTGCAGAAAGAGAGTGAAGCAGTTTCCCCTATCAGTTCATAGGATATATCTACTTGTTATCCAGATAATTACTTTAGTCAGGCAAGTTTTCTCTCTATAGGCCAGCAACAATAAAGATTTATTTTTTCAATCTGAGCAAGTTGTCTATGGAGATTTTCAATCATCCAGGTCATGGTTGTCCCAAAGTGCTTTTCCAAAAAGCAACTGGACTTTCTTGGGTTTTTTTTTCTTTAAAAACGTTTTACTTCTCATCCAAGAAGCTTCTTCAGTTTTGAAAAAGCTTCTTGGATGAGAAGTGAAATGTTTTCAAGGAAAACAAACAAGCAAGTCCAGCTGTCTTTTGGAAAAGCATCTTTGGGCCTGAGCAAGTTGGTTAGGGGGACCGCATATATGTCCTCCAGGAAGGTTTCATTCCTCATTTTCATTTCTAATTTGGATAGGCTCTTTAGGTGAGTAGGCAGAAAGTCATTGGGATGAAAATGTTCCAATTCCTAAAACCTTGACCCTAGGTGGGTCATTAAGTGTTGCCTCCCTGGTGAACATGTGAAATGGTCTTAATCTTCCAGGGGAAGTATTTTCCTACATATAACTCTTCCTTAGTATCTGTACCTACAATACATCCCCTGATCTATCATATTATCTCCTGCTATTAATTTCTATTCCCTTGGGCTGTAGAAACACTTCAAATAGGAAGATGTATCTCTAGTGATCCGCTGCCAGTGCTAAGCAACAGTTCTAAGAGTGCCCATATGTATGAGACCTGGAAGATTAGCAATTGTCAATGGTCTAAATATCTTGGTTACCTGTCTATTATTTGATTAAATTATGCTGCTATGATGAGTGCTCTGCAGCTTATCTAATTTTGTGATGAATCCACTTTCTGCCATATTGCTCCCAAGCCTTTCTCTTGGTCTGACAGTTGTGATTTGCCTTGTCTACCCAGTGATTGTGGAAGAGCCTTCTTCATTTAGGATGTCAGCACCAGAGGAGGAAAGCAATTTAGTGGATTAAAGAGCTGCTATGCTCTCTAGGACAAAGACATATAATTTTGATAAAAGCGGAAGATGGTCCAGAGAAATTCTCTGGGATAAAAATAAACATATCCCCGGGGATTCTTTTAGAAATATTTTATGAATCCTGATGGGATGAATCTATTTCTTTATTGTCCCTCTGGAACTGAAATGGCTGAAGAACAAACTGTTTGCCAAGTAGTTGATGTGCAAAATTCCAATACATTTTGTGCAAAATACCTGTTTATGTTCTTTTCGGAGCTCAGTTATTAAAGAGACTCAAGGCAAGGTTTGTTGCGACTCCTTTGATCTAGTCCTTTCAGGTTGTTTTTATGTTTTGAGAAAAAGGGTCCCTGCCAACACTTTGCTCACCATGAGAGGAAGGAATAGAAAACTGCTTTTCAAATTGGATTGCACTTACAGCTCAAATAGGATTGTTCATTTTGTTTCAAATCCTTGTCAGGTTCTTCATTGCACTCCATTTCTTCCTATTACTGCATTAACCTGAAACTGATATGATCACGTTTTTAAAAAGAAAATATTACTTTTGATGGTTTATATATGAAGTGGCTATTTACAAGGATTTTACCCATAAATACACATAGCTGGCTCACCTGGGACCTGTTTGTTAATTCTAAAAGATGGCGTAATAGCACTTAGCAATAGCACTTAGACTTATATTCCGCTTCACAGTGCTTTACAGCCCCTGTCTAAGCGGTTTACAGAGTCAGCATATTTCCCCCAACAATCTGGGTCCTCATTTTACCCACCTCGGAAGGATGGAAGGCTGAGTCAACCTTGAGCCAGGTGAGATTTGAACTGCCAAATTGCAGGCAGCCAGCAGTCAACAGAAGTAGCCTGCAGTACTGCACTCTAACCACTGCACCACCGTGGCTCATATCAATTAATATCAATTAAGGTATTACACCACCGTAATATCTTAATTGATAAAATTAATAATTATTATACATATTCATTCCAAAATAATACATTTTCTATGCCTTTTGCTTAAAATACACAGTACACAAATTGACACATAAGACAGATCATGAGCCAAGAAGAAATTCTATCATTCAGCAAAGAGTGAAAACCAGAAATATTTCCAAAACCACAATTGTGCAATGTTTTTATCAGCACTAATGAAGCTGATTCAAATAACCTTCAAAGTTCTGGTTTCTTTACAGCTTGTAACTTGAGCTTAAGGTCAAGGATGGAGAAGAAGCAAAAGCATTAGAAAATCAGACCAAATGTTTTTAGCCATGATGTTTGCTGCTTAGAGTGACTGTCATATGAAGATGTGAAAATAATTTTAATAATTGTATAATTTTAATTCAAAATTAGATGTCTTCCTATACTATCTCTGACTTTTCTTTTGATCATTAACATGATCTATAAATAACTGAAACTAGAAAAAACTATGTTGCAAAGTCAATACAATTTTGCAAAGATTGCTAAACAATTTCCTCCTCTGGTAATTAATGACCAGACTAAACTAATCAAACAACACAAATAATAATAATAAACAAGGAAAATTCTTTCACAAAACAGAGTTTCTCTAAGTACACAAAGATAACCCCCAGAGTCAGCATGTAGGCATACACCAAAATAAGATAAGGACATTAAAACCAGAGCTGTACATCCATCAGATTAAACATTACAAAGGGCACATAGATACACCACAACATACCACTTTCCCTATAAATACTACCAGCCTCTGTACCTCAATTTGTAGCTACCTTTGAGTGTTTTTATGCTCTTTAATAACTTCTTCCTCTTAAAGCTGTTGAGTCTGATATCATTTTTACACAATCCTGGCTTGGATTTGGATTCTAAGAATCATTCCGACAGAGTTTATAGACTGAATGCATTTGGCCTAGTAGGCTGTGCAAGATGGTGTATGGTTATCCCAAGCCACTGAGTCAAAGAAGCAATGGTAAACTGTCCAGTTTTGAAATACAAACTTTGGCCGAGCCATGAAAATGCAAGAATCCATCTATATTTCCATTCATGCAGAAGCACAAAAGGAATCACAGTGTGGTTTAATGCGTAATTTTTTTTTACCAGGAATTCTTCTTCTTGTGCCATATCCATCATCAAATGTTGGCGATCATGTTGGCGATCCTATTTTTATCAATAGCCGCCTGAAAAAGTGCTGCTGAGTTTTGTCCAAACCAGTCCCTTAGATTTTGAAGCCATGATGTTCTTCTTCTGCCTGGACCTTGTTTGCCTTCAATCTTTCCCTGGAGGATTAAGTGAAGTATGCTGTATTTTACCAGGTGTCGCATCACATGTCCAAAATATTCTAACTTTCGCTTTTTGATGGTTTTGATTATTTCCCTTGGCTTTCCCAGGCAGCTTATCACCTCCTCATTTCTGATTTTTTGCCAGGAATGGATTGAGGTATTCCAACATGCAACATCTGACAAGTGTATAGACTCAAAGGCATTCTGAAGGCCATGTACTGTCTTGTCCAGTCTCCCCAAAACAAACTGATTGTGACTCTTGAAAGAGACAGGGAATTGAATAAAGTAAGGAAGCAGAGTCAAACAAAAGAAAAATCTGACCAGGCTCCAATTTTCAGTGCAAATAATTCTCTAAATGTGATAAAAGTAGCAGATTCCAACTTAGAATATCACAAATGTTTGGCAAGAGATCAAATATTTCAATAATTGTCCTGGCAATTGTGAAGCCCAATCTTCTCTTTCTTCCTCTCTTCCTCTCTCTTCCTCTCTCTCTCTCTCTTTCTCTTTACTATAAGGATGACTTGATTCCTTTTAATGAAGGAATCAAGTGTGACTTGATTCCTTTGAAGATATCTTCATATAATATTTTCTTAAAGCTATGATTGAGACAGGGAGGTATGCTTCATGATGATTGATTATGTGCCACCACATTGGTGTCGACTCTGAGCAACCCTATAGATGAATTTTCTACATAACATTCTCAATCTGCTCTTTCAGGTCTTCCACAAAATGGTGGAAGCACCCCATTGGTGCTGTAATTGAGTTCACCCACTGGATATTGATCTTCCTCCTCTTTTTTTTTCTTTCACCTTTCCCAACATTATAAACTTTTTCAGAGAACTAGGTATCGTATTATGTGTAAAAAATGCCCCCCAAATTATAATTTGAGCCTGGCCTTCTGTGACTCCATTGAAAACTCTGAGTTAACCTGTTCAATTTGTTTTCTTGGCTATTCATGGTGTTTTCTGGAGTGTCTATGGAGTTTCTATTCAGGAGTGTCTATTTTCAGGAATTTCCTCCCACAGTGAAATTCAAAAACATCAATAGCCTTTCTATCTTTCCATCTTTCCATTGAGGACCTGTATATTGCACGAGTGAAAAAGAGGGCTGTGAAAATATTTACAGACCCCTCACATCCTGGACACAAACTGTTCCAACTCCTACCCTCAAAACGACACTATAGAGCACTGCACACCAGAACAACTAGACACAAGAACAGTTTTTTCCTGAACGCCATCACTCTGCTAAACAAATAATTCCCTCAACATTGTCGAACTATTTACTATCTTCTCTTTTATGTACACTGAGAGCATATGCACCAAGACAAATTCCTTATGTGTCCAATCACACTTAGCCAATAAAAAAATTCTATTCTATCTATTCTATCTCTAGAGAGGGACTGGCCCAAACTCACCTACCTGGCTTTTGGCTAAGGCAGGATTAGAACTAAAGGTCTCCAGTTTCTACCCTTAACCACTACACCAACATCGCTTTTACTACCACAGTAAATATTTTACTCTTCTTAAGAACAGTACAAGTTTAATTAGGTAACTAATTTGAGAGCACTTTGGGCTTTACTCTGCAATATCCTTTTGATTTTAATGGCTTGCCTATTTTTTTTTAATTTGCATTTGAAAGTTGTAACAATGTTTTTTTGTATTTCTGGCTGTGTTGCCCAACATACTATTTTCTTTCTCCTTTTTTAATCACTTCTAACATCAAATTATTACTAAATAGATAAATGGCAGTTAGCATAAATCCACAAGGAAGAAATAATCATATTTAGAGCTGACTTGCTCATCTTACATTTCTAGTCATTTGTTTCCTTATTAAATGTGTCTTACCTTCAAAGTCTATGTTGTTAACTATCATTTTCTATCTTTTTCAAATCTCAAAACAAAGTCACGGTCATTCCAAAGAATTGGAATGGGACAACGGTGACTTCACTACTATTCAGTATTGACAATTAACAATCCAGGTAGTCCTCGACTTACAACAGTTCACTTAGTGACCATTTGAAGTTACAAAGGCACTGAAAAAAGTGACTTAGGATGAATTTTCCACTTATGACTGTTGCAGGATCGCCATGGTTATGTGAATTACATTTGGATGATTGACAACTGGTTCATATTTATGACAGTTGTAGTGTCCAAAGGGTCATGTGATCATTTTTTGTGACTTTCTGACAAGCAAAGCCAATGAGGAAGCCAGATTCACTTAACAACCATGTTACTAATTTAACAACTGCAGTGATTCACCTAACAACTGTGGCAAGAAAAGCTGTAAAATGGGGCAAAACTCACTTAACAAATCTCTCACTTACCAACATACATTCTGGGCTCAATTGTGGTTGTAAGTTGAGGACTACCTGTATCTATTTCACATTTTAATTTTTTTTCTTCCTTTTTTAAACCCTTGTCTTCACAAATACTACAAGAGACATGCAGTGAAAATCTACATTGCAATTGAAATCAAGCATATTTGATTTTGTCTTCTCTTCAAATTAATTGAGAGCTAAAACATTATTTACTCAGGTACAGTTAGCAGTGACCTTCAGAAGTTCCGTCAGTTTCAGTCTGTTCGGTTCTGCTGGACCGAAAGGTATGTTCAGGTACAGACAGCCTTTAGCTACTAAGTCATTAAGTGAGTTCATTCCTGGCTGGAAATTTCTCTTGCAACAATAACAACAACAACAATTCTCATTCCTGTTGGCTTTTGAAATAGTTTACAAAGCAGAAGAGAATTTTGATGAAATTCTCATAGCTAGCCTAGGATGGCTTTGTCCATATTGAATTACACAAAGTGATAAAACACTGTATGACAAATTAGAAGACACAGCACCACCGGATAAGTTTCCGTTATCTTCTGAGAACTGGAGTACTCAGGGTACTCGTCAGTGCCATCTACCCTTCTCTGCCTGCTGTAATGTAAAAACTACTGGTAGTACCCACATTTGACCATTCTTTTTCAATTGCTGAAAGCAGATTGGTGAAAGAGATTCAATTCCAAATAGCTACTATACTATACTATACTATACTATACTATACTATACTATACTATACTATACTATACTATACTATACTATACTATACTATACTATACTATACTATACTATACTATACTATACTATACTATACTATACTATACTATACTATACTATACTATACTATACTATACTATACTATACTATACTATACTATACTATACTATACTATACTATACTATACTATACTATACTATACTATACTATACTATACTATACTATACTATACTATATACTATACTATACTATACGTAGAATAACACAGTTGGAAGGGACCTTGGAGGTCTTCTAGTCCAATCCCCTGCTCAAGCAGCAGACCCTATACTTTTTCAGACAAACAGATAGATTTTTTTCTGCCTTTTTTCTACTAGTTCTCCTTCATTATTTTTGGCTTCTCGCTGAATCCTAAGGAAGGTTCTCATGAAAGAACTCCCGTTTTTCCCATAGCATTTGGACTGTCACCTCCAAAGGAAAGTCATTTGAAAATGTGAAGCAACACTGCTCAATATCTGTACCCACAGATTCAACTGAGAGTTGTTTGCTTCCAGCAGCATAATAACCAACTCACTATGGAGGCTCTAAGAAGCCTAGACTGGAGATTACTATAGCAATAGCAATAGCAATAGCAATAGCACTTAGACTTATATACCGCTTCATAGTGCTTTCCAGCCCTCTCTAAGCGGTTTACAGAGTCAGCATATTGCCCCCAACAATCTGGGTCCTCATTTTACCCACTTCGGAAGGATGGAAGGCTGAGTCAACCTTGAGCCTGGTGAGATTCGATCTGCCAAACTGCTGGCAGCCGGTGATCAGCAGAAGTAGCCTGCAGTACTGCACTCTAACCAGTGCGCCACCGCGGCTCAAGCCCATGGTTGTATAGAAAGGGTTGTTACATTTTAAAAAACAAGAGGACAGCTACTTCTCCTGATAGGGCAATTTGATAGAACTTTTATGCAAAAGACTAGGATCTAGACATGTAACACTGAGCCTTCAACTAGAAACTAGGACAGGGTATAATTCTGGATTTACTCAAAAAATTGTCTGCTTTCCAGCACATGAGGACGCAAGTATCACACCACCTTCAATACTTTAAAGGAGTTGCATCTTTTCATTGGCTTGTTCTCCATGATCCACAAAAACACACAACTACTTTAAGGTGTTGTAGACAAATAATACCTGTTGCAAAGCATCTTTTGGAGGTCAAAAATGAAACACTCCACAGCCATAGTAGATACATATTTTGAAGTTACTTTTTTTCCCTTAATAAATTATAGAGATGTGCACAAAGAGGAAACAATCCTTTAGAAATTGTACTGTGGAAAGGAAAGAATTCTTATTTCTCCCAGGTATTCTGAAGCAAAACAATTCTTTATATAACTAGAAAATGTAAAAAAGGACAAATTCTTTTTGATATCAGTGAGAAGCTCTTTCCTAAAGGTTCAGGCTTTATGGGAAGGGAAGAGTTTTCTTTAAAATATGTTGGGAAGAAGAAAAAGTCATTCTTATATTGTATAATTTATGGAGGAGCATGGAAGGATCAATAACTGCATATTAATCTTTCAGCTTTAGCTCAGAAATGCTCCAGAATGTGCAAAAGCTTCCTCGGAACAAATATGTGATCCTGGAAACAAGACATGGGTACTTTAATTATCTGCAAGCGGGTGCTTTGTTTATGGTCCAGAAAATTCCAAAATCCCAACTATCAGTGACAACAGCTGAGAATAGCAATAGCAATAGCACTTAGACTTATATACCGCTTTACAGTGCTTTACAGCCCTCTCTAAGCGGTTCACAGAGTCAGCATATTGCCCCCAACAATCTGGGTCCTCATTTTTACCCACCTCGGAAGGATGGAAGGCTGAGTCAACCTTGAGCCGGTGAGATTTGAACTGCCGAACTGCAGCTAGCAGTCAGCTGAAGTAGCCTGCAGTACTGCACTCTAACCACTGCGCCACCTCAGCTCTAAGAAGATAGATAAATAGATAGACAATTGGTTGATAAGAATCTACCACTAGCACTTAGCACTTAGACTTATATACTGCTTCACAGTGCTTTTTACAGCCCTCTCTAAGCAGTTTACAGAGTCAGCATATGGCCCCCAACAATCTGGGTCCTCATGTTACTGATCTCGGAAGGATGGAAAGCTGAGTCAACCTTGAGCCTGGTGAGATTTGATCTGCCAAACTGCTGGCAGCTGGTGATCAGCAGAAGTAGCCTGCAGTACTGCATTCTAACCACTGCGCCACCGCGGCTCTTATAGATTCTAATAGATTCCATCCATATTCCCTCAGATTTTGGGAGTGAAGTATTAGTTTGGCAGTTGGCATGAGTTTGTGCACAGTAGTCTGTGTTTTTATACAGTTTGTCCTTGACCTTCAACCATAATGGAGCCTTCCCATTATGGTTGCAGGTGATGATGGCTGTTACATGGAAAAACCTCACTTAACGACTCCAACTCCTGCTCTCCCTCACCTTCTGAAACACCCCATGTACTACCTCCCAACCCTTGGGGTACCTACAGCCCTTGGGCCTGCTTTTGTCCCCCTCTGGGTTCCTGCAAGCATTCCTCATTCCATGGGCCCCACAGGGCTTGGGCCTTCTCTCCACTCCTAGTCACCTATCATGTACTTACCTTCTGAAAATCTCTTGAGCTCTGGCGCTTTCCTCAGTGCTGCACAGACTTCATCAGGGAATCAGAATGGAGCAGACTATGCCTGGGCTGTGTGGTGGCCTCCAAGAAGTGGCCACCATTTTAGCACAACGACAAGGATTTGTGGGGACACTGAAAATGGCCACATCCGGGAGGTAGCCACATGGCCCAAGGATGTGTGTCCTGCCCTCATTTCCCAACAGGACATCTGGAGAACTCCAAAAATTAAGTGTGTGATGGGTGATAGAGGTGGGATAGGGAGCAGGCCCAAGGACTGTGGTAACCCTACTCGGTGGAATGAGAGGGGAGAGAGGCAGAAGGCCACTGCAGCACCCCGGAGATCAGTTGTAAGGGTAAATGACTTCAGGAGGTGCTGAAGTGGCTATAACTTTGAAATGGCTGCTAAGAGACTGATCATTAAGCTAGGACTACATGTAGAGCCTCGATGAAGTTTTAACTTGTTTTTTGTTTAAAAATAATTCTCTGGTTTTGCTTACTTGCTGCCAGCAGTTTTGGGGATAGATGGGTGGCTATAGAAATTGGAGAAATAACTAAATGAGTGTCTGCTTTATTTTCTATCACGATGATAAAGAGCCGAGGTGGCGCAGTGGTTAGAGTGCAGTACTGCAGGCTACTTCAGCTGACTGCTAGCTGCAGTTCAGCGGTTCAAATCTCACCAGGCTCAAGGTTGACTCAGCCTTCCATCCTTCCGAGGTGGGTAAAATGAGGACCCAGATTGTTGGGGGCAATATGCTGACTCTGTGAACCGCTTAGAGAGGGCTGTAAAGCACTGTAAAGCGGTATATAAGTCTAAGTGCTATTGCTATTGCTATAATTTCCTCCAGTGTATTTTATTTTTTTTAACATCAAAGACATTCTTTGTTTGAAATATATATTCCTTTAACTTGCATCAAAGTTGCCTTTCCTAAAAATCATGAAAAGTATAAATGGTGAGGTGAAAGGTGAATTGATCAGAATTTACTCCTACAACAAACTGCTTTGACATTGAAGTAAAGGCTTAGGGGAAAAAAAATACTCCATAAAGGTCACTTTCTCCTTCTCCTCTTGTTCAGATTCAATCAGCGCATTGCAGGCCTTCTCGTACAGCTGCATGGAATAGAAAACGTTTGTAATCTGTACATTTAAGTGAATCTCCTTACTCAGCACTATCTCCGGAAGTATTCCTCATTTGTCACATCTGGTTATTAATCTTGCAATTTTGTAGCCGTATAATAATTGCCTTAAATGGGTTCAATAGGTATGTAGATGTCATTCAGAATCAAATGAAGGAACCTAGAACTGAGGAGAAATTTCCTGACAGTTAGAATAATTAATCAGTGGAACAAGTTGCCTCCAGAAGTTGTGAATGCTCCAACACTGGAAGTTTTGAAGAAGAGATTGGACAAGCATTTGTCTGAAATGGTATAGGGATTTCTGCCTGAGCAGGGGGTTAGACTAGAAGACCTCCAAGGTCCCTTCCAACTTTCTTATTCTGAAAGGCTGGTTAATTAAATATAGGAATAATATGTTGGATTAGGAGTTTAATTTCCAAAATGGGTTCAGAGGAAATCTGGCTTCCTTAAGTCTTTGTAGTCGATTCATAAGGCTGTTGTGACCATTACTCAAGATTACCATCTTTCTTCCGTTGCAAAAGTGTGTGAATTCAGGTTAAAAGGTATTGAGCTGAATGGGATAAGCCTCCATTATTAGGGATAGCAAAATACTGCCAGAAGGAAATAGTTATTTTCCTGTAAGAATAGCAATAGGTATTTAAATGATTTATATTCATTGCCTGAGTTTGGGCATGAGGTTTATAAAAGTGGCCACATGTCTCTAAATAATTTCTCAATGCTTGATTTGGTTAATGGGAGTACCACTTGTGTTCTTTGTAGTGTTGCAGGGTTCCATCCACTTTGGAGATTTATGTGGCTCTTCAATAGAAAAGTCAATTATTCTCTAATAGTTGTTAATCTTGTGTGCCAGGAAATGTAAGCTAAAGAGAGGTTCGGTAGTGGGATGTAACTCATAGACCTGATTCCTCCATTTGGATACTGTGGTGGCAAAGATAGCCAATTGTTACTAGATTCTTTAAAAGTGGGACCTGAAAACTAAACACAATATGCATTGCTAATACCATGTTTCCCCCCCAAAAAAAGACCTATCCAGAAAATAAGCCCTAAGTTGATTTTTAAACATGTCCAATATAAGCCCTACCCCCAAAATAAGCCATATTTACACACCATTCAAAAGAGACTTTTAAAAAAGCTAAGAAGAAAACAGACCAGAACACATAGCAATAGCACTTAGACTTATATACTGCTTTATAGTGCTTTTACAGCCCTCTCTAAGTGGTTTACAGAGTCAGCATATTGCCCCCAACAATCTGGGGTCCTCATTTTACCCACCTCGGAAGGATGGAAGGCTGAGTCAATCTTGAGCCTGGTGAGATTCAAAGTGCCAAATTGCAGACAGCCACCAGTCAACAGAAGTAGCCTACAGTACTCCACTTTAACCACTGCGCCACCGTGGCTCATATCCTCTGCAACACAGGATAAGCAGGAATTAACACCAAACAATCAAACAGCAAACAATACCCTAATCAAGGAATTACATCCCCATCAAAACTGGCAGGACGAGCTACTGTATATAAACAGGGAGCAAACCCCACACTTAACTAGCCTTAATGTTACCTAGACCTTTGAAAACAGGACTGTTTCTTTTTTTTCTTTCACCTAAAAGGAAGTTATAGAAAATATACTCCAGGTATGCATGGTGGGGATAATCAGCTCTGTGCCAAAATGCCAGAATGCCTTGTTGAACATAACACTAGTATTTGGTCTAACTGTGTAGCAAAATGAGGTAGAAATGAATGAGTCTTTGTGCAAAAGTAGATTGGACTAAGAGTGCTGGTGGGAAAATCTTCTGCTGTGATCATAGTGACAAGCTTGGTTTGCTTGTTGTTCATAGAAGGAAGGTAATAGAAGAGAATTTTTTTTTCCTATTAGGCATTTTAAAGAATGATTGTAGACTAGGAGAAACAAACCACAAACATAAAAACAAAAGAATAAAAAAAGTAAAATATAAATAGTATTTTAGTAAAATAAAAGTAGCAATCAATGGATCTAAAACACAGTGATTGCAATTTTCATAACTTATAGATTAAATATATCGCTTAACAAAAACTAAGGATCGGTGTTAAGCTTTGAGCCAAGAATACCTAGGAATATGGACAAAACAGTATAAATCACTGGCTGAAATCCTTTTTCTTCTTCCTCCTCCTCCTCCTTCTAATTTATATGTCATTCAGCTCCCAACAACTCTTTAAAGAACTGCTAAGTCTCTCTCTCTCCCTCCACTCTCTCTCCCTTTATATATCTATCAGTAGAAAATGATGGATACAACATAGAGAAGAATTAATTACCAGTAAGTCTTTAATGGGCTAAATTAGGGCATTAACGCTCTAAAAGATTGACTCTGCCACAGCAAAGTACAGATAAGGGCCCATTTTAATCTATGCTAATCTCCTACTGAAACCACATGACTAAGAGGGATCATTCTAGGATCAAAGACTCATGTGCAATTTGCAAATTAACTTCTCCCAAGGGAAAAGTTAGGGAACCTAGAAAAAAGATCCTGGCACATTTTACGCATCCTTTACCAGGGGTGTAGACAACATCGGTTGAGACGATGGATATTTAGACACACTTTTTCTAAATACATATATTTGTATACACATTTTGCATATATTTGTATATTTGTGTGTGTGTGTGTGTGTGTGTGTATGTATGTATGTATGTACGTATGTGTGTGCATATATATACACACATACACACATCTATATCTATATCTATATCTATATCTATATCTATCTATATCTATATCTATATCTATATCTATATCTATATCTATATCTATCTATATCTATATCTATATCTATATCTATATCTATATCTATATCTATATCTATATCTATCTATATCTATATCTATATCTATATCTATATCTATATCTATATCTATATCTATCTATATCTATATCTATATCTATATCTATATCTATATCTATATCTATATCTATATCTATATCTATATCTATATCTATATCTATATCTATATCTATATCTATATCTATATCTATCTATATCTATATCATCTATCTCTATCTCTATCTGTATCTCTATCTCAATCTCTATCTCTATATATATCTATATCTATATCTATATCTATATCAGAGGTGGGTTTCAGCAGGTTCTGACCAGTTCTGGAGAACCGGTAGTGGAAATTTTGAGTAGTTTGGAGAACCGGTAAATACCATCTATTCTCTGCCTCCCGAGTCCCAGCTGATCGGGAGGAAATGGGGATTTTGCAGAATCCTTCCCCTGCCACGCCCACCAAGCCACGCCCACCACGCCATGCCCACAGAACTGGTAGTAAAAAAATTTGAATCCTACCACTGATCTATATCTATATCTTTATCTATCTATATACAGTATCTATATATGTATGTGGTATATGTGTATATATGTATATGTGTATATGTGTGTGTGTGTGTGTGTGTGTGTATGTGTGTGTGTATTTGTATGTACATTTTTGTGAGCCATATCACAAAATTCTGATACAAGTGATCTGTAGGTCTTCAATAAATCTTAGAATGTAAGAGCTGCAAGTATCTTTGGATGTCATCTAGTCCAACCCCTCTGTCCATTTCAGGAATTCCTAAGAAATAGACATCTACCCCTGTTTAAATGCCATCAACAAAGAAAGTCCCAAGGAGCTCTTTTCTCTTGCACAAAGCATTTAGAGGAGGCTATTAGCAAATTGAGATAACACTAGCAAAACACTCTTCCTCAGAATGTTAAAACAACTGTATCTGTTTTCAGATCTAATCAATCATTACTGAAGTCATTAGCACAGTCATGATTTTTGCAAAGATATCATGGCTGCTTCAGGGGCTGTCTCTGGTTATCTACACAGGCCAGCAATACTTATGATGGGAATGCTGTATAAGCCACATTGTCATCCTAAAGGAAATATCTGCTTTAACATTTGCAGGAGAGAAGGTTTGCTGATTCTAATATACTTTGTGAAACACCCTCTGAAAGGTTTGCTTTGTTCTGCTAATTTAATGGGATAAAACTCTGTAGAGATTTTCAGTCATCCAGGTCATGGTTGTCCCAAAGGTGCTTTTTCAGGAGGCAACTGGACTTTGTTTTTTTTCTTTTGAAGACGTTTCACTTCTCATCGAAGAAGCTTCTTCAGCTCTGACAGGATAGTGGGGAATGAACTATCCTGTCAGAGCTGAAGAAGCTTCTTGGATGAGAAGCGAAACGTCTTCAAAAGAAAAAAACAAGAAAGTCCAGTTGCCTCCTGAAAAAGCACCTTTGGGACAATTTAATGGGATGTTATGATCTAGTTCACAGAGAGCTTCAGAAGGCATGAATCTGATGGGTTTGCATCAGAGCTTCATCACTGGAGGCTTTCAAGAAGAGATTGGACTGCCATTTGTCAGAAATGGTGTAGGGTCTCCTGCTTGGGTGGAGGGGTGGAGTAGATGACCTACAAGGTGCCTTCCAACTCTGTTAATCTAAAGAAGATGAATAAAAAGGTAAAGGTTTCCCTGCCCAGTCATGTCTGACTCTAAGGCATGGTGCTCATTTCTGTTTCTTGGCCGAGGGAGCCAGCGTTGTCCAAAGACATTTTTGGTGGTCATGTGGCCAGCATGCCAAAGGCGCATGGAACACTGTTACCTTCCCACCGAAGTGGTGCCTATTAATCTACTTGCATTTGCATGCTTTTGAACTGCTAGGTGAGCAGGAGAAAGGGCAAGGAACAGGAGTTCACCCTGTCGTGCAGCACTCGGGTCTCAAACCCTATAGATAGAATTTCTTCTCTGTCATTAGAATGAACAGATAAATGTCTGAAGCTGATTGTTCTTTTGGTCTCATGAAGAAAGGAATCACTCTGTGGAATAGCAGGCTGCTGGACAAAATTGCAGGCACCTGTGCTGTTTTTGCCCCCACCCATTTGAGCCTTCTCCTTCAGTGTTAGCACAGCAGAGTTGCCAATAAAGCCACAATCTTTACAGAGTGTGGGAGGAGTAGGGAGGAGGCATATGTGTGGGAGCTCTGCAGCCACCAGCAAATAAAGATGTGCAGCAGTTAAAAGAAAGAAGATATTTTTCCTCGTCAGAGAAAAGAAGAGGAGAAGGGAGAGGAGGAAGAGAAAGTTTTATAGTGGTGGTGGTGGTGGTAGTAGTAGTAGTAGTAGTAGTAGTAGTAGTACTAGTAGCAGTAGCAGTAGCAGTAGCAGCAGCCCACTGAGGCAAAACACAATGTGAAAAGCCCAAGAATTCTACAGTACATGCTGGCCATTATTAGAAAAGGAAAAAAAAATAGAAATTTTTATCATTTCTTATAAGGTAAAGGTAAAGGTTCCCCTTGCGCATATGTGCTAGTCATTCCCGACTCTAGGGGGCGGTGCTCATCTCCGTTTCAAAGCCGAAGAGCCAGCGCTGTCTGAAGACGTCTCCGTGGTCATGTGGCCAGCATGACTAAATGCCGAAGGCGCACGGAACGCGGTCACCTTCCCACCAAAGGTGGTCCCTATTTTTCTACTTGCATATTTGACG
>QLTV01002552.1:3443070-3455349 GCA_003457575.1 Thermophis baileyi | reverse complement strand
GGAACGCTGTTACCGCCCCACCAAAGGTGGTCCCTATTTTTCTACTTGCTTTTTTTTTTACGTGCTTTCGAACTGCTAGGTTGGCAGAAGCTGGGACAAGTAACGGGAGCTCACTCTGTTACGCGGTACTAGGGATTCAAACCGCCGAACTGCCCTTATTATATCATCCTTTATATCATCCATCATATATCATCCCTTATAGGAAGGTATAAAGAAACCACCTACTCTACGGTCCAATGGTTTTGTATGTATCTGGAGTCTAGGTCAATGTAATTGAGTGTAGTTTTGAAAAGAATCTGGGACACTCTTCCAAAAATGTTGCCAAGAAAAGTGCAAGGGCTTAACCATTTGGTCACCGGAAGTTAAGAGTTACATGAAAAGACAGAGCATAGCTATGAAAATGCTGAAAATGGTAGCAGCATACAGAAAATAGGCCTCCTGTAATTTAATTTTCCCTCTTACCTTTCATTTTAAACTATGGCATGGATTAGAAGACCATCCATAAGTAATATTCAGTGTGTTCTTCAAGAACAATGGATTTGGAGATGACACGCTGCCACCTCCTTTGTATGTGATGGCTGACTTGGCTTCCTACATCTGAAGCACTGCAAAAAGCAATTTCATTGTGAATATCCTGAGAGATATTTATGTGGAGCTGACTTGCCAATTCCCTTATTTCTGAAATCTGAGAAAAGAGCAGCTTGCCTTCCGTGGCTATCATAGCTAAAGGTCATGTGAATTATACTTGTGTGGCAAGAAATAACTCAGTGACTTTAGTTGCTTTTTCTTTATCATAATAAATATAGTTACATTTTCTATATCCTTTTCTTCAGCTTATTATTAAATGCATGCTAGCTGCTTGGCTGTGAAGTTCTCCAAACAGTTGATAGCTCAATGTTATTATTTTGCAATATACATTCAGGCGTCTTCTGTTCGGAAAGAGACACATAACATTAACAATTGTTTTATTTTTAGGTTGCCATTTTGTAGCTCTGTTTTTGGTGGAAATGAAATGCAATAAAATACCTATAATACTGTATCTGCATAACAAGGTCAATAAAAATGTGGTGGTGGGGGGGAATAGCATATTGTTATAACTTTACATTAACATTTGATTATTAAGAATTCTGCTGCAAGAAACTTGATTATATTTAATGCTGATTGTATCAGAGTTCTTGAATGGGAAAAACTGTGAAAAATTAATGCATCTAATTTATTCTGTAAACTTTTCAATGTAGATTTTATAAAAATGATTATTTTGGTAGATATTCAATTGCACATATTATACAGCAGCTTTTAAAAATTAGTCCCCCTAGAGCCTTGTAAATTTTAATTACTTTGATGCTTTATTGAAGGTGCTTTGGCCACACAAATTTCTATAGGACAGTGATGGCTAAAACTTTTCCGGACCGAGTGCCCAAAGCGCACGTGCGTGCACAAATGCAGGTGCGCATACGCCCGAACCACCAATATGCAATGTGTGCTTGGCCCCCATGCATGCACCCCACCCCCACGCATGCATGCACAGCCGCCTGCATGCGGCATGCCACCTGCACATGCGTGTGCCCCACACACATGCTGTGCCCCACATGCCCCCGGTGCCCCCGCGCATGCGCATTCGGGGCCCTCGCATACGCCCCACCTCCGTGCATGCTCAGCAGAGACCCGACGACCAGCTGGCTGGCGGGAGGCACGTGCGCATGCGCGGCGGAGCTGAACTGGGGTGACGGCTCACGTGCTCACAGAGAGGGCGCTGCGTGCCACCTGTGGCATGCATGTCATAAGTTTGCCATCATGGCTATAGGACCAATATTTTCTCTTTATTATTCAGAGTCATGAATATTCCATATGCAGCTAGTCCTCAACTTATGACTACAACTGAGCCTGGAATTACAGTTGTAAATTGTGGTAATTATTAAGTGGGTCACTGCACCCAATTTTACTTCCTTTTTTGTGGTGGACATTAAGCAAACACCATGGTCATTAAGCAAACACTTTTCTCCCAATGGGCGTTTTTTTACCAGGAAATGGAAGTAAATGCCAGAAACCAACAAAAAAAATGCCAAAAATTATGGTTACATGTTGACGGATGCTGCAAACCCGTGTAAATGCGAGCCAGTTGCCAGGCAACCAAAATGTGATCTTGTGACTAAAAGGAGGGTACAACTGTTGGAACTTTGAAAATAGGTTGTAAATAGCTCTGGGGAGGTCCATTGTAACCTGAAACAGTCACTAAGCTGCCAGTCATTAAGTGAGGACTTACCTGAATTGAAAATAAAGAAGCTTGTTTTGTCTTGAGTTCTGCATCTGTAACTGTAGGACTTTGAGTTCTGGGTACTTATTTGTTCATATATCTATTTGCAACTATTTGAAAATGGTTTCTTTCTCTCAATTCTAGGAAGCCTGCTTTGCTTATTATTATTCATTATACTTCATCAATCCATATTGATTATTAATGGCCACCTAGGTAATTTTTTCCCATGTTAATCTGAGTTATTAAAAAAAAAATTGAAGCTCACCCTTCTGATGTTGATAAGACCAGGTAAGATGGCCTGAGTGGAACAGAATTAGAAATTGACCCTAACCTGGTTGTAAATTGACGACTACTTATATTAGAAGTAAGCACAAATTATTTACCTAAAAACAATGTCACAAATAAACATCGATATAATTTAGAGATGAATGGAAACTTGCTGTTCTTTCCCCAGTCTCCAAAAATGGAGATCTGGGTTTGTGTCTTTTGCTTTTATCATAATGGGATCATATTGAAAGGGAAGTTGGAACATAAGGAATGGAATGGACATGCTAATGTTCATAAAAAAAAACCAACCTCTCAAATTTTAAAGTTGCAATACTGATGAATCAGAAAGTTGTGAAACTGATGACGAGTCAGAAAAGAATGAAGATAACCCAATTGTGTGACTCACTATTAAGAGGTAATATACCTTAGTATATCAAATTTCATAGAAAATGGTGCCAGGGCTTTCAGATTATACATTAGCTATTTACAGTAGCTATTTTCATTTTGTGGTTTAAGGTTTGCAGCATAATAGAAGAATATCCGTAGCAAATTTCTGACAAAGAGGTTGATGGATTTGTATGCTATGTGAGTGTCTGATGGCAAAGAATAATGATGTCACTTCGTGAATGCTGTGGGACCAATTGTTGAGAAGTAAGGAATGCTAATTAAACCCTGCATATTCTCTTTTCAAACATTCTTAAAATATGTAGTTTGTGGAATAATGGTGAAAGACTGTTGTGCTCAACCTCAACCTGACACGAAGCTTTCTTGATAGTGTAACTGAAATATTTTCTTTCTACTCTTGGAGATATTTTCTGGATTTCTCAGTCTAGCCATCAACTTAGACTTCAGTGATTAAGCTAAGGTCTTAATGTAGATTTGTTGATGTGATAGAAGTGGAATATCATTATCTTGTTCCAAGATATTTTTTCAACTCCCCAATTTGGTCTAAAGTCCTAGTAGACTACATGTTTTTCCAACTAAGTATCAACTAGGACTAGCACTGTTTAGTAGAATCTGGAAATTGTCAAACTTTATGCCTTGAGTGAATTAAAATCTATTTTTAATCATCCCGATCTTCTCTACATTAGGATTTTGTGTTGAGACCTTACTAAAAGAATAACAGAATAATAATAACAGAATAACAGAGTTGGAAGGGCCATTAGAGGTCTTCTTGGCCAACCATCTGCTCCGGCAGGAAACACTATACCATTTCAGACAAATGGTATTGGATTGGTTGTCCAATCTCTTCTTAACAACTTCTAGTATAGAACACCCACAACTTCTGGAGGCAAGTCGTTCCACTAATTAAGTGTCCTAACTGTCAGGAATTTTTTTCCTTAGATCTAAGTTGGTTCTCTCCTTGATTAGTTTCCATCCATTGCTTCTTGTCCTGCCTTCAGGTGCTTTGGAGAATAGCTTGACTCCCTCTTCTTTCTGACAGCCCCTCAAATATTGGAACACTGCTATCATGTCACCCCTAGTACTTCTTTTCATTAAACTAGACATACCCAATTCCTGCAACTGGTTTTCATATGGTTTAGTTCCAGTCCCTTAATCTTCTTTGTTGCTCTTCTCTTCACTCTTTCTAGAGACTCAACATCTTTTTTATATCATGGCAACCAAAACTGGATGCAATATTCCAAATGTGGTTTTACCAAGACATTATAAAATGCTATTAACATTTCATGTGATCTTGATTCTATGCCTCTTTTAATGCAGCCTAGGACTGTGCTGGCTTTTTTGGCAGCTGCAGCACACTGCTGGCTCATATTTAAATGATTCTCCACTCGCACTCCAAGATCCCTCTCACAGTTACTATTATTGAGCCAGGTACTATTTTACATCTATTGCATTGCATTGCATTGCATTGCATTGCATTGCATTGCATTGCATTGCATTGCATTGCATTGCATTGCATTCCATTCTATTCTATTCTATTCTATTCTATTCTATTCTATTCTATTCTATTCTATTCTATTCTATTCTATTCTATTCCATTCCATTCCATTCCATTCCATTCCATTCCATTCCATTCTAGTGATCTCACCCCATTCCTAAGAGGTCTGTAAGGGGCGTGCATAAGCACACCAGCGTGCCTACCACCCCTGTCCAAATGTTCCCACGTTCTTGACAAATGAAATAAATTAGATTAAATTGCATTGCATTGCATTGCATTGCATTGCATTCTATTCTATTCTATTCTATTCTATTCTATTCTATTCTATTCTATTCTATTCTATTCTATTCTATTCTATTCTATTCTATTCTATTCTATTCATTTGGTTTTTCTTGCCTAAGTCTAAAAGCTTATTTTTCTCACAACTGAATTTCATTTTGTTAGATATGGTTCAGTGTTCAAGTCTGTCAAGATCCATCTGTATCTTGAGCCTATCTTCTGGGATGTTAACGGTTCCTGCCAGCTTGGTGGCATCTGAAAATTTGATGAGTTCCCCTTCTATCCACTCATCTAAATCATTAATCAATACTTCTTGTATTGGACCATTCATTTTTCTAACAATTAATGAGTTTCCTTCAGAGGTGGGTTTCTCCCAGTTCGCACCGGTTCGCCCGAACCAGTAGCGACCCTCTGGTAACATCACGGAACCGGTTCTGTCAGTGCCGGTCCGTGGGCGCCGCCATCTTTTTTTTGGAATTTTTTTTTGGGGGGGATTTTTTTTGGGGGGGGGGATTTTTTTCCAGGGTTTTTTTCTTCTGCACATGTGCAGAAGCCAAGTTTCCGGCACTGTGCATGCATCACCATCTTGTTTTTGGCTTTTGGGGGGGGCAATTTTTTCAGATTTTTTGGCACTGCGCATGCGCGCACGTGCGAAGTACACGCGCAGCCACGAGGCATGGCCAAGCTGCGCGGGAGGAAGCGAACTGGCAGCGAGTTAAGTTAGAACCCACCCCTGGTTTCATTGTATCTTGTGTGTACTTAAAAACAACAGCAGATTTTAAAACTTCAAATGAAAAATCTTAGACTCCGTATTTTGGGTGAAATTGGTTAAGAACAATTCATAGTCATAGATTTTCTCCTTTTCATCCAATTTGGTCTATTTGTAATGCCAACAGCATGAGGTGTGAACAAACGGAAGAAGAACAAGGGTTAAGGGCTACATTTCAGATTAGAAGAGGCACTTGGGGGCATTAATTGATCCACGAGCAGACCACTGATAAACTTTTAAGAATTCTGTGTACCATCACCAATCATTTTGATTAATTTGCGGGTCTAAGTCTTATTGAAAATCATTGCTCGCTGAAACAGCTTTCTTAGTAAAGAGATGACTCAGTTACTTTGCACTTGATATTTTTCATCTCATTTTCTAATATTAGGTTAAGGATGCTTTGGATTAATTAATATAACTTAATTTCCTTAGCTCTTTCCCACTTCAAAAGAAACTGTGTTGAGCAGACACAAAATGCAGGCTGAATTCTCATGACACCAATTCACTTTGCAAAACAGTGTAGCATTTGCATAACTAAGTGGACACATTTGAAGTAGTGTTTTTTTTTTTTTTAAGCTGTAACTTACACTCTGGGTTCAGGCAACTTGCCTAACTAGATCATCTAAAGATATTGGAGATGCATGCACCTACCATGTTAAGCATAGTCAGTGATGACATACTTTCATGTGCAACTTAATTTATTAATCTCTTTGTTCCTTTGTTTCACCTATGTGTGAATTGTGTACCTATATAAATTTGTTAAATAAATACAGGGACGGGACGGGACGGGACGGGACGGGACGGGACGGAACGGAACGGAACAGAACAGAATAGAATAACAGAGTTGGAAGGAACCTTGGAGGTATTCTAGTCCAATCCCCTGCTTAGACAGGAAACCCTACACCATTTCAGACCAATGGTTGTCCAATCTCTTCTTAAAAACTTCCAGTGTTGGAGCACTCACAACTTCTGAAGGCAAGGCTTTCCACAGATTAATTGTTCTAGCTGTCAGGAAATTTCTCCTTATTTTACATACATACATAAATAAAATCAAGGTCAGGAGTCAGGGCATACAGAGTCTAGGTGAGCAGATGCTGTGCCCAATAGGGAGGGTTGAATTCACTGTTGTCTTACGGTAGCACTGGTGTTACTTATTAAAGAGGAACCTTCATAATGCCCTCATCCTGTTCGCCCCTCTGCACAGTGAGCCCTTGTGCTGGGAAAACATGGCAGTTCAGATTCCTTGACTTTAGAGACCAATAACAGCTGCTCCTGTTGATTACCGAGCAATCCCACCTCAACTGTCTACAGATCCTGAGGTGGTACTTTGTCCAACAACTCTGAAGGAGGCTGCTCATTGTTGGTCTCTTCATCTGAGCTTGCCATGATAGCGGTGAAGGTGGGGAACCATGGAAAACACCGCAATCCATGTCATATCAGAAGTACCTACACATACTTCTCCCAGATATTGGAGGAGGAAAGGTGGCAGAGATTACGATAGACTACGAGGACATTGGCTATCTCCACCTGCTGCATGCTGAAAACTCAGGAAAACCAAAGAAAAAGGTGATGGAAACTACAGTATATAATTCCTCAACAAAGAAAATATAATCAGAAGGAAAATGGAAATTTTGCATTGTTAGGCTATAATGAATCTGAATTATTTTTAGAGTGCCCTGTACATATATATGCACACAAACACCAGCTTGTTACTGTTTCTCAAGGCAGTTCAGCTCATTACTCAATAGAAATAAAGCTCTTCTGCCTTTCCTTTCCTGTTTGAGTAGCCACTCTGAGATTAAGAGAAACTGGTAGGCAGGCATCCAAAAACCTGTTCCCCTCCCACTGAATTCTTGCGTCACTAATGGAACCTATCAATGTTGTCTCAGTTTCTTCACCCAGCATGTTCTGTCCCTCAAGCAGGAGAGAAGCCGAGCGTGACATTTCAGGCAGTGTAACAATGCTGCTCATCACGTATGATTTTGTCCTTTGTTAAGACAAGCCAGATGATCAATTTGTCATTGTGCAGAAAATAGCTAGGAAAGGACAGCACAGTGAAGGGTATGATGGCAATAAGCAGAAGGAAAAAAATATATATTCTCACTGTCTTCTTAATGTATTTTAAAACTCCATGTATGTAGCGTTCAATTTTTGGGTTTGTGCAAAGCATTGAATCATAATCCAACCAAAAAGTCTGAGCCTCCACAATGTAGTAAGGTACAAAAATCAAGTTTAACACTAAACGAAAGTGTGAATACTGTGCAAATAGATCTGTTAGGACTTAGCCTAAACTGGATAAAAGTGTTCTGTGAAAAATAGCCAAGTATTTTATACAGTAGCCTGATAACTGATTTTGCACTGGCATATTTCTATTTTTGCTGATGTTAGAACCTATGAGATACAAAGTACGCCTATGTGCTAGAAATAGTAACAGTGGATTGCAACTAGATGGCAGCAGAGAGATAGAGATAAAGAGCTCTTTGCTGCCATCTCAGGATCATCTTGATTTTATCAGCTCGGATATAATAACCCTACTATATGTGTTTTTTGTCAGGGCAACCTGGTCTACCCAAGTATGGGATGGAGCATACTGCTTCCGTTTTCGCCTTTGAGTCCCAGTCCAGGAGTCTTTGTCAGTAAAAACATAAATTTAACACAACCCTACTATATGTTTTGCTTAAATAATAATATTAAAGTTTTTTAAACTGTATAATATAATCCACATAGATATGTGGATAACTTACATGGAATCTTTTATCCATGTGTTTCCTAGACTTCAAGCAGGTGGTAAAAGAGCATGACAAAAGTGGAAAATTTCTTTTATGTAGATGATTTATGGAAAAATAGGTCTTTTTTACTAAGAAAAAGTTCCACCTGTGGCATCAAACAACCATTCCCATTAATATCTCTGTTAATGCAATGGTAGGTTACAAAAGGCAGAGCAGTACAGAATAGCATCAAAATATATCATACCTGAATAATGAGTTCTGACCACTGTAACAATTATGAATTCTTGTGTTATATGATAATATTAGAATATGTTTATTCTTTATAGAATAGAATAGAATAGAATAGAATAGAATAGAATAGAATAGAATAGAATAGAATAGAATAGAATAGAATAGAATAGAATAGAATAGAATAGCATGGAATTTGTCTTGGTGCATATGCTCTCAGTGTACATAAAAGAAAAGATAAGTTTGTCAAGAATCATAAGGTACAACACTTAATGATAGTCATAGGGTACAAATAAGCAATCAGGAAACAATCAGTATCAATATAAATAGTGGGAGGAGATGGGCAACAGGAACGATGAGAAGACCAATAGCAATAGTAATGCAGCCTAATGTGTATAGTTTGAGAGTGTTGAGGGAATTATTTGTTTAGCAGAGTGATGGCGTTTGGGAAAAAACTGTTCTTGTGTCTAGTTGTTCTGGTGTGCAGTGCTCTATAGCGTCGTTTTGAGGGTAGGAGTTGAAACAGTTTGTATCCAGGATGTGAGGGGTCTGTAAATATTTTCACAGCCCTCTTTTTGACTCGTGCAGTATACGATTCAGTGGAAGGCAGGTTGGTAGCAATTGTTCTTTCTGCAGTTCTAATTATCCTCTGAAGTCTGTGTCTGTCTTGTTGGGTTGCAGAACCAAACCAGACAGTTATAGAGGTGCAGATGACAGACTCAATAATTCCTCTGTAGAACATAGAATAGAATTCTGTATTGGCCAAGTGTGATTGGACACACAAGGAATTTGTCTCTGGAGCATAAGCTCCGGTGCATATACATATTATTTCCATAACATGCCAAGGAAGCTCTATATTAAACATACCCATGAAGTCACAGGAACGAAGCATGATTGAAAAGAATGTTTGATTATTTGTGTCCTTGGATTGCATTTTCCTGGAGTCAGTTTTAAAGTTCTGTATAGCTTTATTTTGTATAGCTTATTTCAGTTACAGCTAACCCTAACCCCCAAATTTTAAATTTTATAAGAATATAAAATAGAATAAAAATAAATAAATGAAAAAAAATGGAGGGGGTAGAGAAAAAGCAGAATTGGGAATGCAGAAAAAATATAGAAAATAATAATTTCCAACTTTCTTTGTGTATAATTTCCAACTTTCTTTGTTACACTTTGTATAACAAGTATAAAATACAATATAACCTTTTGCTGTAATATTAACCATAACACACAGTACTCCTGTAGTCCTCAACAATTCTAATCGTCAAATCCCAAAGTTAAAATTTCGTTTCTTTCATGTTGAAATCCAGAATGAATATACATATTAGCATTTGTGACAAGGGTCGATGATAATCCTTAACCCTAAAACAACTTCATCATGTCTTAATAATAAACAGCTTTTCCTTCTCTTTCAAGATGCTAAGGAGGAGTTCTGAATCTAATTACAGCAAGATAAGTAGTTACTGTACTTGGAAATTTGTGAGAGAAGTAGATTAAATATATTTCAAACTGACCATAATGAGTCCAATTAATTTCACACAATACTTTATTCTGTTCAATAACAGTCCATGGGGGGGGGGACCCACACAAATTGCATTAACTGTCAGCTTTTGTCATTCAGAATTATTGTAGGTCAAGGACTTTAGGTTCATAATTGTGTTTGTTCTGATTAGTATTAAATGAAAACTTTTTTTTACCTATTTAGTTTGGAAAGAAAGAAAGATTTCAGGCTGATTTTAGCTAACTTAGATGATACAGGGTTTTTTTAAAAAAAATAAGTGGATTCACAAATAGCATATGATCACAAGAGAATGCAACAGGAACTGAAGCTAATTAAGAGTAAACTTTATACAATTTATTTTAAAAGGAAAATAACTTCTTGGTAATTTCCATTAAATTTAATTTCCCCCATGCCTAAGATTTATAACTCCACCATTACTAAGCCCAGTTCTTATTTCAATTTATCTGTATTTCAAAGGACTGTGCATTAGTAAAAATGGTAAAACAAAATTTGGTCATGTTTTTATAAAATGGGAAGTAATTGCTACAAGATTATGTTTGTTCTTGAAAACACGGTGCTGCACTATATGAACTCAGACTGAGAGAATTTGTATCTGTCCCTCTGAGCCTACAGAACAGGAATCAGCGAGAAATTTAAGTATGAAATTTAAGTATGAAATTCCTATTTGAAGTTGAACCTAAGTTAAAAGTTAAAGTTAAAGTTAAAATCTGGTATTTTAAGACAAATACCAGAATTGAAATTTAGCATGTATATATTAATTCTTTTTTTTTTAATAATGCACATACTATGAAAAATTGTTTGCAAACATGGATTACGTCAGATAAAATTCCAACAGAAAGGCATGTTCTAAGAAATGGGCTCCAAATTAGAATTTTTAGGATGGATACCTAAGAAAATTATCTCTGGTTCAGCAAACAGTATAACTGCTGCTAAGTATATTTACAAAATGTGGAGAAACTGAACATAAGGGAAAAGATCCATCAAACCCTGCAAAGTTGCTATACATATTTTCATCTCATTTACTTTGTTTGCACATTCTTATTCCACCCCCCTCTTCCTGTATGAAATAGCATCAGATTGGAACTAAAAATGCCCCACTAATAAATACAATTTTTAAGAAAAAAAGAAAACGAAGAATAGCAATAGCGATAGCATTTAGACTTACAGTATATACCGCTTCAGGGTGCTTTACAGCCCTCTCTAAGCAGTTTTCAGAGTCAGCATATTGCCCCCAACAATCTGGGTCCTCATTTTACCCACCTCGGAAGGATGGAAGGCTGAGTCAACCTTGAGCCTGGTGAGATTCGAACTGCCAAATTGCAGGCAGCCGGAAGTCAGCAGAAGTAGCCTGCATTCTAACCACTGTGCCATCACGGCTTTGAGGAACTCTGAGGAACTGAGGAAACAGAACAATTTATGTAAACTTCCTGGGTGGTATTAAAACCAGACTTTACATGGGGAATCTCTAGGAATCTAGAACCTTCAAACTTCAGAAATTTTAAATCAGCATATCTTGTTTTGTTTCCTGGCAGATTTTTTTTTTTTAACGTAGACAAAAAATAGCTGACTAGCGATGATCATTGTTGAATGAATATCACATTCTTGAGGGCATCTAAGTTTCTCCCAATCTTCAATTTCCATTATACTTGTAAACACAAATGTGAATAAAAACATCACATGCCTTCAGATTTTCCATTCTAGATCACATACTGGCTTAATCTAGACCACTGTATATTGGCTTAGTAGTCCTGTTGTTACGAATTACTCTAATATATCTCTATGGGTTCTCACCATTAGATGTACAACCACCGTTTCAAGCAAATGAACAAAAGATCAGATTGTATAAATGGATAGATCAAAGTAATTCTGTGACCAGTGAGATTCATATATCTATCTTGATCATCTGTAGTTATGAAAACTGGTCTGTAGTTATGAAAACTAACATCTGTAGTTATGAAAACCTTTGAAAGGCTAGTACTGTCCCACTTGAAAACCATCACAGATCCACTGTTAGACCCCCTGCAATTTGCATACCGAGCAAACAGATCAACAGATGATGCTGGTAGTATGAAGCAAATGAACAAAAGATCAGATTGTATAAATGGATAGATCAAAGTAATTCTGTGACCAGTGAGATTCATATATCTATCTTGATCATCTGTAGTTATGAAAACTGGTCTGTAGTTATGAAAACTAACATCTGTAGTTATGAAAACCTTTGAAAGGCTAGTACTGTCCCACTTGAAAACCATCACAGATCCACTGTTAGACCCCCTGCAATTTGCATACCGAGCAAACAGATCAACAGATGATGCTGTTAATATGGCTCTG
>QLTV01002552.1:3390638-3434351 GCA_003457575.1 Thermophis baileyi | reverse complement strand
AACCCCTTTTTTGATTTCAAATTTCTGAGTGCGTTCTCCATTTACTATGATACTAGCATTCTGTTTAGAGTATATTGATTGTATTAGTTTTATAAATTTCCTACCAAATTTCATAGTCTCTAATTGATGGAAGATAAATTTCCAGTTCAAATTATCGAACGCTTTTTGGGCGTCAAGGAAAATCAATGCCATCTGTTTTCTGGGATGATCTTCATAGTATTCAAGGGTATCTATAATTACTCTAAGATTGTTCCTAATTTGCCTTCCTGGCAAAAACCCATTTTGATCCTGATGTATCAGCTCATTTAGGATTTTCTTTATTCTTGTAGCTATTATTGCTATAAATATTTTGTAATCGGAATTTAAGAGGGATATCGGCCTATAATTCTGTACAAATCTATGATCTGCCGCTTCTTTCGGGATAAGTGTTATTACATCCTCGGACCAGGATGGAGGTAGTTGTGCTTTTTGTAATCTTAAATTGAATATTTCTAACATATTTTCTTCCATAATGTTTATTGTCTGTTTATATAATTCAGCGGGTAGTCCATCTGGGCCCGGTGCTTTATTGTTTTTCTGTCGTTTTATGGCTGTTTGTAATTCTGTCAATGTTATTGGGTTATTTAACAGTTGTTCTTGTTCCTCAGATAATTGATCCATATTTATTGACTTTAAATACTCTTTAATTTTCCCCTCTTCCACCTCTTCATGTGCGTATAGCTTTTTATAAAATTCCATTATTACCTTCTTTTTTCCTTCTCTGCCATAATGTTCCTTACCTTCTTCATCACCTAATTTATCTATCACTCTTGCCTCCTTTTGCTTTCTTAATTTGTACGCTAGCCAGCGACTTGGTTTATTTGCATGCTCAAAATAAATTTGTTTAGTCTTTCTAATTTTAGTTGCTAGTTCTTCCTGGGAGATTAGATTTATTCTGTGTTTGGTCAAATCCCTTCTCCTTTTTTTTTTAGTTCCTTCTCCTTTTTTTTTAATTCTTGATAAAGTTGATTCAGCTGTGCTCTTTTTTGTTTTTTTTCCTTTGCTGTATAAGCAATTATCAAGCCCCGAATATACGCTTTAGTTGTATCCCAGAGAATTTGGTGTGAAGTCTCTTCTGTCTTATTAATTTTAAAAAACATCTCTAGTTCTTTTTCCAGCATTTCTTTAAACTCTTTATCTTTCATTAATGCTAAATTCATTGTCCATTTTAATTCTTTTTTCCTACCTTTACATTTTATAATTATGGGGTTGTGATCAGCCCAGATATTGGATTCAATCTCTATTTCATCAATTTCATTTGACATTTCTAAGGATGCCCACACCATGTCAATCCGCGACCATGATTGGTGCGGATTTGAGAAGTTGGTATATCGTTGCTCTAATTTATGTTTTTCCCTCCATATATCTTTGAGGCTGAATTCATTACACATCTCCCAGAATGGTCTCGGTAGTGTATTTTTCTTTTTAATCTTCTTGTTGCCTTTATAATCCAGCTTCGCATTTACAATGGCATTGAAATCCCCCATTAGACAAATATTATCTAGTCCCAATTCAATAATTTTCTCGTGTAATTTCTTATAGAATACCGCCTGATTATCATTTGGTGCATAGAGTGTTATTAGCGTAATGGGTTTTCCCCCTAAGTCCAATTTAATCATAAGTACTCGACCGTCCTGGTCCTTATATATCAGACTTGAATTTATTGTTTTTTTTACATATACCGCTATTCCCGTCTTTTTTTTATCTATTAACGATGTATATAATCTACCTAATTTTAAATTTTCAAGCAGTTTTTGGTCTTCCTCCTTTATGTGAACCTCCTGTAAGGAGATCACTTCAAAATCAAGTTTTTTTAATTTGGAAAATATTTGAGATCTTTTTTGGGGGTTGTTCAATGCATTTATGTTTATTGATATTATTTTGGCCTGCTCTGCCATTACTGTTTGTAATATTTTCTAGTATTTCTTGTCTCCCTTAAAATTCTACCTTTTGCCCCTTCTTGCTCATGGTGTCTCATTTTTAACTCTTTTTGTTCCTTATCTTCCGTTAACAATTCTTCTTCCTGACTCTTACTTTCTACTTCATCTCTACTTTCTTTACTAGATTCTTCTTCCTCTGGCTCACAGTATTGATCAAAGAATTCTTGCGCCTGTTCTATTGAATTAATTTTGTACTTTTTATCCTGCCACGTTATTAATAGACCCTCTGGCATCAGCCATCGGAACATAATTTTATTTTTTGATAATTGGGATGTTAGGAATTGGTATTGTTTACGATATATTCTTATCCTACTTGGGATCTGTTTTAGGATTATAACTTCTTTGCCCTTTGAGACTCATTCCTAGTCAGTTTAAGTATATCATCCCTGACTACTCTCCTTGTAAATTTAATATGCACCTCTCTAGAGAGGTGGTGTTTTCTTGCGTAATTTGTATTAACTCTGTAAATTTCGTCTATTTCCTTACTCATTTCCTGGGGGTTAATTTGTATAATTTCTGCTAGTATTTCTGCAAACTTTTCTCTTAAATTTTCTCCTTTATCTTCCAGAATATTCTGGAACCTAAGATAATATGAGGCACGCTCTAATTCCAACTGTGCCAAGGCGTCTTCCAGATTTTTAATAATTAGGGCATTTTTCTTCTCAATATTGTTCACTTTTTGCTCTACCAATTCCACCTTACTTTCTAATGCTTTAACCTTCTGTACATTTTCTGCCAGTGTCTGTTGAATATTTGCAATCTTATCATCCACACTGTTAACCTTGTCNAGGTCTTTTTCAGTGTCCTGTTATATGCACAGCGCTACAAAGTATCTTATTAATGGCTGCTCAGGCTTCCTAATTGTCCCAAATCCCTTCTCTCTTTGTTCTTCTTGGCCAAAACAAGATCCCCGAGCCAAAACAAGGTCCAGTCCTTTTAAGTCTCTGCTATGAAAATTCCGCTTCGTTAATCTCAAAGTTTGGTGTTCTTTCAAGGTGTGTTCTTTGGAGCTCTCGGTCTTTCGCCAATCTATTTCTTTTAAATTTTGCCGAGTCACTTTCACTATGACTCCAATTTTCCGGCGCTTATCCCACCTCCTAAGGTCTATCCATTTGGTTTGCCGCTTCCTTCTTCGTTGCCAAAATTCTGGCTCTCTCCCTCTGTCAATCCGCACTTTCAGTACTCCTCAGCTTCTCTGATTTCGCTTATTTTATCTTTTCGCCTTCCTTCTTCGTGGTCGTCTCCGCTATGGCCGGTCAGCAACTGCCGGTTCTTCTTTCTCAGTCCGAGTTGAGGGGTTTAGCCTCGTCCTTCAAGGCAGTAGCAAGTTGCCTCTTGGACTCCGGTATTTCCCCTCTCCACCGATCGGTCTCTTCGGGTCCGATCGCACCGTAGTAGGTCCCCTGAAAGGAAAAGAGAAGCGTTTGGGACAGAGCCCTGTCCTTCTTGCTTCTCAGAGCGGAGACGGCACCACCGGAAGTCATAACATTTTCAAAAGATATGTTAGGAAGGGATATCTTATTGTGTTTTCTGTAGATCGTCATATGAGTTTTCCATTCATTCAGTAGAAACACCATAACAAACTTAGATCCTGACTTTATTTATTTATTTAATTTTGTATTTATTAAATGTCTACATTACCCATCTCGCCTAAATGACTCTGGGCAGTTTACAATAATGTAATAAAACCCTATAGATCAGGGGTGTCAAACTCGATTTCATTGAGGCCGGATCAGTGTTGTGTTTGACCTTGAGGGGCCGGGGTGGTGTGGCCAGGGTGGGTGTGGCCATCTTGACGTCACTTGTGTCGGGGGGCCTGGGGTGGCCCAAGCACTCTGCCAGCGAAAATGGGCTCCCGAGCTCCATTTTCAGTCATGACGGCCTCCTACAGCCCACTGCCAGTAAAAACGGAGCTCAGGGGGGCCACACACAGTCCTCCTGGGCCCCATTGTTGGCTGCAACAACCTCCCTCTACCAAGAAAAACAGAGCTCAGGAGGACTGTGAGAGCTCCGTTTTTGCTGGCAGGGGCACCACGGGCTGGTCCTTCACTGTTTCCAGGGTGGCCCCGCGGGCCAGATCTAAGCACCGCGCAGGCCAGATCTAGCCCCCGGGCCTTGAGTTTGACACCCCTTCTATAAAAACACAGCTTAAAAGCAGGGTTAAAAACAAGTCAAAACTTACAAGTAAAAATAAATCGAGTTAAAATTCAACGATTAGGAAATTAACAAGGAATGGGAATGTCCTTAAGCCATCAGCCATCTCCCGGGCTGCATCATACTTTTAGACCCCCATGTTAATTGGAAAGCCAGGTCTTAAAACTCTTTTGGAAAACTAGAAGAATGGGGGTTCACCTCACCTCTGAGGTTAAGATGTTCCATAAGGTGGGAGCAGCAGCTGAGAAGGCCCTCCTCTTAGATCCCATCAGTCAAAATTCCCTGATGGATGGGATATGCAAGATGCTCTCCATGCTTGACCAGGTGAGACAGGTCAATGTATTTGGGATGAGATGGTTCTTCAGGTATCCTGGTTTCATGCTATGAAGGACTTTCAAGGAGACAACCAAGACCTTGAATTTAAATTACATAAACCAAACTCAGGAGAGATAAGTGATATAGCTAACTAGCATAATTTAATATACCCTTTCTTCTCTGGATTCTTTTTATTAACATGAGGCTTTGGGGCCAAAGCTAACACATAATCTTACTTTACCACTTTTGTAAATTTAAGTCATGGAAGACTTAAAGACATAAAGATCAAATAGTTCATTTTAGAAATTAGTTCTCAAGCAGAGATGGCACATTCACCCCCACTATACTATACTGTTTCTCTATTTTGGTTGAAAATAATAATAATGGAAATCTGAAAAAAATAAATAGAAAGGACAGCATCCAATACTTTTTTAAACAAAACATTAAAAAAAAAAACAAGAAACATTGGGATAACATGCTCCAACTGAGGATAAACATTAAATCTGCCATAAAAGTACAGAACACCCTAGGAAAAGTGCCCATTTTACTCTGCCATGCCTCAAATCAATACAAAGTTTTTTTCTTCTTCTTCTTAAATTCACTCTTGATCTTTGTGCATTTGAAAATTGCACATCACACCGGCTCACCCAGGGAAAAATCTTTCTGCTATTACAGAAGCAGGACGAGCCATTTTAAGTTATCTGGAAAACAATTTTGAAAGTGCCCTTAAAACAGCTCTGTTAAAAGGGGCTATTATTTTACCTTCTGCAAGATTGGCTTTTCTACTAAAATATTGTTAATAAAGATATACTTATTTTTGCTTATTAATAAGAGCAATTGTTTGACTATGGACGCAGCAGATTGGCAGCGTACTGTTCTAGTTATATGTATTTTGGAATCACAGAAAATTTATTATTTGTTTTATTTATTAGATTTTATCCCACCTTTATTACTTTATAAGTAACTCAAGGCAGCAGGGGTGGGTTCTGGATCCTTTTGCTGCCAGTTCGCTCAGTGCCGCACCGTGCGCGAGCAGCAATCAAAAAATAGCTTCTGCGCATGCGCAGAAGCAAAATCCAAAATGGCGGCGCCCACGGAGACACCGAAAGAACCAGTTCTGTGACATCATCGCCGGTTTACTAACGGTTCTAAAGAACCGGTTAGAACTGGTAGGAACCCACCTCTGCAAGGCAGTGAATATACATAATACTCCTTCCTCCACCTATTTTCCTCACAACAATCCTGAGAAGAGAATTGAGATGATAGAGAATGCCTGACTCAAAGCGGGCTTTCATGCCTAAGGCAAGACTAGAATTCATAGTCTCCTGGAGATTGGCCCAAAGTCACCCAGCTGGCTTTCACATACAGGTAGATCTCGACTTACAACAATTCATTTAATGACCATTCAAAGTTACAAAGGCACTGGAAAAAATGACTTATGACCATTTTCCACACTATGGTCATATGATCAAAATTCTGACGCTTGGCAACTGGCTCATATTTATGATGGTTGCAGTGTCCCAGGGTCATGTGATTGCCTTTTATGACCTTCTGACAAGCAAAGTCAATGGGGAAGCCAGATTCACTTAACAACCATGTTACTAACTTAACAATTGCAGTGATTCGCTTAACAACTGTGGCAAGAACGGTCATAAAATGGGACAAAACTCAACAACTCACTTAGCAACAGAAATTTTGAGCTCAGTTTTGGTTATAAGTCAAGAACTGCCTCTATAAGGTGGAACTAGAGCTCACAAAGTCCTCTTTTTTAGCTTGCTGCCATAACCACTATTTTGACTTTTTTTCCATATTGTTCCCCCCCCCCGATGACTTGTATGTCCATGTTGCCTTTTAATTTGGCCATTTGCTTCAATAAATAGGCTTTTGAAGTTCTTTAGAACATATATAGCTTCACTTGCCTTATTTCTATCTTCTTCTGTTCATTTCCCTCTGAACAGTGATTTCCCCCTGCTGGGTTTTATATTTAGAACATATGTGGGTGTGAACATAGCATTTCTCAGGAACACCTTAAACCTAACCATTGCATGGCAGATCTGACGGCAGATTTTCTGGCAGCCAGAAAAATCTCAGGAAAAGATGCAGCATGTCTTCAGTGGTCATCAATTCTGCCGACTGCCAGCAGTTCGATCCTGACTGGCTCAAGGTTGACTCATCCTTCCATCCTTCCAAGATTGGTAACATGAGGACCCAGATTGTTGGGGGCAATATGCTGACTCTGTAAACCGCTTAGAGAGGGCTGTAAAACACTGTGAAGTGGTATATAAGTCTAAGTGCTATTGCTATCATCCATAGAGATGCAAACCTGTGTTCCAAATTACATTTTCTCTTTTGAGCCCAGGTCTCAGTAAAGTCTTTAAAAGAAGCTCTAATCCTTGTGATAGGATATTAATTCTGGTTGGATCACTTGTATATACTATCCCCCCCCACAAAAAAAGGATGGATTTATTTTAGGTTCAATTGGATGGAATAATGTAAAAGTATAATTGACAGACGTGCATGAGATAACCAGGCAAGGATGGGAATGCTCCATTTTTGTCCCCAAATTTAGTTCCGATGGGATTTAAATACACGCAAACATACACACTTCAAAACTATGAAAGATAGTAGCAATAGCAATAGCAATAGCAATAGCAATAGCACTTAGACTTATATACCGCTTCATAGTGCTTTACAGCCCTCTCTAAGCGGTTTACAGAGTTAGCATATTGCCCCCAACAATCTGGGTCCTCATTTTACCCACCTCAGAAGGATGGAAGGCTGAGTCAACCTTGAGCAGGTAAAATTTGAACCGCTGAACTGCAGCTAGCAGTCAGCTGAAGTAGCCTGCAGTGCTGCACTCTAACCACTGCGCCACCTTGGCTCTTAATTCAGTACTCCTGAATTTTGGCAAATGACATTTAATGCTGCAAAAAAAGTGGCTAATGGGACTTATGAGATGGAGACAGAGGTTGTCCATCATTTCTTTGAACTGTTATTTAGTGGGGGGTTTCTGCATCTGTACTTTATCCACATTGTCTTCAAGAAGAAACAGAATCTGTATCAGGGGTGAAATCCAGCAGGTTCTGGAGAACTGGTAGCGGAAATTTTGAGTAGTTCGGAGAACCGGTAGTGGAAATTTTGAGTAGTTCAGAGAACTGGCAAATACCACCTCTGGCCGGCCCCAGAGTGGGGAGGGAATGGGGATTTTGCAGTATCCTTCCCCTGGAGTGGGGTGGGAATGGAGATTTTGCAGTATCCTTCCCCTGCCACGCCCACCAAGCCACGCCCACCAAGCCACACCACGCCCACCAAGCCACACCCACAGAATCGGTAGTAAAAAAAATGGATTTCACCACTGATCTGTATGAGTCAATCTACAACTTATATTTCAGAATAACAGAGTTGGAAGGGACCTTGGAGGTCTCCTAGCCCAACCCCCGGCTCAGGCAAGAAACCTTACATCATTTCATACAAATTGTTGTCCAATCTCTTCTTAAAAACCTCCGGTGTTATCTTCATATTTCCCCATGAGACGTATATTTTTCAATAATTATAAGTTCATTGTGCATAGGACAGGAGGGAAAAAAATGTTTAGTACCCCCAATTACATTAGTAAAAAAAAGATTTCCAAACATATCACAACCATTGCAAAACTCAACATATTTTTAGCACATGATCACTGCCTTTGTAAGAAATTTAAACCTAGTCATGTGTCACAAAATTTTGAGATTGTATTCTGATATGTGTGAGGACCACCACATATTATATTTTTTTTTCCTGTTTCCCAAATTATAATGCCTAAAGTCAGTGTATTCCCTTTAAGTATAAATTGAAGATGTCCAGGAGATTGCTGACTGAGCTTGAGTGAGCCAAATTTTTATTCCACCAAACATCCCTTATTCATGATTTGCTGTGATAGGTTATAGTTTCCCAGAGTACAGCTGTATACATTTTATCTACTAAACATACTTTGTTTTCTATTCTAATTTTATACTTCCCTAGAACACAGAATAAGGTTCTTTGGAGTATCTATTCAAAGCATAACACTGTCAAATTTCCAGTATGCTTAAGGTGAAAAACTAATGAACCACTCAGTTCTGTTATTTCAAAAGTAATACGATTCTATTAGCAATGTAGTTAAAAGTCAGTTCTATATTAGTCCTTTCCCCCCCTAAAAATGGGGGGGGGGAGGAGATCATTAAAATACTGTTCTAGGGCATAATAATGGAGGATTCACAAATGTGAAAGAAAAGCCGTTTTTCAGCCTTGTTTATAGATGATTCACTTTATTCAACAATGACAAACATATCTTCTCTAAATTTTCTTTTCATTATATATAGGTTATACAGATGGGAAATAAACCTTTAAAATCTGTCTGTGGAATGTTTCTCAGGGAGACCTAAAGAAAATGTGACTGAAGCTGCTTTCTCTATTTGCAGTCTCTGATTCTTTTTTCTCCAGTCCTGAAGATCCCTTTTTAAACTCATCATGCTATTTAAACAACCATCCTTTGAAGTTAATAATGTGGGGTGGAGAATCAGTCAAGGTCACGGCATTTATTCAGGGATGTCATGTTGTAAGACTACTGCTCTATTCCATAATAATGGAGCTATGGGAGATTAAAATGCATTGAATGTGCTTTCCTATTTAGCATGAGTGTTAAACCCCTAGGAAAAATTATTCAGATATAAGTCTTACCTTTACTTTAGACCAGGGGTGTCAAACTCAAGGCCTGGGGCCCTGATGCGGCCTGTGGGGTGCTTAGATCTGGCCCATGGGGCTGCCCTGGAAACAGTGAAGGACGGCCGCAGTGCCTCTGCCAGCAAAAATGGAGTTCAGGAGGGCTGCGTGTGGCCCTCCCGAGCTCCGTTTTCACTGGCAGAGGGTTGCAGGAGGCCGTCACAGCTGAAAACGGAGCTCAGGAGCCCGTTTTTGCTGGCAGAGCGCTCGGGCCGCCACAGGCGCCCCCGACATGAGTGACATTGAGCTGGCCACACCCACTCTGGCCACACCCCCCCCACCCCCCCCAAGGTCAAACACAACCCTGATGCATCCCTCAATGAAATCGAGTTTGACATACCTGTTTTAGACTGACGTACCATCACTATTGGAAGAGCTTCTGAGAAGGACAAAAATATGATATGTAGAGTGGAAATTGTGTCCTCCCAAGATAGACAATGTTTGGCATTGAGAAGAAAAGGTGGAAGGAGAATAGGATAGCCCTTTTGAAGGATATAGCAGAGGATAACCCACGCCATCTTAGATGGGAAAGTGCAAAAACAGTGAATTTAAGTCACAAAAGGGCCCATTCCAGCTGTCAGGACAAATTTCCTGACAGAGCAGTTCAACAGTGGAACCAACCAATGTGTTGGACTTCCCTTTGCCAAATGTGTTCAGGCAGAGGCTGATAAAATATTTGTGAGGGAAAGGAACCATTTTCAGGTGTTTGTTTTTTTTAGGAAAAAATGTCTAAAGTTTTTTCTACATTCCACATTTCTAAAATGTGGGCTTCTGGCAATTATTTTAGTTATGATGTGACTTGAGACGTGTATGTGGATATGTTGTATGCTGTTATTTATTTATTTCTATGCTGCAATGCTCAGCTGACTCCAGCTGGCTTGTCAAACCAACAGTACAATAACCACCAGCCAATCATCCTTCCCTACTCCAAATTAAAACTCCCAAATTTCAGTAAAACTAAAACAGTCATTGGGAGCAAAAGCTCACTCAGTAGTCAGTTCCATGGCGTGGGAGTCAGCCTACCTGACTTTCCACAAACTCATCTGCCCTTCATCCCAGATAATCCAAAATGGCAGCAGAAAAGGGTTTACATTCTTATCAAAACCCATGTGAAGTAGCCAAGAAGCAACTTTGTCCATATCATTTTACAATGGAAATTGGAATAGAAATTTGCCAGATCAGAAATATATTCCTAATGATGAAGATGAAATTTACCTATGACCATCAACTTCATTTAAGAATATCTGGATTTAATAACTGGCTAATCTAGAGCAGTGATTTCCAAACTTGGGGACTTTAAGATGGCAGGGAATTCTAGGAGTTGAATGTTGCCAAGGAGTCTTAATGTTGCCAAGTTTGGAAAAAAAACACATTAGTATAGAGCAGTGGTTCTCAACCTTCCTAATGCCATGACCCCTGCCCCGCCACCGTGACCCCACCCCTCCCCCTCCCCACATGTGCGCGCTGCCAGGTGAGAAGCGATGAGGTGACAAGGGGGGCGTGGCACCAAGATGGCGGACTAGCGCGCGCGGCCCTTCCATCGGCACCTGCGCATTCGAGGGCTGCCTGTGTGTCTCACCGTCCCTGGGTACTCGTATGTGGACGGATAGAGGAGCGGTGTCTCGGTTCCTAAGACCATCGGAAATATGTGTTTTCCAATGGTCTTAGGCGACCCCTGTGAAAGGGTCGTTCGACCCCCAAAGGAATCGCTCTATACCAGCGATTCTCCCACAGATTGAGAATCGCTGGTATAGAGCTTTATGACACTATCATATATAGAGGTAGTTTTCGACTTATGACTATAATTGAGCCCAAAATTTCTGTTGAACAGCAAGACAGTTGTTTTGCCCCATTTAATGACCTTTCTTGCCACAGTTGTTAAGTAAAGCACTGCAGATGTTAAGTTATTAACACGATTGTAAGCTGAATCTGGCTTCCCCACTGATATTGCTTGTCAGAAGGTCACAAAATGTGATCACATGACCCCAGAACACTGCAATCATCATAAATATGAACCAGTTGCCACGCATCCAAATTTTGATCATGTGACCATGTGGATGCTGGCTGCAATGGTCATAAGTTTAAAAAATGGTTATAAGTCACTTTCTTCAATGCAATTGTGACCTTGAATGGTCACTAAATGAATGGTTTAAGTCAAGGACTACCTGTAGTGATGAAGAAGTGATGAGCCGAGGTGGCACAGTGGTTAGAGTGCAGCACTGCAGGCTACTTCAGCTGACTGCTAGCTGCAGTTCGGCGGTTCAAATCTCACCGGCTCAAGGTTGACTCAGCCTTCCATCCTTCTGAGGTGGGTAAAATGAGGACCCAGATTGTTGGGGGCAATATGCTGACTCTGTAAACCGCTTAGAGAGGGCTGTATATAAGTCTAAGTGCTATTGCTATTGCTATAAGAACACATTATTGTGACAATATTCAAGAGCCGTGGTGGTGCAGTGATTAGAATGTAGTATTGCAGGTTATTTCTGCTGACTGCCAGCAGTTCGGCAGTTCGATCCTGACAGGCTCAAGGTTGACTCAGCCTTCCATCCTTCCAAGGTCGGTAAAATGAGGACCCAGACTGCTGGGGGCAATATGCTGACTCTGTAAACCGCTTAGAGAGGGCTGTAAAGCACTATGAAGCGGTATATAAGTCTACGTGCTATTGCTAATATTAGTTAAGGTTCTTAAATTTGAAATGCTAAAGACATGTTCATAGAGTATAAGGACATTATTTCACTACTTATACTGCAGCCCTTCCTGACAGAGGTAAACCTGCTGCAATGATGATTCTCTTCCTGAAACTATTATTATGGGTATTATGGACACATATTGATGTCAGAATAATTTTAAAGAATTGCTGAGACACATCTAACTGAAATGTCGATTCAATCACAGTATTTGTAGAATTGATTTTATTGTCCTAGAATCTTCATCATTTAATACAGGTAGTCTTCTACTTACAACAGTTCATTTGGTGACCATTCAAAGTTACAATGGCATTGAAAAAAGTGACTTATGGACATTTTTTATGCTTACAACCATTGCAGCATCCTCATGGTCACGTGATCAAAATTCAGATGTGTCAGTATATAAGGATTCATGAATTGGGATAGACATGGTAACAGGTCAGCCAATGGGGACTGTTTGGTGACCCAGATGGCTCGGAGCCTGGGCATGGCTTACGTTCACTGATCTATATATATGAGTGCCTCTGTATTATATCTTGCTTCTGTTAACTGTGCTTCTGTGAATATTACTTCTGTGATTATTGATTCTGTACTTCTGAATTCTGCTGTATGGTATTGTATATAACAGTGATGGCGAACCTATGGCACGCGTGCCACAGGTGGCACGCAGAGCCATATCTGAGGGCATGCGAGGCGTTGCCCTATGTCAGCTCCAGCACGCATGCGCAAGCTGGCCAGCTGATTTTCGGCCTTCTTTTTAGCCATTTTTGCTCTCCCCAGGCTTCAGGAAAGCCTCCTGAAGCTTGGGGACGGCAAAAAACAGCCCAACCAGAAGTTCATTTGTGTGCTCACCCCCAGCCTCCTTTTCGCTGTCAGAGGTCTTCAGGAACTTCTTCGGTTTTGGACAGTTGCAGCCAGGCCTCCTACACCTCGGCCCATTTCTTCTGCAGCCAGCAAGGCTTTTCTGAACGCCTCTGCAGCCGATAACAGAGCTCCAGATCGATCCGGAGCTCTGTTATCGGCTAGAAAGGCCTTCAGGAAAGGCCTTTAGGAAAGGCCTCTGCAGCTGATAACAGAGCTCCGGATCGATCCGGAGCTCTGTTATCGGCTAGAAAGGAAAAATGGCCCAACGGGCCAAGCGGAAGTTCGGAAACGAAACAGAAGTGGAGCTGCCCTACTACTTAACTTCAGATAGTTGCACCCAGGCCTTGCACCCCTTGGCCCATTTCTTCTGCAGCCCACAAGGCTTTTCTGAAAGCCTCTGCAGCCGATAACAGAGCTCCAGATCGATCCGGAGCTCTGTTATCAGCTACAGAGGCCTTCAGGAAAGCCTTGCAGGCTGCAGAAGAAATGGGCCGAGGTGTGGGAGGCCTGGTTGCAACTATCTGAAGGTAAGTAGTAGGGCAGCTCCACTGAAGGTAAGTAGTAAGGCAGCTCCACAGCTTCAGTGAGGCCTGTGCGCATGCGCAGGGGGGCAGCACAGGGGTTGTGCGCATGCGTGGGGGGAGGGCATTGCATTATGGGTGTGGGCACCCACGTGCACGCTATCACGTGCGCGCGCACCCTTTTGGCACCCGAGCCAAAAAAGGTTCGCCATCACTGGTATATAAAGAAGTTTCTTATATAAGTGGATCCTCCTGAGTTCATTTACTTGTGTGCTGGTCAGAAGTGCTGCAAACTCTGACAAGATGCTTGGCAACTGACTCATATTTATGATGGTTGCAGTGTCCTGGGGTCATGTGATGCTCTTTTGCAACCTTCTGGCAAGCAAAGTCAATGGGGAAGCCAGATTCACTTAACAACTGTGTTCCTAACTTAAAATCTTCAGTGATTCACTTAACAACTGTGGCAAGAAAGGTCATAAAATGAGGAAACATAAACAACTGTCTTGTTTAGCAACAGGAATTTTGGGCTCAATCATGGTCAGAAGTCGAGAACTACCTGTAATTCTACTATGCAAAAACAGGGGAATGGAATAAAGTTTTGATAATAGTGACTTACTAATTTTTTCCCCTTGTCTCTCTCTCTCTCTCTCTCTCTCTCTCTCTCTCTCTCTCTCTCTCTCTCTCTCTCTCTCTCTCTCTCTCTCTCTCTCTCTCTCTCTCTCTCTCTCTCTCCTCCCCCCCCTCCCGCAACTTTTTGAAGATGGAAGCTATAAACAACACCGATCAAACCTCACTTCTCTATTAGTGCAGACTGTTTCAGTGACGCTGGTCAGGAAGCTGTTCATTTCCCTTGAGGAAGCTGGTGAAAATGAAGTTTGCCAGCCACTGAGATTGCCTTCTGCAGGTAACACTTTCTTTCTCTCACACTCTATTTTCTCAATTTTCTTACCTCTGTTAAATGTTGGAAGTTCTTTAAGGCTTCCAAATGCATTCCATGTAATTGCATGTAATTGGGTCTTTGACCAATTGCAGCCACGTTCATTAGGAAGAGCTAAGGAGGAGGCACAACTGAGGAACTTGCCAAAGTGAGGGGAGAAATGATGTGAAGTTCATCAGATGAAAAATCCATTTTCATGTGTGTGCATGTTCCGCATATTATATTTCACTGACTAGTTGAACACAAAAAGAAACAAACAAAAAAGCCGCATCGAGCTGTCACTTATAACCAGTGGGTGCCATATCTGTCAAGAACCGGCTGATGGGAAATCAAATATCAGGAGTAGCAAATCTCTTAGTACCAAACATTAAAGTCTAATGCATGATATTGACTAAAAAGCCCCTGATAGTAAGCACTTTCACTGTAGATACTCTTGAATAACTACAGTGTGGTTTGATAAGCCCTTTCTGGGCAGTACACAATATCAAGGAAACATTTAAAGTAGCAGGAGAACATCAAAGCAATAGTTTTTCCTCAGAGTCTGAGCATCTACTTAAATCTATATGTAAGAACTATATAAATTTCTGCGTACAACACACTCCTACCGGTGCATGCTTCCTCATTTATCAGCAGGAAGACACAAATCCAGAAAAATCCACTGACACAATATCTGCCCAATAACTTTAACATTATGAGGGTGAAAATTCATTCTCTGAGCTTGTGGGTTGGTTTCCAAACATTTTGTTACCAGGCTAGGTAACCGCTTTAGCAGAGTTTAGGGGATGCCGGTGTTCTTCTGTTTATAAGAGTTTTGTGTGATCAGTAGATCTTGTGACAAGTCATGTGTGGGGTGTGTCAAGTGAGGGTCTTGTGATGGGGAAGTTACCTCAGGTGAGGGTCATTGGAGATGAAGTGCCAGTGGAGGGGACTTGCTTGGATTGGTTGAGGGTTGGTGCTGTCTCTGGTTAGCTGTACAGTTGATTTGGATTCTGAGGGGCTCATAGCAGGGGTGAAATGCTCCCAGTTTGCTCGTACCTGTCGGTCGCCGTAGAGCTGGTCACCAAGGTAGCGTGAGGCGCCACCCACCCGCCCGGACACCGCCCGGACGCTGCTATTTGGGTTCTTTTACCCTCTGCGCATGCGCAAAGTGTTCTGTGCATTCGCAGAGGGTAAAAGAACTCAAATGGCGGCGTCCGGGCGGGTGGGCGAAGTCTCCCGCTCCCGTGGCTACCGGCTGTCCGGCGGCCCGCAGGCACGGCCAAACTGGGAGTATTTCACCCCTGGTGCCGCGACTGTGCCCACCCGCCCGGACGCCGCCATTTGGGTTCTTTTACCCTCTGCGCATGTGCAGAACGCTTTGCGCATGCGCAGAGGGTAAAAGAACCCAACTGGCAGCTAAATGGAGGTGTCCGGGCGGGTGGGCGGCGCCTCACGCTACCTTGGCGACCGGCTCTACGGCGGCTGACAGGTACGAGCGAACTGGGAGCATTTCACCCCAGACTCATAGGCTGGTTGTAGGTCAATGCGTCTGTTAATGGAATTGTTTGTGGAGTGCCAGGCTTCGATGAACTCATGACCGTGGTGGGTGGTAGCATGGCTGATTATTTTTGTATTGCTCCAATTGAACTGGTGCTGTTTGGTGTCGATGTGAGTAGAGATTAAGGATTTGGAGCCATGGCTTTTGACTGCCAGCTGGTGTTCGTGGATCCTGGTTTTTAATTGGCGTGATGTTTGTCCCACGTAGAATTGGTTGCAATTGTTACAGTTGATTTTGTAGATTAGATTGTTTCTTTCATCCTTCTGTATGTTGTTAACTTTAACATTAATTCCCAGTGGAAAGCCAAATGGGTCGCTGAACACTTAGTTATAAGAAGACATATAAATGACCCCACAAAAAGGGGACAGGCTTTGAACTACCCACATCAGCAATAGACAATCCACAATAGGATTTGCACCTCACATGGTGTCTGCTGGGACTCCCAGTATAAATGCGGCATAGTATCCCCCCCACAGTGTGATTGCAGAGTCCCACATCAAACTGTAGATCATATCATAGCCGGACTATAAGCTGAGTGCATATACCAGTCCAGTATCTGATTTTTTTTAATATAAACAATGTTGTGCTTCAATGATTAGATGGCCTAGACCCATGATGGCAAACCAATGGCACTCGTGCCACAAGTGGCACGCGGAGCCATATCTGCCGGTACACGAGCCGTTGCCCTAGCTCAGCTCCTGCGCGCATGTGCGTGCCAGCCAGCTGATTTTCAGCTCGTGTTTTCACCTTCCCCAGGCTCCAAAAAAGCCTCTGGAGCCTGGGGAGGGTGAAAAACAGGCCGTTTCTGGTCTCCGAAGCGTGCTTTCGGCACCCGAGGAAAAAAAGGTTTGCCATCACTGGCCTAGACATTGATATTTGAACATAGATCTTTTTGACATTTATATTTTATTGGGATCTACTAATCTAGTTGAAATGTTAATTTATATTGCTAATCCATGTATGATATGCTAAATAAAGAAATAAATCTCTGTGTATATATGTATTATTTGACTTGAATCTTATGACTGAAATTACTTTGCTTGGTTTTTGTTTTCCTTCCCTTCAATCGTATTTGAATCTTGGAGACTGCCTGGACACGTCCCTACCATCTTCTTGGCAAAGTTTTTCAGAAGTGGTTTGCAATTGTCTCCTTGTAGGACTGAGAGACAGTGACTGGATTAAGGTCACCCAGCTGTCTTGCTGCTCAAGACAAAACTAGAATTCACAGTCTCCCGGTTTCTTGCTTGATGTCTTAACCACTACACCTAGCTTCTTCCCTGTTTTTCCTTAGTACCTGCACACAAATATATACACACACAAAAATCTATGAAAGTCATGCTTTCTCTTTTTAATGTTTTCTACTAGCAATAACATGTTTTCTAATGTCAACTATCTTGAGCCTGTTGTAAGGAATATCCTTCTGGGTTTAGTTCCAAGTGGGGGGAAAGACATTGGATTCATGGAAGTTGCTTGGAAAGAAGGTTTAATGGTGGACAAGAGCACATGGCAGGGGCTCCTGAACAGAAAAGGTGGATCACATGCTTCCAGATGTTGGGTGAAGAGAAAAGATGTTGGCTGAGATGCTGAGAATGCCCCGGTTTTATGCTCTCTGTTGGGCTCCACCTTAAGAGTTTCCTGTTCCTGTGTAAGAAATGTATCCTGATTGGCTGTCAGACTCCTATGGGGCCATGCAGGGGCAACTCTGTAGGCTGTCCTGAATACCAAGCTAGTTTGAGTGCTGGCTGATGCAATCTTCCCAGGTGCCATGTGGTGAGATGGGCAGAGGGCTAATCCTATCTTTGTTATGTAGAATAGACTGCCCATTGACAAAGGTGGGGGGGATGAGTGAGTTTTCTCTGGACTTAATGGTCCATTGACAAACCTGGGGGCTACTAAGAGTGAGTCTTTTTTCTGCCCAAAAGCATGTTTCCAGGGATATTCTATATAATATTCTGCCTTTTTAATATTTCCTAGGATATTTCATTTTTCTAGGAGAGAGGTGGGTGCTAACTTCCTACAAGCCTTTGGAGGATTTAAGGAAAGACATTCTGATCTGAAAGGTCTGCAGTATGTTATGCCTGCTATCCTCCAAACATTTTGGACTATAGCTCTCACAAACTACAACCACTGATCTTGTTGGGTGTATGGGAGTTGCAACCTCACACAGGATCTAACATGCCATTTAATCTATAGTACTCAGGGCCATATCATTTATTAGAAAAAATGTTTTGGATGACATTTTTTGTTCTACTTTAGGTAGAAAAATGTAGTAGAACTGTTCCAATCATCTCTCTCTCTCTCTCTCTCTCTCTCTCTCTCTCTCTCTCACACACACACACACACACACACACACACACACACTGAAAGAGTACTAATAATATATGGTTAATGATGAGAGAGACAGAGAAAGAGAGAGAGAGACATTATATATTCTGAGTTTAGCAAATTGTAGCTCTAATGTTTAATGTTTCATCTCAGAATCAATGCCACGAAAGGCTATTTCTAAATTTATTTTGCTATATCTTTAGCATCCGGATTATTTAGTACATCTATTCTGAAACCTAACAGTGGGCAAATAATATGTAGAAACCAATTAATTCAAGAAATTAAAATTAAAATGTTAATAATTCTTATTAAAATGAAAGTAATGATATCAAACTGTTAAAGCTGCTTCTTTTTAAAAAATAAATAAATAAATCATCTAGATATTGGAGAAGAATTTAAACATATTCCATATACTAAAATTCTGTCTTCTGTGAGGAAAAAGGAAACTATTTCTTTTGGGGGAGGGGAAAGTAGGGTATTATTTTAAAATAGTGTCTCATATATGCAGCTTACCAAAGAGAGCAGAGTATCTTCCATTGTTCAAATGTTGCATTTATGACAAAGGAAAGAGTTTACCAGTGTTCCATAGCATTGCTACATCTGATCCAACTTTCAAGACAAAGTCTTGGGTAATAGATATTCCTATTATCTAAAAGCACACCGTTCTTTTTTTTTTTTTACTTCAGCACTGCTTCCACTTACCCTTTAATCAAGAAAATATCTAATTATATTACAGCTCTACTTATCAATTATATCGTGTGTTCTAAAACACTTTACATGTCATTATTTCAGATGTAGTGGAACGTGTGACATTGTTCTCCTTAAAAAAAAAAAGATCAAAAGCAGAGTTCTTCTCACTTGTTGCCATTTATATTTATTACCATATTCACTTTGTGCCAGTAAGTTTTTCCCATTGCTCATTTGTGATTCCATTCTGTGCTGTGGGATAATGATTTCTTTTGTTAAGAGTCAGTTGGCAAGATCTAAGAAGGATGATGAGAACAAATGTGAATAAGTTATACATGTCGTGGATGGCTGTGATTACTTCATCATGAGCACACGCTGGAGATTAAACTATATTCCTTGTGGTACTGTTTATATTACATTCTTCATGGTGACTAATGCAGGGATTAGATTTTCAGCCCAGTTTAATTTGCTCAATTAGAGAAAGGAAGCCACCTCAAAGACTGAAACAGCAACAACATTCCCTGAAGTTCCTCCATTTTTAAAAAAAAACCTAATTTAGATGAAGAGAAGACTGGGAGGGAATATTTATTTTGCATAGCAGGAGCGTGTCAAATCACCTTAAGAGTATTTTGATAGGCTTAAATATATTGAAAAACTAACCAAGTCAGATCATCTATGCAACTTAGTCCAAGAAATTTGGAGAGTACATTAAGTATAAAGATTTTAGTGGTTATATGACAGAGGTGACAGATAGGTTAGAAGAACATACCACTTAACTCTATAACTACTTACATATATACATATATTAGTAGATAATATTTTATTGTTTGACATTCTTAGGTTGTTGTAGCTGAATCAACCAATTTGTTGTAGTTGAATCAATCCATACATGTACCAGGAGTTAAGCTTGATTTGAAAGAGACCTTACTTTTTAGTTAGTATTTGAGATTTTTGTAGAAAGAGAATTTGAAGACTGATTTTGGTGTTTTGATCTCCATAAATGTATTCAGTTACAGACGTCTGTAGAAATTCTCAGTCATCCAATAGCAATAGCACTTAGACTTATATACCGCTTTACAGTGCTTTACAGCACTCTCTAAGCGGTTCACAGAGTCAGCATATTGCCCCCAACAATCTGGGTTCTCATTTTACCCACCTCAGAAGGATGGAAGGCTGAGTCAACCTTGAGCCGGTGAGATTTGAACCGCTGAACTGCTGAACAGTCAGCTGAAGTAGCCTGCAGTACTGCACTCTAACCACTGCGCCACCTCGGCTCCTTTGAGTCATCCAGTCATGGTTGTCTCAAAGGTGCTTTTTCAGGAGGCAACTGGATCTTCCTGGGTTTGTTTGTTTTTTTTTCTTTTGAAGTTGTTGCGCTTCTCATCCAAGAAACTTCTTCAACTCTGACAGGATAGTGGGGAATGGAAGAATTTATATTCCTTGCAGGCAGTTGGTCATTTGCATCCTTTTAGAGCAGGGATGTCAAACTCGATTTCATTGAGGGCCGCATCAGGGTTCTGTTTGACCTCGGGGGCAGGGGTGGGCGTGGCCAGCGTGGACATGGCCAGCTTGATGTCACTCATGTCGGGGGGTGTCTGTGGTGGCCCAAGCGCTCTGCCAGCGAAAACGGGCTCCAGAACTCCACTTTCAGCTGCGACAGCCTCCTGCCACCCTCTGCCAGTGAAAACAGAGCTCGCACCCCCCCTGAACTTCGTTTTTACTGGCAGAGGGCTGCAGGAGGCCGTCGCAGCCTCCTGGGCTCCATTTTTGTTGGCAGAGACACCGCGGGCCGGTCCTTTTCTGTTTCTAGGGTGGCCCCGCAGGCCAGATCTAAGCATCCCGCGGGCTGGATCCGGACCCTGGGCCTTGAGTTTGACACCCCTGTTTTAGTGGATCATTGAAGCACTTGGAGGTTTATCTTTGTCCTCAGGGTCACCTGAGTAAGTGCTGCTGGTTCCTGTAGTCTGCAATTTTTTTTCTTCTTCTGGAAATCCATTCCTACTCCCATACCATTCAAAGGGTGTTCCTCCCAAATTGTATAGATAAAAGTCTGTAGAGATTCTCCATTATCCTGTCAGAGCTGAAGAAAGTTCTTGGATGAGAAGTGAAACATCTTCAAAGAAAAAACAAACAAACAAAAAAGTCCAGTTGCCTCCTGAAAAAGCACCTTTGGGACATTCAGTTACAGAGTTAGTCGTATGTTCTTCTAACATGTTTGTCACCTCTGCCATACAATCACTAAAATCTTATACTTAATGTGCTCTCCAAATTTCTTGAACTAAGTTGCATAGGTGATTTGACCCACCAAGACCATTTTTCTAAACTGCTATGTCTTAATATCATCTGGGACAGGGGTGGGTTCTGACTTACTAAAAAAATTTGCTAAAAACCAAGCTTCTGCGCATGCGCAGAAGCAAAAAACAGCTTCTGCTCATACGCAGAAGCAAAAAACAAGATGGCGGTGCTTATGGTGCCACTGAGAGAGCCGGCTCGGGGGCGTGTCCAGCCGGCCGTCACTGCCGGTTTGGCGAGCGGGGAAAAATTCCCGCTACTGGTTCTATAGAGCCGGTCCGAACCGGCAGGAACCCACCTCTGATCTGGGATCTTTAAGTCCCTTTTTCCCCACAATTGTTGACCTCTATGAAAGCAAACTGTCGATGTAATTGTTAGTCTAGATTTTCACAGCTGCTAAAGATGAGATTTGTACTGCCAGATCTGGTTTCAAATCTGCTCTGACAAAGCTACCAACAGGGCTAGCAAAATATCAGCACGTATTCATTGTCTCACATAGCATCATTACAGAAATCATACAAGAGAGCTTTGCTGTCTTTTTGAAGATTCTGTTCCATTTGGAATGGCCCAAGGGGAATAAAGTCTGTTTATCTTGGACAACATACTTTTTTAAAATCATTGATTTCTTGTTAATCAATCAAAATATATTTGGAGGTGCAAAAGAAAGACTTCATTAAATCCAGCAAATAATGTGAGGAATCATGAAATAAGGAGACAGAAGAATATGTCTGTTATAAGAGTTGTATCTTTCCCATGAACTATGCTGATAAAAGCATTGGATATGAAAGTTTACAATATAATCAACATTCTCTCTGCAGCCATTGATTTGCAGCTAATTGTCTTCATAGGCTATTTGATGGGATGCTGTAATCATTGTAAACACATGCTGTTTTCCCATTGTCCGAAATTTGATCCAGAGACTGTGGGAATGCTGCAACAGTCCTAACTGCAAGGACTGGTTGTAAGTCAAGGATTGCCTGTGTTTCTAGAATTAATAAGAGGTGTATTAGTGGGTAGTATTTTAAATTTCCTTATGACATTCATATTTTTCATAGTTACCAGATAGTTGAGAATAACATATACACCTTTCCCATGTTCCTCTGCTAAATAGAGGTTTTATTCTTAGTTTCAAGAGCAATTTAGCATGGTTGAATCAATGCTATTCAGAAGGATATGTTCATATAGCATCTGAATATATAACATTAAGTATCCAGTTCTTTAGATCTTTTTGTAACCCACACAGCATGAGTTTCACAAGGGAGAGCAAATTCTGTTAAGAATGCATGTATAACTTTTTCTGCAGAAATTCTGATAGGTAATTTTAGAATTGTTCATCAATAATGTGTTTTATTTCATCTCAAAATGTGTTAGGTAGGCTGAGAAGGCGCACCCATTGATTGCCAAGTGGGACTTTGTCAGTGGTGGGTTTCAATTTTTTTTACTACCGGTTCTGTGGGTGTGGCTTGGTGGGCGTGGCTTGGTGAGTGTGGCAGGGGAATGATACTGTAAAATCTCCATTCCCACCCCACTCCAGGGGAAGAATACTGTAAAATCTCCATTCCCACCCCACTCCAGGGGAAAGTTACTGCAAAATCCCCATTTCCTCCCAATCAGCTGGGACTCGGGAGGCAGAGAATAGATGGGGGCGGGGCCAGTCAGAGGTGGTATTTACCGGTTCTCTGAATTACTCAAAATTTCCGCTACTGGTTCTCCGAACTATTCAAAATTTCCGCTACTGGTTCTCCAGAACTGGTCAGAACCAGCTGAAACCCACCTCTGGACTTTGCACAGGTAGTCCTCGACTTAAGACAACAGTTGAGCCCAAAATGTCTGTTGCTAAATGAGACATTTGTTAAGCGAATTTTGCCCCATTTTACAAATTTCTTGTCACAGTTGTAAAGGGGATGACTGCAGTTGTTCAGTTAGTGACACGATTGTTAAGTGAATCTGGCTTCCCCATTGACGTAAAGTTGCAAAAGGTGATCACATGACTCTGGGGCACTGCAACCGTCATAAATATGAGTCAGTTGCCAAGCAACTGAATTTTGATCACGTGACCATAGGGATGCTGTAATGGTCATGAGTGTGAAAAATAGTCGTTTAGTCACTTTTTTCAGTCTGTTGCAACTTTGAATGGTCATTAAACAAACTGTTGTAAGTCAAGGACTACAACAGTATTTCTCACCTGAAATTCAGCTTGATAGCATTTCCACTGTCCTGAATTGTGGAAAGGCAGAGAGAACATTCAAAATCATAATCTTTGGCACACCATACCTTTATGGATGGCTGGTCTTAAAAATGTTCTACTTAAATGTATATTCTTCCTAACACTTTAGAGGGTTTTTTTTTTTTTTTAGTACCTCTCTTCCCAAGCTAGGTTGGTTATTAGTTTGGGGACTTGGCAGAGCAACAGACTGCATTCTCAGTGAGCACAGTGAGAACATAAGGCAGATAAATCTTTGCATTGAGGCTCCCTGGGAATCATCCAGACATTATTTATAAAGGATTCCCCCAGGAATCTTGTGAATCGCTTGAAACAGCCATAGCTACAGGCTTGCTTCTGGTGTTTTGCTAAGGACATCATCATTCACCTGAGGGACCATATTGTCATTAACAATACAGTGTCCTGTCTCTTCTGCTCTATGGCTTTCTCTAGCTCTGTTCACTTCCCCATCCTAAAAGATGGAACTCAGCTACCAGGTACTGTCTGGGCAGGAAGAAAACAATTGATGTGTGGATCAAGCTTCAGTGGGTTAAATATTTATTTATTAATGTAAATTTATTTATTAAATTTGTATGCTGCCTGTTGTCAGGGTTCCGACCAGTGCCTTAACGCAATCAAGAGTCTCAAGCCATCCGACAATAAAAATCCAGTCTTTTATTAGGAGCACCATGTCAGCATTACCTAGGTGAAGCCAACTCTGTCTTCACCCCCTTCACGACTCGCCTCTGACCCTGTTTCCCCCTCCCCCCAAAGTATGTCACACAGTCACGTTCCCCACATAGAACGAGGTAATTTTGCGGGTTGCAGAAGTCACTCCCTTCCAGGCATTGCTGGTATCCACGGAGATGGCCTTGACTTGGTCAGCCCGAATACATCTTGTTATGACTGAGGAGTAAATTCCTTGGTGCAGCTGCGAAGCGCGATTTCCCATCCCCCTGCCTATGGCAACTTGGGAGCAGGTCAGGGAAGCTTCACGAGTTGACAGCTGTTGTGGTTCGTCCAGGTCACACATCCTTAGGTGATTCACAAGCTGTAGCAGTCTTTGAGTTTCCCCCGCAGGGAGCCTCAATTAGCACTTCAATCCCAACACAAAGAGTCCTGACCAATCTGGGTAGTGGCAAGGAAATCCTGGCAAGGAATCCACTGGAGGGAACTCTTCTGGAGCATGAACGGTTGTCTCCGATAACCGCGCCTCCCACACCCCTCCTCCTTATATCCCAGCCAGGGAGGGACTTGTTAACATCTCCTTTTCCTGGATATTTCCTGTTCATTTGTCAGTGAATGCCATGTATTCCTGTCTTTCTAAATAAAAAGGGGTTTCTCCTCACGAGTAGGCTGTTGAGCGGGGCTTGTGAAGGCTGGGTCAGAACACTGCCCATCTAACTATCAAAAGCGATTCTGGGCAGCTTACAGTGTCATAAAAACTTAAATATAAAAGCATTAAAATTAGCAATGATTAATAGCAATAGCAATAGCACTTAGATTTATATACGGCTTTATAGTGCTTTACAGCACTCTCTAAGCGGTTTACAAAGTCAGCATATTGCCCCCAACAATCTGGGTCCTCATTTTACCCACCTTGGAAGGATGGAAGGCTGAGTCAACCTTGAGCCGGTGAGATTCGATCTGCCAAACTGCTGGCAGCCGGTGATCAGCAGAAGTAGCCTGCAGTACTGCACTCTAACCACTGTGCCACCACGGTTAAATAAAAACCAAAAGCATAAACGATACAGGTTTGGGCTTTCATCTTCTACCAATGACCTCCAGTATAGTGTGTCCTCATCGGGACCACAGATAATTAGCAGAGCCATTGTTTTAAGGCCCTTCCAGAAGGTTGGAAGGATGGAGGAAAATCTCCTGTGGCAAGATGTTCCAGGGGGCATCCAGAGGAGCTGTGGTGGTACAGTGGTTAGAATGTAGTATTGCAGCTGACTGTGCCCACTGCCATGAGTTTGATCCTGACAGGCTCAAGGTTGACTCAGCCTTACATCCTTCCGAGGTCAGTAAAATGAGGACCCAGATTGTTGGGGGCAATATGCTGACTCTGTAAACAGCTTAGAGAATGCTGCAAAAAGAACTATAAAGCGGTATATAAGTCTAAGTGCTCTTGCTAGTGCTACTCCAAATATATACTGTGTTTCCCCGAAAATAAGACCCTGTCATATATTTATTTTGAATCCCAAAATAAGCGCTTGGCCTTATTTTTGGGGAGGTCTTATTATTTTGGAGCGCGTGGAGCAAGACAGGGCTCCTCTTGCCGTCTTACCTGATTTCCAGCTCTGTCTCCCTAACCCTAACCAGAGGAAATGGCCGGGACCGGCTGCACATGCGTTTAAATATTTTTTTTTGGGGGGGGGGGGAAGGCTTATTTTCAGGGAAGGGCTTATTTTCGGAGGAGGGCTTATTTTCAGGGGAAGGCTTATTTTCGGGGAAGGCTTTATTTTCGGAGGAGGGCTTATTTTCAGGGGATGTATTAATTTTCGGGAAAACACGGTAGTACAACTTTTTTTAAATTAGATTTAATATTAAACCCAGAGACAGACATGAGCATGTGTATATGCAATATTTTCAAGTTGTATCAATATATTAAGCTTCTTAATAATCAGTATATTAAGGGGTTATGGTTGAAAATTTTATTAAACATATTGTGCAACACTACTCACACCACGTATTCACTGGTTCCTTAGAAGATCTGTATGAAGCAATACCAGAGGCAATTGCCTGAATAGCTGAATTGGTTATGAGGCGACTGCCGTACCCCCACAGAAGTTTTCTATATAATTATGTGGGTTGTGTGTATATGCTTACTTCTCTTTTTCATACACCAAATAAGTAAATAATAATTGATAATATAATAAATTATATTGTCTTTGTGTAGTTTAAGCTGTTCACATATCTTCATATCCATGCACAGCCTTGAGTTGACTTCAACAGTTGCAAGGGAACACAGATTACACTTATTGGTTGTATGGTATGTTGTAGTTTTGGAATTAGAGGCTCCCCAAAACAGCTAAACTATAACTATTAACCCTCAAAAATGATTCATTTTTGTTCTTTTATGGTGAAGTAGCTTGGTGGCTTAGATAAAGAGAATATTTCAAGTTGCATTAACTTGAAGTTTCCCCATCAGTTCCTCAAACATAAAGAGGTAAAGTTATCAAGACTTTCATCAGATGTCTAATGTTTGGAACATGAGATTGGCTGTCAGAACAATTTAAAGAAAATTAAACTTTATTTTTTCTCCATACTCCACTGAGAGATATTTGAGTCTTTGTTAGGCATACTAAGCTTTTAAATGAAGTCATGTCACTGTACAATATGCCTTTCTGTTTTATTACCTGATCTGGTTGCTGGTGAGGAGCAGTTTCTTCCATCATTGCCCATCTAAGGAGGGATTAGTGCTAGTCATTACTGAAGGCACACTGTTGACAGGATGATTCCATAGTTTATTGCACTGCATTGAAATATATTCTGTTTTTTTTTCATGGCCCTCTTGTGACATCACTGATTTTCCTGCCACCAGAAGTCAGTGATGTAGAAATGTAGAAAAACATTCAATATAGGTTAAAAAAGCAAAGCTACCATCAAAGATACAAAAGCCAAAGGCTTCTCTTCTATAAACCCATATCCAGGGATGCATAATCTTGAACTTAAGATTGATTAATACTGCCTTGCCTCTCCAGTCCAAACTGGTGCTGAATACGTAAAATATCTGCTAAGGTTATTGACATTCCTCTGATGATCCCGTGATTTGCATCACGTCGTATTATTGGTAATATTTTGCTGAGAAAAAAGGACAAAACTCTTATTTGTCATTGCTCCCCTTTCAAATTCTAATAAGGCTATTTGTTTTTCTTAGCCTAAGAAGGAGGAAGGGACAAAGGAAGGGAGGGAGGGAGGGAGGATAGAATAGAAGGATAGAAGGAAGGTTTAATTACTATTTAAAACAAATCATTATCAGATGCTAGGAACATGAACTTGATTTTTTTTTTTGACAAAGACAAAGAGGCAGGTTATTTTCTTTATAATGCATTCCCCAATTAACCATTCCTGCATGTTTGTTGGATGATACCGAGAAATAAAACAACTGGGGAGGAAGGAACAATGAGCGGGATAATTGTCCCTGAGACTAAAGATGAAATGATGTTTTCGCAGAGTATCCTTTTGGCTTAATGATGTGATTATCATTATTTCTGATGTTCAGGCTATAAGTGACATTGATTAGGGAGATGAAATGGTACCAAAGTTTTAGAGAAGTTCAAAAAGAGCCTTGGGAAGAATGTATTAAGGGCAGGAAAACATCTGAAATGAGCTAAAATGTGAGTGATGAATGGACCTGGAATGCTGACCTCCAGTTGGAAGAAGAAAGCAGAAATGAACCAGAGGATAATTGATGTGCAGTGCAGCTACTTCTACCATCAGCTCAAAGTTCTTATTCCAGATCCCTTTTATCTGCCTCTTAGTATCCCTTGCTTTTAGGTAATCCTAATAATGAAACTAAAGTCAAAATATTACTAGAAACACTAGTTTAAGTTCAAGAATCAAAGCAACCCTAGCAGATCAAGAAAATATGGACGGAGAAAAGAAAAAAACAAAACTAAAAGAACAAGAAAAAATGGACGGAGAAAAGTTGTATCCTGATTTTTTTTTTTTTTTTTTTTTGCTAACCAAGAATATAAGGATAAAGGTTTTCCCTTTCCAGTCTTGTCAGACTGTACAACAGTTTAGTCCTGGCCATTATGATGAAATCACCTTGTGGTTCTTGCAGGGTAAAATAATTGAAAAAAACAAACAAACTTCAAAATGCAACCACTATTCAGATTATCCAACCTTATTTGAAAACTTAAAGAGCTTCCATTGATGTTCAAAGTACAAATGGCTTGAAATAGCTTGAAACTTACATTTTGATTCTTATGCATAGTGTTGTATTTCTTACAAATAAGTATTGAATTCTTATTTAGTTATGCCAGCGCAAGAAATTATTCAATATTATCTTCAGTGAAATGATATTTGGTTAGGTCCCTCCTATTGACATTTATTCATTTGTAAGTTTGTTTGTTTATTTAAAATATGATGCCCCAAACCCTGATAATTCTAGGAAGCTTATAAAAATGTAATAAAGTGATCATAATCATAAAAATATCATTAAAACAAGAAATCATCAGTCATTAGATCAAATGATCAAAATATTAAATGGCCTGGATAAAAGGACATATTTTGAGCCGCTCAAACAGTGTAATAAAAGAGAAATTGCTTCAGTTTGATTAGTAATATGTTTTTACAGATAAAGTGCTACTGAAAGAATTTATGCCAGAGTGATAGAACTGATAGAACTGTTCCATTCAGTAACTTAAAACTGTTTACACTTACAGGTCTATTTAACGAAAAACAGTCACTTACGAAATGATCTATATTCCTTCTGTTAACTGTAATATGTCCATTTTATCTGTTTCATGTTCTTTCATACTGTTTCCATTTTCAGAATATTGTATAGTTTTGATCACTTTCAAGTAATCGTCATAGAGTCTCTGTGAGCGAGTAGGCAGCTATATAAATTTTCTAAAATAAATAAATAAATCACTGAATTACGTGGTAAATCAGAAAATCATTAAACAAAAGAATACTCTCCCATTCTATTTTTCCTTAGATGTTTGTTAATAAAGACGTTTTTTATTATAACTCCAGGTGATTAAATAAAATAAAATGGTAAAAAAATGAACAAAATCCTTGTCAGTTTTGGAAATTCAGGTGGTAACTTTGGGTAGACAAAGTTGTATATGGTTTCTTAAAGACTTTGCAGATGAATCCAAAATAAAATGTTTTGTTTTTCTCTTAGCAGAAAGAAAAATTGTGACTTTGAATATTCAAACTCAGCCAACATATAAAACAATATCCAATGTTATTGGGTATTTAAAAGGAGCTACAGTTCCTGGTAGGTTTATTTTTGTTTCTCCATGTGCTAACTTCTGCAAGTCACTTGTCATATTACTGAACAAGGACAGAATTTCACAACTAATTCTGGACTGTGGATTGCTCTTAACCTTCAAACTATACATAACAGCCTTTTATTTTTTAGACTTTGTTCTATATAGTTACCCAGACTGAGCACTTACATCTGCCTGAAAAATAATTATGGAAGTTAAAATCCACACATTAAAGATACTAAAGTTGAAAAACACTGGTATAGACAATATACATCTTAGCACATTCCACATGGTGTACTTCGGTTTACTGTGATCTAGTTTAACTCTTTCATATCTGAGTAAGACCTCTGGTAGGAGTCACATTTGCCTGAAAGAAGATACCTTATACTACAAATCAGGGGTGGGTTCTAACTTACCTCGCTGCTGGTTTGCTTCCTCCCACGTGGCATGGCCACGCCGGGTTGCCCCCTCTTCACGTGCGTGCACATGCGTAGTGCCGAAAAATAAAAAAAATCCAAAAAAAAAGCCAAAAACAAGATGGCGATGCATGCGCAGTGCCGGAAACTTGGCTTCTGCGCATGTGCAGAAGAAAAAAATATTTTAAAAAATCCACAAAAAAGATGGCGGCGCCCATGGACCGGCACCGACCGAACCGGTTCCGCGATGTCACCGTGACATCACCAGTGGGTCACTACCGGTTCGGGCGAACCAGTCCGAACCGGGAGGAACCCACCTCTGCTACAGATCTTTAGCAAACAGAAAGCAGGAGACTTTCTGCTTTTAAAATATAGTGAGCTATTTGAGTTACTTCCAAAAATATAGTAATTACTAAAAACCAAGTAAGACACATCTAATCCCTTAAGTTAGTTTAGATCTGTTCTGACCTAGGCTTCCCCAAAAGCACGAAGCCGACTCCACGTCCCGATATTTAGTTTACAGTGAATTCCTCTCCAGCAAAGTCCCGGCCAACAGTTTTTCAAGATATTTCCCAATTACAGACCTTTATCAGGCTTGGAGAGCTGCCAAGCCGATATCTTTCAGACTCCACATTATAACAGACAATACTTGGCAAGAATGCAGGAACAGATCTTCACCCAAATGAACTAATTGTCTTCTGCAAACTCCCCTCCCCTTTCGCTTCTCTTTTATTCCCTATGGGAGGAGCCATTCATCATCCACCTGTGGCCTTACTCCCAAGTCGACCCTTTTTCCTCAGCTGTTCCCTTCATCTGGCAACTCTGTACATGCGCACACTGGGAACAGGCTCCAGCTGTTTGTCTGCCTCACTAATGTCTGACTCCAAAGGCAACTGATAACTGTCAGACTGCCCTGGCCCTATCTCTGCCTCTGACGCAGAGCACTCGTCAGAGCCTTCCCCAGACTCCAGGACTGGCCCATGTTCCTCCCCAACCTCCTCACTGTCCAAATCTGCTGCCAGCTCTGCTGGCCGCTGGCGGGCCACAACAAGATCCATTTTAGTTGGTTGCTATAAGTACTCAGTCTTATGGCTTTTTTCGATAGGTTCATTGAATGATTCATTGGATGAGTCACTATAAAATATTCTGCATTATAAATGATGTTGTTAGCTTGCAAATAAAGTTGAGGTTTGAACCCAGCTGATTATTATGGCAAACAACAGCTGTGACACAGTTGGCAAGAACGGGAAAGGTAACCAATACGATCAGTGTTTGGAAGGACTGTTGGTTGTATTGATTAATTAGTAAAAGCTTTTGCTTGCTGTATGTTTTTTTTTCAGATAGATACGTCATAGTTGGCAGCCACCACAGCAGTTTGCCTGGCTACAGTAGTGAGCAGTGGGCTCATGGCACAGCAGTAATGACTGCACTTATCCAAGCCTTGATGAGGAAGGTGAAGAAAGGTTGGAGGCCTGAGCGGACCATCATTTTCTGTTCATGGGGTGGAACCATGTTTGGCAAGATTGGTTCCTACGAATGGGCAGAGGTAAGAATGCTTACAGGTTTCTTTCTTCATACAGGGGGATCTAGAGTTGCCAATATCAAGGATAAGAATTATTATTTGATATATCCCTTGTCCTATGGATCTTCCTGGTCTCCTGTTGCTAAATTTTATTTTCTGAGTGTGTTCTTTTCTTCCTTCTCAGAGACATTTTCTAAACATTCAGATGAGTGAAAACTAAGTCTAAGCTGCATCACAACTTGTTTATGTGTCCTGTGATTGTACCCAGAAAGATGAATGAGTGGTATCTATGAAGAAAAAGAGAGGACCGTGATATCTGAAAATTCCCTAGTTGTACAGCTTTTATCAATTGTCATTATGATTATAGCAATAGCAATAGCACTTAGACTTATATACCGCTTCACAGTGCTTTACAGTCCTCTCTAAACGGTTTACAGAGTCAGCATATTGCCCCCAACAATCTGGGTTCTCATTTTACCCACCTCAGAAGGATGGAAGGCTGAGTCAGCCTGATGAGATTCGATCTGCCAAACTGCTGGCAGCCAGTGATAGCAATAGCAATAGCACTTAGACTTATATACCGCTTCATAGTGCTTTACAGCCCTCTTTAAATGGTTTACAGAGTCAGCATATTGCCCCCAACAATCTGGGTCCTCATTTTACCCACCTCGGAAGGATGGAAGGCTGAGTCAACCTTGAGCCGGTGAGATTTGAACCACCGAACTGCAGCTAGCAGTCAGCTGAAGTAGCCTGCAGTACTCCACTCTAACCACTGCGCCACCTCGGCTCATTATCATCTAAATCAGTATCCCTATCTAATTAATTGGGTGATGATTCCAATTATTTTTGTCCTAGGCAAGAATTAAAGAGTCATATTGGTGTCACTGAAAAATGCAAGCTGTTATAAGTAGGGTCACCTTTTGCAAAATTAATGGTGTAAAGTACAGTAAATGTAAACTTTCTAAATATTTGTTTGACCCGTGGTGGCATAGTGGTTAGAATGCAGTATTGCAGGCTAATTCAGCTCACTGCCAGGAGTTCGATCCTCCTCCTCGCTCAAGGTTGACTCAGCCTTCCATCCTTCCGAGGTTAGTAAAATGAGGACCCAGATTGTTGGGGGCAATAGGCTGACTCTGTAAACTGCTTAGAGAGGGCTGCAAAACACTATGAAGCAGTATATAAGTCTAAGTGTTAAGTGCTTTTTGGTATGGCACCAAGAGTTTGTTTTCATCTTCATGACAATCATGTTTTTTCCTCCAGAATCTTTTGACCTCAATTTGCAAAGCACGGTTGTTTTTCATCAATTCAACTGTCTCTTCATATCAATGAACCTTCCCTTCTCTTTTTTTATAACAGTAATATCTGGTGTGTTGCATTTTAAGTGTTTATTAACTTGAATTTTGAAATCCCACAAAATGTGGATTTCCTCATTTTGCAAAAGGCGCGGATGCTCTTCAAAGCAATCAGACAATCAAAGCTCTTATTGAAAGATTTTGTTCTTTTTTTTTTACTTAATAATGCTATTGACATTTTTAATAAACATAGTAAAAAATTAGTGCAAAGTAAACTAGAGAATAGAAAAAGAATATAAGTTCAGAAGGTGCAGAAAAAATAAAGAGTAAAGATATTAAAACATATGGAGATGAAAACTGATCATTTAGAGCGATTATTTTACATCAGTTCAGGCAATTAATCAGTATTTTTAGAGCCTCCTCCTCTAATTTGTAGCCAATTCAAATGTTCTTTAATAGCAAACAGACAATAAGTTGTGTCAACTGAATGTTGAATTTAGCAAAAGGAAATAATTTTCTAGATGCATCGTAGAATCCACTGAGAGTACAAGAATAGTTAATAAAACCGTCTGTCAGTCAATCAGTGACTAGAGGGAACTGGATAAATAAGCCATAAAGATAATCGAGGTAGGTGGCTAATTGGTACATGCCTTTTGGTCAGATCAAACAATAAAACTTCCAGGAGAGAAAAAGAAGATGGACAATATTAAAATTCAAGTCAGATATATATACCAGCCTGTTGGATTTGAATACTGTAAGCAGAATAAAAGTATATGTTTCATCTCTATTCTTGAGAAGCCAAGCAATTCAGTTTTAATGGGCATTCATTGGTTCAGTCTGGTAGCTTTGAGTCAATATTTATTTATTTATTTATTTACTGAATTTGTATAGCCACCCATTTCACCAAAAGTGACTCTGGGTGGTGTACGACAAAACTAAAACAATGAATAAATCCATAAAATAATTTGTTATTATTAATTAAAATATTTAAAATTATAAAAAAGTACAAACAAGGGAATAACAGTTAATAATTAATAATAAATATTAATCTATTAATAATTATGGAGTCACTGTACAATTTCTCCAATCACCTTGGGTTCCTAGCCTTGTAGACTAGGAACTAGATCTTAAGGAAACCATCAGAAATTCAGAATTGATGTGGTCAACCTCACCTCAGGAGAGAGAAGATTCCACAATGTATGGATTTTATGTGTTTCGAATCACAATTTCCAATTTATAACTGTCAGCTAGCTTAATCAAGTAATGAATCAAGGATGGCAATCATTCTTAGCCTTAAAGCTACCAATTTTGATATGTATGTAACAGAATATATACTATATACCAAACAGTATTATACTCAGCCTCTTTAAAGAAACAGTGTGGTCATTTGGTTTAAGTAAGAACATAAAAATATTGTCAACTTGCAAAGCTTTCAAGTTGCCATAAGCCGGAGGGGGGGGGGAGAACTGACGGAGCTGCTTGGTTGCCCCAACTGAAAGTACATTCCTCACATGCCTTTCCCCAGATTGTATCCTAGGTTACCAGAGTCAGCAGGAGGGGTATGGGTTTTACAGCCCGCCAATGTGGTTCATTGGAGAATGTGATTTATGACATGCCCAGGGGGGAGGGGGGAGACAGAGTCATGGGGGTCCGTAAATTATGTGAGGTCAGAGCTGACTCCACCTGAATAATTGCCGGAATGTTGCTCCTAATAAATGATTGGATTTCTTTTGAAACTTGGCTTGTGGCTCATGAATTAATTAGGGCATCTTTCGGAAACTTCACAAATATCTTAATTGATTCAGGTACATTCTCAGTATCTATAAATAGATTTTGGGTACATTCTGAGTCAGCCTTGGTACAGAGTTTACACATTGAAAGAAGATACAAACAGGGACCCTTCGTTAAGCCTCTCTTGCTGTTGTGATTCATAATACACTCTGATAAAAGAATCACAATTGCCAGAGGTTCTGCAGAAATCAATCAATTGATCAATCAATCAATCAATCATCTATATATTTTATCTTTCCACAGACTAACCTGGTATTTTAGCCACACTGTTTTTATTCCATGCACTAGTTTTTAAATTCAAAAGAATGTTCTGTTTCTCGTTTTAAAAACCCCCAAAGCTCTTTATCAAAATAATAAAGATAAAAGGAAGATAAAAGCAAACTAAAAAAAGAGTTTAAAAAGAATATATATATAAAAAGAATTAAAAGCATTCCATTAGAAAAAGCAAAGCAAAGTGGTTGCAGAGGGAAATAAAAAGATGGATCTTCAAAAGATGCCTGAAAGACATTAGCATTGTTGGTCTAGTACTGTATCTCAGAGGACAGCTAATTCCACAAAACAGGAGAACTTTAGATGGAACTTTTCTCCATGGCATAAACTAATATTAGGCAAATGGTATGCAAAACCAGGAACTCCTCTAAAGGGTTCTGAGCTGCTGATGTAAGTAAATAATGAGTAAATTAGGGTTTTAAAGTATAAAGGGGGCATGATGGCTCACTGGTTAAAGATGCTCAGCTTGTCAGTTGGAAAGTTGATAGTCTGGGTTTGAGACCTGAATGCCATGCAAAGTTTTTGCTCCAACTCCTGCCCAGCTTGCAGTTCGAAAGCATGAACATGCAAGTAGATAAATAGGTACCACTTCGGTGGGAAGGTAACAGAATCCTGAAAAGGATCCAGATAATCTGCCTCTTCCAAGTTTTCCCAAAGCTGTTTTGAAACCACTTTGTCCATCACTTTCCCAAAGGGAGATGAGATACTGGATAAAAATGGTCCCGTATGGTAGGTTTCAATGATGGCTTCTTCAATGAGGGTAAACCATCTTTGTTCAGAGGTAAAGGAACATCCACTTCACTAAAAGAATTAACCATCACCAGAAGTCACTCGCACGACAACGCTAGTCCTCTTTGACAATCCAGCAGGGGCATGGATCAAAAGAGCAGGTAGCCAAGCTGACAGTACTGAGGAACCTATCCAGGTCCAAGGGGTTCAAAACATTCCCAGATACCATGTGAGACTTCTTGCCAAGCATCTCCTCTGGACTTGTGACAAGAACAGGATCCAAATGGGAATTAGTTTGAGGAACGTCTTCCAACAGCTTCTGTGCAAATTCCTCCACACACCCCTGTAAGAGGTTATCCATGCCCCTTTCCCCAAATTGGCACATGTCACCTGAAACAAGACTCTGGAGTGGTAAGCTGCAGATGCAAAAATGGTGGAAAGGTACTAACAGTTCAATACCCTTTCCACCCCAAGGTAGGCCTTAATAGCAGCTCTAACCGATGTTTGGTCAAGTTTGCCTTTCGTTGAACGGCAGTAATGGTCTAGATGTCTCTCTTCTCATTTCATCTTCCTCAATCCATTATAAGCCACAGGGAGTGATGGGATCCACACAAGAAGAGAGGTCAGATAAGTGCCAGTCCAAAGGCTTCATTTACCACCTTGTTCCAAGTGGCAACCAAGGCTATCAGTTAGACCATACAGCAGACCAACACAGACAATCCCATCTCATTCGGAAACCTCTCTGGATCCATCATTCACCAGTATATCACAGTGGTGGGTTTCTACCGGTTCGGCCCGGTTCGGGCGAACCGGTAGCAGTGGCAGCGGGAGGCTCTGCCCACCCGCCCAGACATCATCACGGACGTTCTGCGCATGCACAGAAGCATTGCACGCACACACGCTCCCGTTCTCGGACCAGTAGCAAAGGTAAGTGAAACCCACCACTGATATATCAATCTAATGGATCCAATCTCCAGACAGTAAGATAGAAACCAAGGCCGAGTCTGACAATGACAAAGGAACATCTTAGGAAACACAGTAGGTGCATATTTTCATTGGGATTTAAAGAAAATTTACAACTATAAACTGAACACTTTTCTTTCCCTTTTGCCCTATTGGCAGGAATTGCTTTTTCTAAGTAGATACTTTATAAATTAATAACATCCCCTGTAATCACGAAAGACGTACTTTCTGCTTAGCTTGCACATTCTAATGGCAGGATTTTAAAGACCTGCCAGCTACAATAAAGCTGGACTGCTCTGAATTTGAAGTTACCTAGAAAGCGTGCAGACATTCTTGGGCCTGAGTGTAAGTAATGTGAAAGCATTACCAAAGCCTTATTCTTCTAACTGAATTATGGGCTTACAATAAGCTGTGAAAAATAAGGAAAGAGGGAACTGGTTGAAACCAGGTATCAAAAGGATTCTTACAACTGCCTGAGAGCAAAATTTCTTTAGTTCCACTTCAAATCATCCTTGCATCAAACGTAATTGTGTTATACCCCTTTTGCTCAACGCAAAGAACCTCTTCATGGAACGAATACTTCATTACTAGGTAGGCAATGGGAAATAATTGAAATATGCCTTTGCTTTTAAAAGGATAACAAAATGACAATATTGGAGAAAAGATTGCCATTCACATCTGCAGTATGGGAGCCTGGTTGGAAATATCAAGCACTTTGTTTGCTAATTCGTATATTTGAAGTTTGATGTGGAACAGGAGCATTATTTTTAAAAAAACAAAACAAAACAACTTCCTATGATTTCAGAGAATGTTTGATTTGCTGCTTAGAACTGTAGTCATTCTTAAACCCTTCTGGCCTCATTTTTCATTTTGTTCATTTGAGAAATAGAATTATAACCCCACAAGAGAGAAATTAAATAAAGACTTCCTTTCAAGTTCCTAAAATGATATTCTATAAAAATTGAATTAAATGTTATGTGGGGAATTGAAGTAGGTGGAAAAACATGGCTTGTGTTCCCCCTTTCCTACATTTCAAAGGACTACAACAAGAATGCAGGTCCTTAATTAGGATCTGGCTTATTAATCATGTTTGTGTTTTAGGACCTTAGGAAAGTTCTCCAGAGGAACGCTGTGGCATATGTGAATCTCCATGATCCAATAAGAGGCAAAGGCATTTTATACTCCATAGCATCTCCTTCTGTTCAGCAACTAGCAACTGAAGTTACAAAGGTGAGTATCTCCTTGTATGGTATTTCTAATATGCAGTAGGTTTGATATGACAATTCAAATTTAACTGGCATTATATAAGTTTTCAGGACAGTTCCAAAAATAATGGGCGAAAATGATAAGTGATTCATAAGTTAAACATTTAAACCCTGAAATGCTTATGGATAGCTGTAAATTCCATGATAAAATCAATATGCCATGATATTAAATAATTGGGTATCAGATCCTCAAGATAATATTTCTTAGAGAAAAAAAGAAAAGAAAACTCACTTCTGAAATTAGGAACTTTAAGAAAGGAACAATAGCACTTAGCTTTCTCTAAGCAGTTTACAGAGTCGGCATATTTCCCCTGACAATCTTGGTCCACATTTTACCGACCTCGGAAGGATGGAAGGCTGAGTCAACCTGGAGCTGGTCAGGATCGAACTGCCAAACTGCTGGCAGCCAGCAGAAGTAGTCTGCAGTACTGCATTCTAATCATTGTGCCACTGCGGTTCTAATAACCCTAATAAGACAACAATTTTCTCCTTTGATTTAGGGCAACAGATAATTGCAATAAGAGATAAGAGGGGGGGGGATTTTTCTTTACCAACGAGAAGTGGAAAAGGTGATGCCATCAGGGTTGTTGAATCCACCCATCATTTTTCTTCTAAAACACAATGAAAAAAGAACTCAGTGGAAGCAGTTGCAAGATAACAATATGCGAACCATGTTGGATTGCTATTAAAAAAAAAGTTCCTGCTGAACTATATTAATAGAAAAAAAGCAATAATCTATACCAAATTATATTGTTTGTTGGAGATGATAGAAAAACTTATTATTTGGAACTTAATAGAGTAGGGGATATATTGCCCTACATTTCTCACAAAGCTAATAGGGGAGAAGAAGCAAAGGACAGATTTGTAAGAATGCCTGTACAAACATAATAACTTGCCTGATAGGAGTTCAGGTTATTTAGTCTTGTACTGTCCACTGTCTGGTAGCCTCAGGCAATTTTCCATTTTTTTAAAGTGTTGTTTCCAGCCATGGCCACTTCCAGCCATGGGAACTTCAAATCCCAGAATTTCCCAGCCACTATGGCCATTGGGGAGAATTCTGGGAACTGAAGTCCACAAACCATGACTTGCAACTTTCTCTGTGTTCCATTATATTGATATTTGAAGACATTTTCCAACAGGTTATTGCTATTTACAGTGCAATATTTTTAGAAAATAAATATTGCTTCTCCTCTCCTCTCCTCTCCTCTCCTCTCCTCTCCTCTCCTCTCCTCTCCCCTCCCCTCTCCTCTCCTTTTCCGCTCTCCTCCTCTCCTCTCCTCTCCTCTCCTCTCCTCTCCCCTCCCCCCCCTCCCCCCCGCTCTCCTCTCCTCTCCTCTCCTCTCCTCTCCTCTCCTCTCCTCTCCTCTCCTCTCCTCTCCTCTCCTCTCCTCTCCTCTCCTCTCCTCTCCTCTCCTCTCCTCTCCTCTCTTCTTTTTGTGGTCTTGACTGGTGACTGCCAGAACTAGTCCCTTCAGTTTTCTTGACAAGATTTCGGTAGTTGTTTGCCACTGCCTTCCTCCTTGGTATTAGAAAAAAGTGACTACCCAAAGTCACTTGGCTGGCTTTGTGCGTAATGCAGGACTAGAATTCCTGATCTCCCCATATTCTAATGTTAACCGGATTTCTTTTTTAAAAAGAAAATCATAAAAATGCAAAAAAAAAAACACCCCACATTAAAAATAAGCTGTAAGTAAACAAGTGTAATAAAATCATAAATCTGTAAGAATATTAACACTGTATCTCTTGTTATTTAAAGAAAGGGCTAAAAAGGTATTTCAAATAAATAGAGATCTCAAATAAATATCTACCTGTGTCCTATTTCTGTTAACTGAGTTCCTTTATAATTGTATTTTTTTTCCCAGCTTTGTTTTGAACATCTCCATTTGGAGGATGTCTGAAGCCTAGTGCACTCTTGTATTCTAGCTACTAGCAGTATCTATAAAAAAAATAGGACATTTATAGTGATCATCTGGAATAAACACTTGGCCATTCTCAAAAGCCATGTTATTGCATATCCTTCATGCAATCTTCATTTCTTCAATCAGTTACAACTAATGTGGTGTCCTTGGCACAGAAACAACTCAGAACTCCTTTTTTTCCCCTGGGCTTGCTAGAGGATTCTGACTGGAACCTTGAATAAACAAAGAAAGCAGATTTAAATATTTAGGTTGTGAAGCCAAATTGGAATTCAAACATTCTGAGATCTTTGAGAGCATGTGTGAACTCTGTTCAGCCATGCTAATTATGGCCCATTTTATGGGAGGGACATTCTGCCAAGTTATATTTCTGTCTCTGAGTGTTCTGTAAACGAAGGTGCCATTGTCAGCTTGCTGCCTTAATGAATCACCATTTATTTGGCACCTTATAATGGAAAAGTCTATGTTGGCTGGGGAGGAAATTAAATCCTCTAAATAAGACCATTAATTCATTAGTCTCAAATTTACATTTCAGAATCACAAAAGTTACTCTGACTGAGCCATTAATTTATATGCCAGTAGGGTTGGCTTTGGTAAAGCAAAAACAAGGAAGAAACTTGGGGAACCTTAACATCTTACTAATATAATTGAAAAATAAACTTTGAAACAAACATTCAAGATCCACAGTTAAAAAAAAAATAAAAGTTATTTTTTCCATTCTATAAAACAAATGCTGCAGAGCTAGGCCAACTTGCTACAGTCAACTCGCCGTGACCAACTCACCCCGGCAAACTTGCCACAGCCAACTCGCCACAGGACAACTAATAAGAGTTACACTAATATTGAAGAAATGGTGGGATAGTATCATTAAAGAAATGATGCTAAAGAAGGGACAAAGTGAAATGTGAATGGCAAAAATTAAAATATATTTTTAATTATTTTAAATAATTAAATTGAATTGTTGAATTGTCCCGTGGCAAGTTGGTCATGGCGAGTTGGCCATGACGAGTTGTCCCATTCCAAGCCCATCTGGTATGTAATATTTCCTTTCAGCTACAGTGGCCTTTATCCACCTGCACAAAAAACAAGGAGCTTTTAGTGTGTTTTATACAGCTTTCCCAAATGAAATCTCCAAATAATATAACAGGTATTTTTTTTATGCTAAATCACATGCACTGAGCTAATTTTGACTGGGGTTTTGTTGCATATGTGTAACTGGTCTGTGTTACTTCATATTGGTAGTCTCAGTGCTTGATATTTTTCATGAAATGTGTGCTAATTAAAGTGTTGGCAATTAGATTTGGAAATATGTTTTTTAGGAATGCACAATAGCAATAGTACTTATATACTGCTTCACCATGCTTTACAGCCCTCTCTAAGCAGTTTACAGAGTCAGCATATTGCCCCCAACAATCTGGGTCCTCATTTTACTGACCTCTCAGAAGGATGGAAGGCTGAGTCAACCTTGAGCCTGGTGAGATTTGAACTGCCAAACTGCAGGCAGCCGGCAGTCAGCAGACGTAGCCTGCAGTACTGCACTCTAACCACTGCGCCACCATGGCTCATGACACGACAAGAACTGTAACGTGTATATATGAGCTTCATTTATCATATCCTTGTCATGATGCATGTTTAGTCTTCAGTGTAGACCTGTATCAAAGTATATAAATTCAGAAATAGGAGTATGATTTGTATTTAGCGTGTACAACATACACAAGGTGAAAACATCTATTTATTTGCTTGTTTGTTTGTGCTCCTCTTTCCTAGCATATTTTCTGTCTGCAGTCCTAACAGGATACACTCAACAATAACAATATACCAGTAACTGGGGGGTGAAGCAGTTTTTAGTCACGTGAGAGCAATTTTTCCTTAAGCCCAAACCAAGAAATATATCCAAACAATGAGGGAGATAAGTGGCAACTAATTTCCTAACAGTTCACTGAAACCACAATTTACAATAAATGGCAAGTTATGCTACAATAAACATAACTAGAACAATATAAAAAAAATTCTATATTTTCTCCTCTGACAATCTCTGAGTTCTACAATTGGAATCAATAACTAATTAAATCCTGGGAGGAATTTAAATGTATTTGACCAATTGGCTTGTACTCATGAGAACCTATATAGGTAGTCATCACTTAATGATGGTAATTGGGACCAGAAGTTCCATCACTAAACAACGTGGTTGTAAAGTGTCATGTATGTGACTATGCCACTTATTCACAGAAATTCCAGCAGTTCTGATTGCCTTATTAATTGAATCATCATGTGTCATTAAGCAAGGACATCATGTGCCATTTGTGACCCCTCTGCCAGCTTTACCATTGAATTTGCTTGTAGGAAGCCAGCAAAGATGGTAACAAATTGTGATTATGGTGAAGCTGCCATCTAGATGTTTTTTACAAACACACACACAGAGACACACAGACATACAGACACACAGACACACACACTAATTTATCTCTTAATGCCACTGTGCTATTTCCACTCCCATCTGAAAAATCAAAATTAATAATCTGTGTGCCAGAGCAATTTATTTGATATTGCTATTTGTTAAGGAATTGTGCAGAGTAACCTCTGGGCCCTGAAGGTTTGCACAGTTCACCGTAATGTTGCAGTAAATAAGAGTAATGATTCAGTCAGTAGACAGATACGTTAAAGTGTATAACAGTAGTTTACTTAAAGAAATAGCACAGTCCAAATAACAGTCCGAATCATACACATTCAATCAGTCAGTGTTCAGAAGTACAGTAGTCTTCTTGCCAGCCTTTCTTTGTCTTAATCAGCAAAGAAGTACAAACAACTATCACAGATAGTTAGCTACACACAGAGCTTACTCTCAGACACGAAGTCACTTCAGCAATGAATCAGCAAAAGAGAGAGAGAGCTAACCATGTTCTCTAGCTCCCTCTTATGGCCGTTACTGCCAGTCAGAATGCACCAATGCATTTAAAGTAATATTACATATATACATATAAACAGTGATTCGTGGCTTGTTTATATTAATCAACCCAACTGTTTGGACAGAGTCCTAACACCCTAACCCTTTGGGTGGTTAATATATAACTTTCTACATCCTTAAGTTATAACTTTTACAACTCTTCTTATGAAGAATAGCACCTTGTGCCTTCGTAAAATGAGCTGCCACATTTTTTTCACTCATACAATACTCTAACTTAATCATTTTACTTTGTACACATTGTCTCACATTTAGATACCTTAAATCCGTACGTTTTGATCTTGTTTTTATACCCAAATTAGTTGCCATACTAATTGCTGCCTGAGTATCCTCATATACAGTGATCGGTTCATGTACAACAATTCCCATATCTTTACATAATTGCTTATAATAGATAAGTTCCGTACACATTAGAGACAAACATGCAAACTCAGCCTCCATGGTTGACAAACTGATATGTTGTTGTCTGATAGATCTCCAACGAATCAACATATTACCTAATAATATTACGAGTCCTGAGGTTGATTTTCGTGTAACCACATCTGTTGCAAAACTAGCATCTGCATATGCTGTTAAGTCAAGTTCAGACCTTGGTTCTAGATATAACGAATAATACATTGTTTGTTTCAAATACCTAAGTATTCGCTTTGCGGCATTCCAATGTCTCTCACAAGGATCTGCGTTATATCTTGCCAACTGATTGACACTATATGAGATATCTGGTCTCGACCAGTTTGCTAGATATGACAAGCTTCCAATCAAAGCTTGATATATCTCTTTGCCAAATTTGGGTTCCTGTAAATCACTATGTTGGAACTCAGTACTCATAGGTGTCTTGGCTGCTTTACAATTTTCCATATTGTAACGCTTCAGCAATTGGTTGATTTTCTTAACTTGTGATATTTTGAATCCTGTATTCATTTTGGTAATGTTTGCTAGATATGACAAGCTTCCAATTAATGCTTGATATATCTCTTTGCCAAATTTGGGTTCCTGTAAATCACTATGTTGGAACTCAGTACTCATAGGTGTCTTGGCTGCTTTACAATTTTCCATATTGTAACGCTTGAGCAATTGGTTTATTTTCTTCACTTGTGATATTTTGAATCCTGTATTCGTTTTGGTAATATCTAGACCTAGATAATGCTGTATTTCTCCTAAATATCGTATGCTGAACTTCTCTTTTAATTTAGCTACAAGATCATTGACTTCATTTTCTGTTTTAGTGTTAATGGCAATATCATCTGTAAATAATAACAGTAAAGTAACTGCACCATCTTTCTCTCTTTTAAATAAACATGGATCAGCAGAACCAGCATTAAATCCCATCTTTACTAGTTCATTAACTATACATTTGTTCCATTCATATCCTGCATGTTCTAATCCATACAGACTCTTTTT
>QLTV01002552.1:3343609-3364913 GCA_003457575.1 Thermophis baileyi | reverse complement strand
GCACCCACCCCTCTCTCGCTCTCGCTCTCTCCCGGCCGGGAGCTGCTTTTTTGCGGTGCGCACTCTTGGCGGGGAGGGAGAGAGAGAGAGAGCGAGAGAGAGGTTGGTGCATGCACACCCCGCGGGACTGCCTCGGCTCCTCTGGCCTCTGCCTCTGCCAGCGTTTTGAAGCGCTCCTGCCTGCGATGGGGCGGCGAGGCAGGCATCGAGGCTCCCCTTCTCTCCCTCGGAGGCAGGAGCGCGTTTGAAAACGCTGGCAGAGGCAGAGCCCAGAGGAGCCGAGGCAGTCCCGCGGGGTGTGCGTGCCCTCGACTCTCACTTGCTCTCGCTCTCCCGGCCAAAAAAGTGCCCGCAGCAAAAAGAGCGCCTCCCGGCATGCCCCCCCCTTTCCCCCCGGAAAGTAATGGGGGGGCTTATTTTCGGGGGGTGTCTTATTTCAACGCATGTCCCGATATATATATATTATTGGAATATAAATTTATCTTTTCCAGTCTCCTGTCAGCACTGTTTTTTCCATAGCTGCTTACAATACCACTTTCAGCTACATCACCTTATCATGGCATTTCATTAACTTCTGCAATTGCTGTTGGCAATATTTTAGGGTATATTTAACAGCACATTCAGACTTGTTCCATGATGCAACTTTGTGTGTATTATTGATTTGGGGGGTTTTTTTTTGTATAATTCTTTCAAATATTTGCACATCTCTTCTTTTTATCTCCTTTTTTTCCAGTAGACCTTTGCCTTCTTTGTTTCTTCTTATGCCTGTCTTCACATAAAAAGGTTCCTTTGATCTCTGTATTTTTTATAAATAAATATTTGCATTGCATATTTAGATGTATCTCCTCGTTTTCTTACTCTTGAACTCAGGATTTTACTGACCTTTTTTTTCTTCTCTGTTGCCTTTCTTTTTTGCTTCTGCCGTTCTTCAACTAATTTCTAAGTATCACTAGACAGAAATTTCAGCTTTCTTGTGCTTTTTGCATTTGGGATATTTTTTCTTTGCATAATTTTTAATGATGTCATGAATTACAGTTCAGACTTCTTCGTAAATTTATTGATAAAATCTAATGAAATAAACGTATTTTACTTTCACCACATAATCATATGGAGTATGTCTAAGATCATATTTTGTTGATATGTCAACTGACAGCTGTATTTGTTTTTCTTCAGTATAGTAATTATGAGTTATAATTTTGTAAGGCATTCATAATCTGATCAGCAGTAATCACCCAGCATTATTTTTGTTGACTAGAGTTTCTCCATATTTACTTGCAGAGTCTATAGTCAAGCTGATTTTGGAACTGTCCATTTAATAATGGACGTGTAGTCTTCTGTACTATAGATTATTCATCTGCATTCCTCTTTTGGTACTTTCTATAGTTTTCTCAGCATAACTCTATTTGTCTGTCTCCTAATTTATTTTGTACACTAAGACCAACATTTCCTTTTATTCAAGATGCTATTTTATTTCTTATTTTAGCATTCCAGTTTCTTATCACAAGCATGATATATCTGACTTCTATTTTGTATTTATCTGTGGTTAGATGATAGACATATATCACTGCAATAATGATTGGGATTAGGGAACTGGGATCATTTATCATTCATTTGTGTTTTGTATCTGATCATAGACTTTTATTAAAAATGATTGCTTCTCCATTTCTTTTATGATTTTCTTGTCTGCAAAAGAGGATTGGTTGTTCCTCAAATATGTACTAAGCAATTCCAGTCCATTTCAATTTGCTGGTTCCTAGAATGTCAATGTTCAGACTTGACATTTTGGTCCTACCAACATTAAGTTTGCCTTGATTCATAGTTCTGACATTCCACCTATCAATGGTATACATATCTTTGCAGCATTGAACTTTTCCTTTGTCTCTGGCTACATCAACCACTAGACATTCTTTTGGCTTCATTCTAAGGCTTTTCTAATTTCTGTAAGATAACAGTTAGTTTGTGATGGATTTGCTGAGCAGTCAGAGTTTGGCAGCCTTAGTGTGGTATTTCAGTTTACTGTAAGGTTGGAAGAGCCATGGATTGTCATTTGGTTGATGCCTGCTTCTGCAGCCATTCCAGATCAGGCTTGTGAAAAAGCTCAGCACAAATGCTTTGATGTGCACATTTGTTCTGCGTCTTGTGGTCCAAAGTGAAAACACTGACTGGTATGGGTAGAAGGACAAGAGACTGATCTACAGGTAGTCCTGTATGACCACAATTGAGCTCAACCTTTCTGTTGTTAAGTGAGACGTGTTAAGTGAGTTTCCCCCCCCCCCATTTTGCAACCTTTCTTGCTGCAGTTGTTAAGTGAATTACTGTAGTTGATAAATTAGTAACCTGGTTGTTAAGTGAATCAGCCTTCCCCGTTGACTCAGAAAATCTGAGACTTGCTGCAACAATTCCATTCCCTTCACTTATACACTAAGCTTTCTATTGCATGCCACAGTTATCAGTTTTAGATGTAAAATCTCTCTTAGCCTAGACTGCATAAATTCACAATAGTGTGACATACATTAACCATAGGATAGCCATATGTTCATGAAATAAAGTTAGGTGTGTATTGATTAATTTATGACAATCAAAGCTAGTTTCTAGGAGAAGGGAATTAAGAGCATACTCTATTCATATCTCCTGCTTCTTTGCTTTTCAAGTACTGAACACATCATAATGCAGCAAATATGTACCAAAACTTTATTGCAGTTTGCATGGGCAGTTATGTGTGTTCCTTGATTAGTGCATATGACATCTCTACTCTTTGAGCTACTTTGGTTACCAGTATGGTTCTGGGTGCAATATAATGTGCTAATAATGACCTATAAAGCCTTATATGATATGGGATGGATTGTTGGAGAAACTGCCTCTCCCTAGTTCTATCCCTTTTGAATTCAGCAGGTTCGATGGAAGAGGTATAGATGGGAGAGAGCCTTTTCTGTCATGGTGCCCACCCTTTCGAATATCATACCTCTGGGGATTAGATTGGACATGACTCTACAGGATTTTTTGAAGGCTCTGAATATATGGTTTTGCCATCGTTCTTGGGGAATCTGGCCATCTACAAACTGTTCAATATTTGTATTGGAATTTATGGATTGTGTCGTTGCCACTGATTATATTCATTGAATTTTAAGTTGGTTTTAAGCATGGATACATACTCTTTTTTTGGCTGTTTTTATTTGCAATTTGCATATTGTTCTTTGGTGCTGTTTTAACAATTGTGAACCAGTCATAGTCACAATATGTGAGATGAGTGGCTATCTAGATTGAACAAATAAGCAAACATCACCCAGTGTTGTTGCTCACTTCAGTTTAATGCTGTTTCCAATAATAGTTTACATCCTGCAATTCATACCAACCAAGGTGGTAGGAATGTTCAGCACCGATATTAATGCATCTGAAATACTCAGGAATACAGATAATAGCTCAGAAAAGCCAGATCTGTTTGTAGGGCAGCTGTAACAACCACTCAAAGGACTAGACAGCTTGGCAGCCACTTTTCTACTTCACAAGCATTTCCCATCTGTAATATGAGTAATACAAGCTAAGACAACCTTCTGCTATGGTAAATTAACTCTATTTCGACTTCCAACTTGGTAAGGAGTACTGAGAGGCACAACATTCATTTCTTACTATTGCAATAATGCTCTTGACAGTCTTTTGCAATCTGGTGTTCTCCAGACATGTTGAACTACTCCTTCGATGCTCTGGAAGGACCTTTAATTCTAGGGAATCTAAATGAGTGCCCAGAGTTGTCTGAACAAGAGAACATCTTCTAGAGATGTTTTGCCTTCTGGTAAAGCCTGGACTGACAATGAAGGTGACAGTATAGTCGTGTGGAAGATGGAAATTGGGACCATGGTTTTTCCTTGCCAGTAATGTTGTTGTCAAGGAATATATTGAGCAGAATCAACCTGTTAGTGTTTCATGAGATGTTCAAGGGGCAGAAGTGCTGTGGAGGAATAGGGGGTACGTCTTGGTAAGCTGTTATTTGTTTTTAACTATTGTGTGCTGTAGAAGCCACAATGGTTGGATTCCCAAGTTGTGCTTGGCCATAAAAAATGATTTGCAAACCCCAGTGGCTCAGTTTGCGGAACATGATAATCCATGAATAAACAAATAAATAAATAAATAAACCTTACAGCAGTGCCTGAATCCTTTCTGTGAGAGCTTTAGGTCAAAGAGAGCCAGATCTACTGTTAAGCAAATAAGGCAATTGGTTCAGAAAGCAATATCATTTTCAGTAATAACAATCATTGCTGTTGGCTCAACTGGTCTTCTTTTTGTACAGTATGCAAATCTGTACAAAAAGATGCCAATCTGTTTTGTATCCCCAAACAAGCCAACATGATGGTTAAATAAACTGTTGCTTAGCATGCTGAAGGAACCCATTGTCTATCTCTCTATTACTGGAATTTGCTTAGCTGTCTTTGCTTTGTAATGTTGTCAAAGTTGGGCAGTATTTCTCAACTTTTTTTACAGGGCTATTTATATTCCAATACATAAGGCAGTAAAAGTTGAACTATGTGGTTAATCATTGCATTACAAGTAATATTGATCATTCGCATCACTATCACTATCACAAACACATCAATATTGCTTACAAGAGGGATGATCCTATTAAACTTTTTTTAAAAAAAAATATCTACTCAATACTACATAATTATATAGTAAAAATTTAAATACCCTTTGTGGTTCCTGAAAATTCACTTTTGGATTATATATAGATATATATTTATCTTCCTACTCATAATCAGTATTTTTTCCAAATAAATATAAAAAATGTCCTAACTTCTTTTGAGCAAGATGTATATTTATAACTTTAATTTAAACATTATGTATTAACATATGATCTTACATTCCAGGCTGTTTTTATATCTACATATGTAAAAATGGGAATATACTAGAAAAGGGAGTGTATAGCAATAGCAATAGCACTTAGACTTATATACCACTGTACAGTGCTTTACAGCCCTCTCTAAGCAGTTTACAGAGTCAGCATATTGTCCCCAACAATTTGGGTCCTCATTTTGGAAGGATGGAAGGCTGAGTCAACCTTGAGCCTGGTGAGATTTGAACTGCCAAATTGCAGGCAGCCGGCAGGCAGCAGTATGCATTCTAACCACTGCGCCACCGTGGCCCTGTATAATAGTAACTTCAGGCTGCATCCCCTTTTATATTTCTTAGCAATAGGGTGCCCTGAGAAAAGTGCAAATATTCATCATGTCAAGTGCTAAAGACCTACTGTGGTGATGCAAAGAAAACACATTTTTGAAATGGCTGGTGCTTACATTCTGAGCAAAGCAATTCAATAGGTGGATTATGTCCAAGGTCAAACATATAATATATATTTTTTTTAAAGTGACTAGACCAGGAACAATCAACTGCTGATGGTTATGACATGACATCCTCATCAAAACCAAACAAATCACAGTATCACTAATTGTTAGATTCACTTATTGCACAATCATGTGAATTTTGCTCTGGGCAAAGCCAGTTTTTGCCATTTGTAAACCATGGTTTAAACTGAGCAGTTTTGGGCAGTTATGGGTTATTCAAGAAGCCATCAGTAAAACAAACCATGGCTTAGTCTACTGTAATTAATGAGTAGTTTTCTGTAGCGCCCAACTGGTTTCGTGTTTTGTTGTTGTCATCCAAATGCATCCTGTTTGTAGTCAAAGGAGGAACAACTCATATACTGATTGATTCTGATTTATTCTTCTGGTCAACTGGTACTATTGACTTTAACAGAATTATAGAGTTGGAAGGGACCTTAAAGGTCTTCTAGTCCAAAATGGATGTGGGAGATAGGAAATGATTGTGAAATAATGCAATGGACACCAATGGTTTTTTTTTCCTTACAGCTGAAGACCTCCAGACACACTAAGCTATCTATTGTTTAACTCTAATAAATAAACCATAGTTGTGTTCACCCAACATACCCAATAAAACCAACTAAATTACTTAGTATGTTTCTAAGGCCCTTTGAAATAATACTACAGGATTATGTCTATGGAGTTTCTCTGTCATCCAGGTCATGGTTTCCCAAAGGTAATTTTTCAAGTCACATCTGGACTTTCTGGTTTTTCTTTGAAGACATTGCACTTCTCCAAGAAGCTTCTTCTCTCTAACTGGATGGTGGGAATGGAAGGATTTATACTCCTTGCAGACAATTGGTCATTTGCATTCAGGGATACGGGATAATCTATCTCCAGTCTACAACACAGTCCTTTCAACAGTTCCAAGAAGACGTCACACCCATTTGCACTACTCAGGTGACCCTGACAACACAGATAAACCTCCAGGTGGCCTCAACAACTCACTAAAAGAATGCAAATGACCAGCTGTCTGCAAGGAGTATAAATCCTTCCATACCCCACCATCCAGTCAGAGCTGAAGAACCTTTGTGGATGAGAAGTGAAACATCTTCAAAGAAAAACCAGAAAGTCCAGTTGCCTCTTGAAAAAGCACCTTTGGGACTGCAGGATTATTATAGTAAAATAAACTTTGCAAAATAATCATTGAATGAACTTTACAAATCAAATACTATTGAAATTTGCCTACAAATGATCATGACTGATCTCTCAGTGATTAATCAACTAGGGTTTGGTTGATTAATCCATCAACCAAAACACCCTGTGATGATTGGCAATTAGAATTGCTAATCAAAAGTTGGAATTGGTGGGGTTGGAAGGGTCTTGCAGAATTGAAAAATAAATCCTGCCTTTTTTAAAATCTGTGCGATGACATCACACACTTGCATCAAAGGGATGGAGCTTGAGATGTGATGTTCTGATAGTGCTTTTGGTTTTGCAATGAAACAGAATTGTGCAAATGTTGCTTTTCCAGAGTGAGGGAAAAAAGGAAGACAGAGCAATTTGGGTAGTGTAGATGCAATCCTCTTCTAATCCTCTAAGGCAGGGGTGTCAAACTCAAGTTCCACGGGGCAGATCCGGTCCCTGGGGTGCCTAGATCTGCCCCATGGGGCCAACCTGGAAATAGAGAAGGACTGGCCCATGATGCCTCTGCCAGTGAAAACGGAGCTCCTGATGCCTCTGCCAGTGAAAACGCATGCGGCCCTCCCGAGCTCCATTTTCACTGGCAGAGGTTGCAGGAGGCCGTTGCAGCTGAAAATGGAGCTTAGGAGGCCGTTTTTGTTGGGCCACCACAGGTACCCCTGATACGAGTGATGTCAAGCTGGCCACGCCCACCATGGCCACGTGCCACGCCCGAAGTCAAACACAACCCTGATTTAGCCCTCAATGAAATTGAGTTTGACACCCCTGCTCTAAGGGAATCCCAGTCCTAGATCTAAGAAAACCTCCATCCATGACAACCATCAGTTTAGAAATAGGTATATTCTTGCCAAGCAAGACATAGATTGACAGCCATAGATATGCCACAACAGTATAATAACCTGTTTTATGCCACGTTATAAATAATAATTGACTTAATTATTTCTTAAACGTTAACACTCTGTATCATTTCCATGTTCCCGCTATTCATATAACCTCAAATATATGCAAAAAAATTGAGGAAACAAAAACAAAATTAACTCAGGAAAGTTTGGCAATATCAGCCAAACCCATAAATCCTTGGATTAATGGGATTATGCTTTCATTTTGAAGGAAGAAAGAAAAGTAACAAGAGCACCTTCCCGAGCCAGAGGGTGCATGATAAACCCATTAAATTTTGCCACCCATAATTAGTAGTATAGCCATTGTATCACAATGCATTCATCAAGCTTGTTTACTGAAGAATAGAATGAGAACCAGAGCCTTTAATTAAAGCTGACCAAATTGCTGTCAAGAAGAGACTTGCAAGCAGCAATTTCTAATTAAAATGAATTCCCCTAGTAGTAGTGTTCTCTCTGAGTACATCCTTTAAAAGATGGGTTGTAGCTACCAGAAATGCCATACATATGCCTGATAAAATCTGGCAGTGTTACAGTAATTGGAAGATTGAGTAGCAAAAGCCGGAGAAAATGGCCTGCAAAACACAGAGGCAAATAATTTAGTGTTAGGAATTTATTTTCCTGCTGTTGAAATGGCATCCAAAAGGATGGACATCCTTTAGCCAAGAAGTTAAAAAGTTGATTCCTAAACAACTTTAGGCAGCTCTGTGTCATCCTTTGGGGCCTAATTGAGGCCTGCAATTATTTTTAATGAATATTTCTGGTCGGACAAAGACAGAACAGTGTGGCACTAATATACAGTATAAAGGCTTGATTTTGAATGGCTTCTCTCTCATAGGCTAAACAGAACTGACCCATCATATCTTAGCTTACTCGATAAAGCAATGAGCTGACTTACAAAATCATAAATAAATAAATAAATAAATAAATGAGCATACCCACCCAAGCATCTGACCTGGTGCATTAAAAGCTGCTGGATTCTCTTGGGTCATGAGGAAAGGTTTAGGGAACACTGATCTTGGCAATTTTTCAGAAGGCAATAGCAATAGCACTTAAACTTATCTATCACAGTGTTTTGCAGCACTTTCTGAGTGGTTTGCAACATCAGCATATTGTCCCCAACAATCTAGGTGCTCATTTTACCGACCTCGGAAGGATGGAAGGCTGAGTCAACCTTGAGCCCCATCAGAATCGGACTCCTGGCTGTGGACAGAGTTAGCCTGCAATATTGCATTCTAACCACTGCACCACCAGGGTTCCTTAAGATTCAAGTTTTCAATCATAAACTTAATAAGATGGAAAACCTAATAGTTTTTATTGGTGACTGGGGTGGTTCCCACATGAATGAATGAATGAATGAATGAATGAATGAATGAATGAATGAATGAATGAATGAATGAATGAATGAATGAATTTTAATACATCATTGTTGCATTTGAGATTACATTGTCTATCATTCATTCTCCCAAATCTCTGGGATCCTTGATGCTCTCTGAGCTTGGGTGGTTTTCTTGCATACATTTCATTACCCAACGAGGTAACATCATCAGTGCTAGCAATGGTGCAATGACACATATGCAAGAAAACTATCAGAGAGCATCAAGGGTCCCCAGTTCAACCTTGAGTAACAAATATTCTGTTTCTCCTCTATATTCCCTCCTCAGCATACTGACACATTCATGAGCAGAACCACGGGGGCAAGTTCAACCAACTGGTTCCATTGCCATTAGTGGTGTCCAAGTTTATCCTTTCTTCCAGTTTTGCAGCTCAGGCATCACGATGAACCCTGTGTTGGATGATCCTGGCTTAGGCATGCTTGGGGATGCTTTGGGGATTCATTTTTCCTTAATTTTTTTTTCCTTTTCTTTTTTGCACCTGCACTTTCTGATCCTAATCTTGTGCGTTGCATTTTGTGTGTTCCAGAACTACAAGTTTACCTGTCTTGGGCCAGAGAAATGCATGGAATCCAATGCTAGTTCAATTCAAATGCAAGGGGATTCTGATTATTTCATCAACCACCTTGGAGTCCCGGCTTTGCAGTTTTCGTACCAGGATTCAACCACGTTAGAGGTAATTGTAAATGAAGTCGCTAGGTTAGATTGGTAAATCAGAAAACAAAATCTGCTTTACACTGCAGATTCTTGTACATTAAGAAGGTAGCTGTCAACAGCTGCTGACTCATGTTCTTATTTCTTGCGAGAAAACAAGGGGAAACAAGAGGTTTTTGGCACAGTATTTGGTCACATCGGTTCCTCTCCAAGTGCATGTCATGTTTCCATTGAAAAGGAAAATGTATGCTTGCTATCTCCTGCATAGCAAGGAAATTGCAGCAGGAGGATTAATGCTGAAGCGTAATTGTGACAGTCACAATAACATGAGGTGTGCAAAGTGGATTTTTGCTGTTTTTCTTTGAAAGATGGCTGGTTGTCCTTAAAATTAAATGTAAGGGATAATGAATGTACAAATTACATCCTGCCTGGAAAATAAACGAGGAAGGGGGAGGGGGAGAAGTAATGGTAAAAGAGAAAAGGATGGATGCTACTGGCATTGAGAGTTTAGATTAAATAGAAAGGAAAACAAGTGCAATATAGAAATATTGAAATATCTAAGTCCTTTGGGTAGTATATTACAGCATGATAATGATGATAATGATAATGACATGTTAAAGCAGCCTACTTCAATCTGCTACTATCCAGAAGCCAACAATTTTCAAGGGTTTTTCTTCTGTTTCTAAGGGCAAACAGTTTCACGGTATCTGCATTTGCCTAGTCCAAACCTTTAAAAAAACCTTTATTTTTTTTCTTTTATATATATAAAAAAGATATATTTATATATATATATAATTATTTATAAGCATTTTTGAATACAGTGTACAGTGTACCTCCAGCACTGTTTTCCCTTCCCTTTAATTATTAACAGATACCACCATTCCCAGAACAAAAACTATTAAAACAAAAACAAAAACAGTAATAGTAACAAAGTTGGAAGAGACCTTGGAGGTCATCTAGTCCAACCCCCTGCTCACACAGAAGACCTATACTATTTCCGACAAATGGCTGTTCAATCTCTTCTTAAAAGCCTCCAGTGATAGGGCGCCCACAACTTCTGAAGGCAATTTGTTCCACTGGTTGGGACAAAAAAAAGGAGAAAGATTAAAGAGCAATGGTATAACTCTAATATAGGTACATTTCCACATGGATAGGTTTTCCCATCACATGTTTGGTCTTTGTGTTTAAGATTAGCTACAACTTCAGGTCACCTGCAAACTAAGTCCACCTAGGGAACATTGCAATAGTCCAGTTGGGTGATAAGAGACATGAGTTGCCAAGGTCAAGTGACTTTTTATAAAGAGGAAATCACGTGGATCATAATCTGAATAATCTATTGGGATTACCAGCAGTCCTTGATTTCTCTCTTGCCTTCTCATCAACTAGGAGAGGTGATCAAGTCTGTATTTCATCTATATTTCTTTAATAATGTGTGAAAGCTAATCAAGGATGTCTCAATATCCCATCTCATTTAGCCACAACTGGAGTTGAAATGAATCTAGGGTTAAAGAGTAAATCTAAATGGAGCTGAAATAAAAATAATTCAATTTGCCTTAAAAACAATATGACTCCTTGTCAGAGTTTTGGCAGCATGATTAGTATTATGAGATAAACCCAGGAGCAAAAAACACAGCACACAGAGCCTTTAGATAATTAATAGTGGTTTATATACAGCTAAATATATACAAACATACAAGTGGTAGCAAATACCTTACAAGCACTCTATCTGCTTCTTAAACCTAACACGGAGGACTCAGGAATGGAATACGCGACGAGAGAGTACATGAGGAGAAGGGAAACACCCTCTAATGGCTTCCCTTATATAGGCAGCTTCATACCCAGCTTCTTAAAGTGGCAGTAACCCTGCTGCCTCATTCACATTGCATCAGCTTCAGGTTGCCTTCACTTACAACTTCTCATCAGCTTACAGCTATTAATCTACATACCCTGACACTCCTCCCATTTAAAGCTGTACAGCTAATAATCTGAAATCTTTCACATGGTTCTTATATTTTTCTACAGATACAGGTTTGGTTAACATATCAGCTAAATTACATTCACTGGAACAATGCTGTAATAAGGTATTCAACCACGTATAAGTTTGTATATATTTAGCTGTACATAAACCACTATTAAGTATCTAAAGGCTCTGTGTGCTGTGTGCTGTGTTTTTTGCTCCTGGGTTTATCTCATAATACTAATCACGCTGCCTAAACTCTGACAGGTTATGGGCCCAGACCACAGTGAGAAGAGAGTGACTAGTGATTAATGAGCATAGAGAGAAAGTGAATTGTGAGTATAGAGAGAAAAGAATTCCAGTGTGAGCTTGCACCAGAGTAAGTGGTTTAAATTGTGGTTAGCAGGCAGCATGGCCTCCGTCGGTGTCTCGGCTGAATGAGACAAACTACCTCTCCTGGAATGTGAAGATGGAGATGTACCTGTGGAGGGAAGAGTTGTGGATGATTGTTTCTGATCCACTAGCAGTCCTGGATGATGGGGATCAGAGGAAAAATGAAAAGGTTTTAGCCAGCATAATCCTTGCTTTGGAAGATAGTCAGCTAATACACGTGAGGGGTCTCCAGTCTGCGAAAGAGTGCTGGGAGGCGTTGCACAGTGTGTATGTGAGAGAGACTGCTGGCAGTAAGGTGTTGCTGACTAGAAGGCTGTATAAGGCACAGCTGAAGCCAGGAGAGTGTGTGTCCACACATTTGCAGAACATGAGACGGACATTCCTCGAGTTGGAAGAAAGGGGAATGAAATATACGGAAGCGCACAAAGTGTATGTTGTGCTTAGTTCCCTGGAAAGTTCATGGGGCATTCTTGTGAACAGTCTTGAGTCCATGCAAGAACAGGACTTAACGATGGCGTACTTGACTGGTCGGTTGTTGGAGGAGGAGCAGAAACGGCTGGAGAGGAGACCAGGAAAGGGAGGAGAGAGCATTTAGCACAAACCAGCATCTGCAACAGTCCAGGATGCCGGCAGAGCAGCTGAAAGAGTTAACTTTGCGAAGAGATGCTACACATGTGGTTCTACTGAACACCTCCAGAGACGCTGTCCTGAGAGGAGGAACAGGGCAGTGAGACAAGGGAGCAGAATTAATCAGCGAACATGGAGCGGTTCTCCAGTGTCGTTTTCCCTGTCAGCGTCAATGACTGAACACAACAGGAATATGTGGTTGTTGGACAGTGGGGCAAGCCAACATATTGTTAATGATCCACATGTGTTTTCTGGTTTGAAACCAGCAAGGATAATGTGGGTTAGTCTGGCTGATGGACAGAAAGCTGCTGTAAAAGGGGAAGGTAATGTGTATGTACCAGAACTAAATGCGACATTGTACAATGTGTTATATGTACCTGCTTCAGAGCATAACTTATTAAGTATATCCATGTTAGACAGGCAGGGGTATGAAATAATATTTGCTGGGGGACTATATACAATTAAGAAGAATGGACAGGTATGTGCACAAGGTGTTAAAAAGGATGGTCTGTATGTTCTGGGAATGCAAGAACATAATTGTGCATGTGTACTTAGAAATGTGTCTACACATGACAACTGTATACACCTGTTACATAGAAGATTAGGGCATGCAAGTTTCAACATGTTGAGGAAGATGCCAGACATAGCTGAGGGGCTGAAATTAAAGAAATGTAATGCATATTTGGATTGTTCTGTATGTAAAGAATCAAAAGCAAAAATGTATCCTATAAGTAAGAAAAATACTAGAACTACAAACAGGATATTACAATTAGTTCATGCCGATCTGATTTATCCTATAACACCCTCTTTAGGAGGTGTGAGATATGCATTAATTATAGTTGACGATTATAGTAGATATGTATATTGTTATTTACTGAAAAATAAGACTGAGGTATTGCAACAGTTCAGGAAGTGGGTAACACTTGTAGAACAACAGCATGGATGTAATGTATGTCAGATTCAAACAGACAGGGGAACAGAGTTTATGTCTGAGACGTTTCAAAAGTGGCTAAGCAGTCTAGGCATAAGGCATAGAAAAACAAACCCATATTTCTAAGGCATAGAAAAACAAACCCATATTCGCCTTCGGAAAACAGTGTAGTTAAAAGACGAAACGGTGTGTTACAGACAATGAAAGATGCTTTGCTTGCTGATGCAAGCATGAATAAAGCATTCTGGGGAGAAGCCATATTAACAGTGAACTATATAGTTAATAAGTTATGGAGTGAGGCAATACAATTTCCTAATGCATGGTAGGAAACCGTCTTTAAGCCATGTAAGAACATTGTGTAGCTATGCCTGGGTGCATGTTCCGAAAGCTACTAGGAGAAAAGGTCAGACAAAGGCCAGAAAGCTTCGATTTGTGGGGAATGAGCCAGGAACGAAGGGGTACAGATTTACAGATGGTACTAAATGAGTTATAATCTCAAGGTCTGCTAGTTTGGCAGAGCAGAACTGGAACAAGATACACACTAATCAGGAGATGTTCATGCCAATACAGAGTTCTAATCTATCGGAAGCTGAGACCGAGTCAGATAAAGATGTAGAGGAGGATAGAGTTATGATAAAGCATGAAAGCACAGATGACATAGATGTAGAAGAGGAGAGGCCTGACACAGTAACACAGGAACACGTAATTCTTAGGAGATCAGAGAGGAGTAACAAAGGTGTACTTCCTGAAAGATTTACTGCTAGTGAAGTCAGAGCATACAGTGCTAGATATGAACCTCAGAGTTACCATGAAATGGTGTTATTGAAAAATGGTACTGAAAGATGTAAATGTACAAGATGCTGTTCCAGTATTTGAGGACAATGCTGCATGTATAGCAATGGCGACAGGAGATCGCATTAGGAATAGAAGTAAACATGTAGACATTAAATACTGTAACATTAGAAAAGCTTTTAAAAGAGAAACTGATCAAATTACAGCATTGTTCCAGTGAATGTAATTTAGCTGATATGTTAACGAAACCTTTATCTGTAGAAAAATATAAGAACTATGTGAAAGAGTTTGGATTATCAGCTTTATATGGGAGCAGTGTCAGGGTATGTAGATTTAATAGCTGTAAGCTGATGAGAAGTTGTAAGCGAAGGCAATCGGAAGCTGATGCAATGTAAATGAGACAACAGGGTTACTGCCACTTTAAGAAGCTGGGTAAAAAAAAACTGCCTAAGGGAAGCCATTAGAGGGCATTTCCCTTCTCCTCATGTTCCCGTGTAGTCTCATTCCTCTTCTCCGTGTATCAGTAGCTGTAATAAGGTATTTAACCACGTATAAGGTTCTATATATTTGGCTGTACATAAACCACTATTAAGTATCTAAAGGCTCTGTGTGCTGTATGCTGTGTTTTTTGCTCCTGGGTTTATCTCAGTGTGATAATACTAATACTAATCACACTGCCTAAACTCCTGTTTGATACAGACTATTAGAAGTACATCAGGCACAGATGACAAGCTGGTTGGTCAGTTCCTGTTGCAACCAATGGGTCATTGCTTGGTTGATCAAAAATCAAAACACAAAACTAGAACCTGCATATGCAGGAAATACACACACACACACACACACACACACACACACACACCTATATTTGGTGTGAGTATGTCTGTATATGTATATGTATATCTATCTACCGTGTTTCCCCGAAAATAAGACCCTGTCTTATATTTTTTTGAACCCTGAAATAAGTGCTTGGCCTTATTGCCATGCACTCAAAATTATCAGGGGATGTCTTATTTTGGGGGAAACAGAGTATATGTGTATGTGTATGTGTATGTGTATGTGTATGTATCTATATTTATATCTATCTATCATCTACCGTGTTTCCCCAAAAATAAGACCCTGTCTTATATTTTTTTGAACCCTGAAATAAGAGCTTGCCCTTATTGCCATGCACTCAAAAGCTCGATTGGGCTTATTATCAGGGGATGTCTTATTTTGGGGGAAACAGGGTAGTAAAATTAAGTTTGGGGAGTCTCTCTCTCTCTCTCTCTCTCTCTCTCTCTCTCTCTATCTATCTCTATCTCTATCTCTATCTCTATCTCTATCTCTATCTCTATCTACCTACCTACCTGAATTTTAGATAGTGTTGTTTAAGGTTCTCAATAATGAGAGTTAGTTTGAGGTAGGGGTTAAGATGTTATCCTACTGTGAATTCTAGGCCTGTCTTATGCATGAACACTGGCTGAGTGACTTTGGGCCAATCACTAGGAAACTGAGAGTTCTAGTCCCATCTTTGGTATGAAAGCTGGCTGGGTGACTTTTGGCCAATCATTGTCTCTCAACTCAGCCTAACCCTAACCCTAACCCTAACCCTAACCCTAACCCTAACCCTAACCCTAACCCTAACCCTAACCCTAACTCAAAAAATTAATAAAGGAGGGATAAAAATTAATTAAAGTATAGTTCAGTGTGAAATCTGAAAATATTTCCCATCCAATTAAATGAAACGTTTGTTTGTTTGTTTGTTTGTTTGTTTGTTTGTTTGTTTATTCATGTGAACAATTGATTGATTGACTGGTCGATTGATTTCTGTAGATGCCTATCTCAGCAAACAACTCTGATGGCTCACTATTCAAAAACATATATTACAATTAAAATCTGAAAAACATTTTAAAGCAGCAAAAACAGTAAAACAACAACAACAATAAAACAATAAAAAAACATCTAACTTTTGCTTTAGTGTCAGTAAAGGTATACAGTTTAAGGAAGATATGGTCCCAGTACGAAAAGCAAAATTTATTTTAATATTCAAGACCATATTCAGGACTCAGAGCTCCACACAAATAGCCATCCAGAGATATTAACTGTTATGTATTGAATATATATAGTGATGTTAAGCCCTGCTAAAGTGAAACTAACCTTTAGATGACCCTAACTGTTAACTCCAACTGTTTTGGAGGGAAACTTAGAACATTCATATTTGGGCGGGCTTTTTCGAGGATTATGATTGGTTAAGGCCCTGTAGGCCTAGAGTATAAATTACAGGCATTTGCCTGCTGTTCCTCAGTTCCAGTTTTAAGTCAATAAATGCTGTTGTAGCTATGCTGGTCTGCTTCTTGCCAACTGAAGCCCATTACACAATATTAAATCATGATGGAAATAAATAAAGGCATCCAGCACATAGTGCTTGGAATTCACAGTATAAATGGAAATCTGCTTAAAGATGTTTCCTTAAAGACGCTTAACCCAGAAGCAACAACAATTTTCTTCAACATTGGCATTCTCTGCATGCGTAGACTTCTAAAATTTTGCAGTAATGGCCACACTGTCTGTAGAGTTTTGGAAGTTAAAGTCCACAGATTGGGAGGATAGCCAGAAGGAGATCACTAGACTTTAGTTATTAAACTGCATCCTTGGGAATATCTGTTGCTCCATCCATATTTCTTATGATATTAAAAGGAAAGTCTATAATTTACTTAATTAGCAGGTAGAAAGTTGCCAAGTCAGTTTGCTGGCACTTCTAGATAAACTTCTTGTAAAAAAAAAAATCCTTCCTGAAGTTCAACAAAGATTGGTACTATATATGACTTCGGCATTATTCAATTTAAGGTACTTCCTTGTATGGGTAAACATCAAAATTGGGAATATATCTTTGATAATGAGTTCTAAGTCCCATCGTTGTCCTTAGGGAAAATGGGTTTTTTTGGGGGGGAGAGGGAAGGTGCTTTCATTATCTGCCAAAATGAAGCAGGATCTTGGAATCCATTCTGTGTTGGCATCTGCACTACTAATTTGCTAATAATTAAATTTCACAAAGGCAGAGCAGTCTTTTTGGATTTGCCAAAAATTACAGTGATTCTTTTATTTCTCCCCTCCCCACATTATTTAATAAGAAATGGTTCTGCTAATTGAAATGTCCTGTCGTTGGTGTATTTTATTTTTAGCAAGAAGACTTTTCAATTTGTGAAACACTGTTGCACCTATTAGGAAAATCATTCTGCTTTAGATTAAATACAAGGCAAAGGTTGTCATAAAAGAAATGGAAAAGCAGAGGTTCCATGATTAAATGTGCAATGTTTATGACAGGCTTGTGGTCCAAGGCTCATTTCTTCTGTCACTTAACAGCTGCTCTACACAGCTTCTGTTTCAGAATTGGTACTATGTAGGGCATAGGTGAGAATTGGAAGGCTCCAACTGCATCAAAGGAGGAGTTTTTTTCCTGTAGCATCTATCTTGATTGAGAAGGTTGACATGACAGATGCAAGCAGGGCTTTTATGACATAAAATAGTGCAATAAAGAATTCTAAAAGCGGTATATCATTTCTTTGGGATTCATTCATTCATTCATTCATTCATTCATTCATTCATTCATTCATTCATTCATTCATTCATAGCCGCCCAGTTAGTTAGAAGATGGACAGCTATGTAAATGATTTTACCTACTTACCTACCTATCTATCTCTCTGCCTATCATCTATCTATCTATCTATCATCTATCAGTCTCTGTCTATCTCTTATCTATATATCATCTCTCTCTATGTGTGTGTGTGTGTGTGTGTGTGTGTGTGTGTGTATGTGTGTATGTATGCCTATCCGTCTATCCATGCATCCATCCATCCATCATCCATCCATCATCCATCCATCATCCATCCATCATCCATCCATCCATCCATCCATCTATCTATCTATCTATCTATCTATCTATCTATCTATCTATCTATCATCACCTGCAGAGTGCTGGAGGCATTTCTATGTGACAAGGAGTTCACACATGAGAGTAAAAATGTGATATCAGTTCTTCGCAGAAGAGCTTCATACCAGCACTTAATGTCTCAGGCGGCAGCTAACAATGGCAAGAAGTTTCTTTACCTAGAGTGAACAAGGATTACAAAAGATGGTTGAATTCAATTTTCATAATCCCCAGCTAGCGTTGTCTTGAGGTTAAATAGATTTGGAGGGCTCTGGGTTAATGAAAGCTGTGTTGGAATGCCATTTTGGAGAAGTACGTAGTTCCTAATTTAACTCATTCTTCAACTGTTCTGAATGATTCAGATGAATCTACTTCCTGGGACCGTAAATGATCTCACTTAGGATTTGAATAAACAGGCAGGTATTTTCAACCTGAGGTAAGATGAAAATGGATAAATATAACACAGGCCACCAGTGACTAGATTCATGCTGGCAGGTGAGTAGATCAATGCAGTATATCTTTAGCAGAATGGAAATACCATAGCTTGTGATCAATTTAATGATAATAAGAAACTCAGCCCTGGGAGAATATTACAACTGTCCCATAAAAGCCTAATAAATAAATATATTGTGGTATCTCAATGCCAAAAAAGATCTTTCTAGTATCTGTTGTTTAAGAATATACCATAGCTTCAGTTTATCTACCATAAGACCTGTCCTGGATATCTTATGTCTGCAATTGTATCTGTAGCTGTTCAGAATGATAAACTAATATGGTCATGCTAATAGCCCTTTTCTCCAAGTAGTTAATTGAATGAATAATGAATGGAGGAAAAAGCCAATTGTTTTCTATTGTTCATTTTCATCTAAAAAAAGAATGTTACTGGCATAATTGTTTTTGAAGAGCTAGTATTGATATTTTGGAGAAATGTCTTTACTTTAAAGAATTTGTCTGGACTTATCAGCATAAAAATAAGTTAAAAGTGGCAAAGGGAGTGATTGTATTCATTTATCAAATTAGTAAATGTTCAGAATTCCCAATTTTCTACCACATATTCTGTTTAATTATGCTGTGCAAGTCTTTGGAATTATTTTTAAGTACTGGAGCATGTGACACTTCAAACACAGCACCTGTTTGCCATTCTTTAAATAGCCATTCTTTAAATAGCCATATCGGCCGTTGGATCGAATCATTCAGGATAAGATAGCAGCTGTGGAAGGTAGCCATGTTTCCCCAAAGACACAACTGCTTTAAAGACTTGCAGACAAGTGCTGAAAAGCTGACAACCCTGTTCGAGACCTGAGCACTGCACAACGGGGTGAGTTCCCATTACTTGCCCCAGCTCCTGCCCATCTAACTGTTCAAAAGCATGCAAATGTGAGTAGATAAATAGGTACCACTTCGGTGGGTAGATAATATAGTCATACTGACCACAGGACCACAGAAATGTCTTCGGACAATTCTGGCTCCCTCAGCTAGGAAACAGATATGAGCACGGCCCTCTAGAGTCGGACATGACTGGATAGGGGAAATCTTTACCTTTACCTTTATCTTTCCCTTTCCCTTTCTAGGATCATGCTCCTGTAGGCATACTGGTGAGATTATTCTTTTTTCCTACAGTTGATCAAGATTCTATACCTCCAGACTCATTTGTTTTCTGATCAAATAGAGCTACTTACACAAAATACTCAACTGCAATTGCCATTTATTATTTTTAAAAATTGTATTACTATTATTGTTTTTAAAAGGAATGGAGATTTCTCTTTCTCTTTTTCCTTTCCCTATAATGGCGAATGACTTTTCAATAACTATAGGCTTATGAGTAGGAGCTCGATTAGAAAGCACGATTCATATGCCTATGGAGATTCTCAGTCATCCAGGTAATGATTCTCCCAAAGCCCAGGAAAGAGGCTTTTTAAAAAAGAGGAAACATAAGAATAGTTTTCTCCCAAAGGTGCTTTTTCAAAGGGCGCCTTTTCCTTGAAGACATTTTGCTTCTCATCCAAGAAGTTTCTTCAGTTCTGATTGAATGGTGGAGGATGGAACGATTTATATTTCTTGCAATCATCTGATCCTTAGCACTCTTTCTCAGAGCCACTATTCAGATAACGCTGAGGGCACCGATAAACCTCCAAGTGGCCTCAACGACTTTCAGAAGGCGTGCTAACAACCAGATGACTGCAAGGGATATAAATCCTTCCATCCTGCACCATTCAGTCAGAACTGAAGAAGTTTCTTGAATGAGAAGCAAAATGTCTTCAAGGAAAAACAAAGTCCCGTTGCCTTTTGAAAAAGCACCTTTGGGAGAAAATTATTCTTATGGTTCCTCTTATCCCTGGTTTGTTGAGGATGGGAATAGAAAAGGAACAGATTTCTCGGAAGAATTGTAAAATTTTAATTGCCTCACACTGGAATTCAAGATGTACTTCTCTTTTGAAGTGGAGTTCTGTCCTTCTTCTTGAGGTTAATGGAGACTATAGTGCACTGATGAATAACAGAAATGGGAGGGCTCCTTAGAATTTTATTATCTCGAGAAAGAGGAGAAAGCATAAGAATATACTGATATTGATTATACTGATGGCTACCACTGTTGGTTTTAAAGGGATAGGAAAAAATATGCAAAATAAGCCATTCATAGTCATTGTTCATGATGACTCAAAGATGGCTTTCAAAAAGGCAACTGGACTTTCTTTTTTTTTTTCCCCTTGAAAATGTTTCACTTCTCATCCAAGAAGTTTCTTCAGTTCAGAATGGAAGAAGCTTCTTGGATGAGAAGCGAAACATTTTCAAGGGGAAAAAAATCAAGACATTCCAGTTGCCTTTTGGAAAAAGCACCTTTGGGACAACCATGATCTAGATCAGTGATGGCGAACTTTTTTTGGCTCAGGTGCCAAAAGGGTGCGCGCGCACGCAATAGCGTGGGTGCATGTGCCCACACCCATAATGCAATGCCTTCTCCCCACGCATGTGCACAACTCCCGCGCTGCCCCCCCCCCCCACGCGCATGTGCACAGGCCTCACTGAAGCTTCCGGTAGGCCTGTTGGGCTGTTTTTTGCTCTCCCCAGGTTTCAGGAAAGCCTCCTGAAGGGGATGGCGAAAAAAGGCCCAATGGGCCAATCGGAAGTTCGGAAACGAAACGGAAATGGAACTGCCCTACTACTTACCTTCAGATAGTTGCAACCAGGCCTCGCACACCTCAACCCATTTCTTCTGCAGCCAGCAATGCTTTCTTGAAGGCCT
>QLTV01002552.1:3313890-3341390 GCA_003457575.1 Thermophis baileyi | reverse complement strand
AAGTGCTGTTCCCTCTAAAACAAGGCATAAAATTTCGCTACCATTATATTCCAGGGCTATTGGCAAATTCTCTAATGTCAGAAGATCATAAGTTTTAAAAATCAGAGATCAGCATTTTAAGAATCCTATTCAAAGGGAGGAATCCTAGATTAAAATGCTTGGAAGAATTTTGATTATTGGAGATTACATCCTTTTCAGAGGAAATCCAGAATGATTTTTATTTGTTATGAAATATCTGGCCCTTTTTTAAAGTAACTTTCCAACTTCCTGTGCATTCTCTGCCCTATTCATACCCTTCTCTTCCAGAAAACTATGTAAGTTTTATTGCCACCTAAGGATCTAACAACCTGAGGGGTCCCAAGTGCCCTCTAAGCTTGCTTGTTTTTTTGCAGACATTTCATTACCCAAACTAAGTAACATCATCAGTGCCAAATGTCTTTAGAGATTCTCAGTCATCCAGGTCATGGTTGTCCCAAAGGTACTTTTTCAAGAGGCAACTGGACTTTTTGGTTTTTCTTTGAAGACGTTTCGCTTCTCATCCAAGAAGCTTCTTCAACCTTTGGGATCATCAGTGCTAGTCAAGGATCTAACAATGATCAACAGCCAGTTTACAAAAAAAAGAAGCAAACATGGCTTTTTAAATATAAAATGTGCTATATATGTTTTATTGATATTATTTAACTTCTTCAGTCATATCCAATTGTGAAAATGTTTTCTTTGTGTCAAAACAATGAATTAATTCCAGGGGTGGGTTTCTCTTACCTTCCCTACCGGGTCGGAAGCGTGCGCGCGCGTCACATCCGGGTACTAACCCTCTGTGCATGCGCAGAAGCCTTTGCACATGCGCAGAGGGTTATTTGCCAGCTGCTTTCAAGTAGCGGCGACCGGGGAACCAGTTCAGGGGTGTGGCAAGCCGGCCTTCACTACCGGTTCGGCAAACGGGGCCAAATTTCCGCCACTGGCTCGCGCGAACCGGTCCGAACTGGTGGCAACCCACCACTGATTAATACATGCTGCAGCTAGTTACTGGATTAATCCCTTTTGAGTGTTTATGAAATACACTGAACCACAAATTAACCAAATAGTTTGGTTTGCACTATATACTAAGCTAGAGAAAACCTAAGTTTAACACTACCCATGTGTAGCTTATTTTGTGAAAGTAGCTGTTACGTCCATAGCTGACCTAGTTAAGGCATTATGTGAACATAGCCCATGCATTAGAAGGAGTTGGGAATATTAACTAGGAGAGATAAAGTTGGAATAGTAGGAGAAGTAGAGTTGGATATACCTACTCAAGAATTATTTAGAAATATTATTTACCTAGGTTGCAAATCACCCAACAGTTAAATACATGAGCAAAAATATCTGACTCTTGGGGGCAGTGCTTACAGTGGTGAAATGCTACCAGTTCGCCCTGGTCCAGGCGAGCCGGTAGCAGCAGCGGGTGGTTTGGAGAACCGTTAGTGGTGGCAGCACAAGGCTCCGCCCACCCTCCCTGATGTCATCACTTCCTGGTTTTTAACCTTCTGCGCATGCACAAAGCCTTCGCATGTGCAGAGGGTCAAAAATCAGACCTAACATTGGCGCGTGGGTGAGTGGAGCGACCGCACGTGCACCGAGCGAGCGCTTCCAAACTGGTAGGGAAGGTAAATAGATTTCACCGCTGAGTGCTTATCTCCATTTCTTAGCCGAGGGAGCCAGCATCATCCAAAGACATTGCCGTGGTCATGTGGCCAGCATGACTAAACAGCAAGGCTCATGGAATGCTGTTACCTTCCCACCAAAGTAGTACCTATTTATCTACTTGCATTTGCATGCTTTTGAAATGCTAGGTGTGTAGGAGCTGGAGCAAGTAATGGAAACTCACCCTGTTGCGTGGCACTTGTGTCTCGAACCCAGGCTGTCAGCTTTCCAGTTGACAAGCTCAGCATCTTTAACCGCTCAGCCATTTAATGGGGCATGATGGCTCAGCAGTTAAAGATGCTGAGCTTGTCAACTGGAAAGCAGACAGCCTGGGTTTAGGCTGTCAACTGGAAAGCTGATAGCCTGGACAAGCTGACAGCCTGCCCCATTAATTTAATTTATGGGGGCCGTGGTGGCTCACGTGGTAAGATGCTGAGCCTGTGCTCCGCTGTGGTCGGCAGCTCGGCGGCTCGATTCCCGTGAGCGAATAAATCACGTAGGGACAGGAAAGAAGCCTCCCCCGATTGCCTACTGGCATTCAGGCATCCCGCGGGTAAGATAACACTGCCTGAAAAAATTCCTTTCACAGAGGCAGCCAGCCGCTTCGATGATCCCTGGCTAACACGTGCCATACGCTAAATAAATACATTAATTTAATTTAATAGTTACTGCAAAAATGGTCTGTCTGTCTGTCTCTCTGTCTCTGTCTCTGTCTCTGTCGGTCTCTGTCTCTCTCTGACTTTGTCTCTCTCTGTGTCTCTCTCTGTGTGTGTCTCTCTCTCTCTGTCTCTCTCTCTCTCTCTGTCTGTCTCTCTGTCTCTCTCTGTCTCTCTCTGTCTGTCTGTTTCTCTCTCTGTCTCTGTCTCTCTCTCTGTCTCTCTCTCTCTGTCTAGCTCTCTCTCACTGTGTGTGTGTATCTCTCTGTGTAAGTGTCATTTCTTCAGTGTTGTCACATGAAAAGATATATTTAATTATTTACAAAATGTGAGGGGGTATACTCACTTCTGTGACATACTCTGTGTGTGTGTGTGTGTGTGTGTGTGTGTGTGTGTGTGTGTGTGTTGGTATATGTCTTGGCTAAGACCTCCTTTTGAAGTCTTGCAAGAACTCTGTATACTTTCAATGACTCTTAGAAAAAACTCCTAATCCTACATGCTTTTGATTAGACATGGCTGATTTTTTCAGAGCAAAACTGTCTCCTGATTCTAACATTTCCATCTCCCCTTCCAGAAGTGGCCTGAGACACATTTTATCATGCAACTTGTGTTGAGCAAATCGAATTTTAATTTGAAGCGTGATTATTCATGTCCTACCTTGAAGTGTTTCGTTGCTCTCTAGATCTGAGATTTGTAGCTCAGGGTTGAACTGTGGGGTCCTTGGTGCTCTCTGAGCTTGGTTGCTTTCCTGCAGACTTTTTATTACCCAACCGTTAGCACTGATGATGTTACATAGTTGGGTAATGAAACGTCTGCAGGAAAACAACTAAGCTCAGAGAGCATCAAGGATACCACAAACCCCTTTTTGTTAGAAAACCTATTTTGTCTATTCTTGTTCTTGGTTGTTCCCCTTTTGGGTCCTCACTCTACTGTGCACATTCCTGGAGGGATCAGATGGTTGTTGTTATCAATGAAAAATACATTCCTGTCCCCTATTGGTAGATTCAAAGTTGACTTCCCTTTCCCTTTGTAGATAAATTAGCTAGAAAGTTGTATAAATTCAGCTTCCATCTTCATCAGTTAGAAACAGAATAGGCTACAATATTTTAGTAATGACCCCATCTTCTGAAAGGGCTATCCTCTACTAGGGATCAACATCCCTAGTAGAGGATAGCCCTTCCAGAAGATGGGTTCATCATATCAAGCACAGGAAATCGGCAATTCAAATGAATACATAGGTTTATTGTATACTAAAGCATTCTACAATGGTCAAAGCAATTTGGCGGTAGATAAGAGTCAACAGAATTTCAGCTGTGCTGAACTTAGATCTCTTGTAGGCATGAAGGCATTCGAGACTGATGACACATTTGACCCTTTACTTGGACTTAGCTTTTTTATTTTTATTTATTTATTTTTGTCAAGCATGTTTTAGAAAACAGATACAAGTATAAACATGATTATGAATACATGAGATGGATACGAATAAAAGGAAACATTAGGACAGGGACGGTAGGCATGCTGGTGCACTTATGCACACCCCTTAAAGACCTCTAAGGAATGGGGTGAGGTCTACAGTAGACATTCTAAGGTTAAAGTTTTGGGGGTTTGGGGAAGAAACCACAGAGTCAGGCAGTGCATTCCAGGCATGGACAACTCTGTTACTGAAGTCATATTTTCTGCAATCAAGTTTGGAGTGGTTTATCATAAGTTTGTATCTATTGTATTGTTTTGGTTGAAGCTGAAGTATTCATTGACAGGAAGGACATTGTAGCAGATGATTTTATGTACTACAGGTCGGACCGAAGACGGCGAAGTTCTAAATTGTCTAAGCCCAAAATTTTAAGTCTGGTGGCATAAGGTATTCTGTTGAGAGCAGAGGAGTGGAGGACTCTTCTTGTGAAATATCTCTGGACTCGTTCGATTGTATTAATGTCCGATATGTAGTGCGGGTTCCAGACAGATGAGCTGTATTCAAGAATTGGTCTAGCAAAAGTTTTGTATGCCTTAGTTAGCAGTCCAATATTACCGGAGAAGAAGCTACACAAGATTAGGTTAACAACTCTTAATGCTTTTTTGGCAATGCTGTTACAGTGAGCTTTGGCACTTAGATCATTTGAGATGAGTACTCCAAGGTCTTTGACAGAGTGAGGGTCATCTACTAGTTCGTATCCGCCCAGCTTGTATTTTGTGTTCTGATTTTTTTTCCCAATGTGTAAGACAGAGCATTTGTTGGTTGAGATGAGCTTGGTCATCTCCTACAGTGAATAATTTACAGCTTGTTGCCTGTTGCTTACTCATTGGGGGGGAAATGTATAAAAACATGCTAAGTTATGTATTAAGGCTCTTGGTGGTTGGAGTAGAAGAACTCCAAGGTCCTATCCAACTTCGTTTTTAAAAAAAAAAATCTGATTTGTGACATAGGTCCTGAGAGCACCTCTTTGTTGCGATATGCAACAAAGGTTGCAATTTCTTGCCTTGTGTGATAATTGGCTCCTTTGCAATCAGGTAAAAATGATCCCAGCATGTGAGTCAGTCAGTCTACATTTGGCCAACACAAAGATCCACAAAGATTCATTCTGGCTGCATTGAATGGTGAGGCTTAGAGAGCTGATTGTCTCATCCTCATCTCATTTGAATGCAAAATGAACCCTCAATAGGATTGACAGTTTTTCTGAGCACATATTTCACTATTTTCTCACTTGGATCAAATGCAAGCCAAGGCTGCTACTTTGTGTAAAGGATCTGAAAACTTCAATCCAGAATGTTTCCCAGGCTAAACAAAGCTCACAGCCCAGACCCAAAGGAACGCTTGCTGTGATCAAATAACATGAATTTGTACCACAGGAACGACTGAAGCTTTAACCTCTTGGTGGCTTGACAAAGCAATGAAGTGTCCTTGCATTGCAACACCTTTTAAACATTAAACATTTTAATCTAGGCAACAATTAATCAGAATTACAAGAGGGGATAAGGATGTAGCCATGAAAGAGCTAAGCATAAAAACAATATATGATTTCAGACTCAAATTGATTAAGACTCAGAAACAGTACTGCAGCATCCTAAAATAAAACTCATTCATTTTGAGCATCCACTCTCTTCCCACAGTCACAGAACACTTGGAAAGTGCCTTAAGGGCTTCTCATTTTTTTCCTTTCATCTGTAGAAATTAAGAGATAGCATCCTATGTGATCATCTTTCTAGATTCAATCCACTCCCAGCCCTGGTTCCAATGGATTGTTGCATCAGATTTATTAGACCAGAGCTGGGTATTTCATGGCCCCCGGGCTACATCTGTCCCTTTGACTGTCCCTGTTGGGCCTATGTGGATTGCTTTTATTTTGAAGGCAATTGATATATAGATATAGATATATATATCAGAGGTGGAGCTCTCGCCTCACATTCAGAAGGCTTTGAGTTTGATCCGAGGTAGAGGCAGGTATTTCTCTTTGGGCACAATGAGAATTTATCTGCTGAACAAAACTCTGCATTGGCGACAGGAAGGGCATCCAGCCAGTAAACACTCAGCTCCATTCAGTTGCCCAGACTCCACCCCGCAAGGGATTATGGAGTCATATGACGACAATGACGACGACGATGATGATGAATTTATATATGTCTGTCTGTGTGTGTGTGTGTGCCTAGGCATCTTCATAGCCCTATTGGTTCAGCATTTCCAGTTTTTCATGTGGTCCCTTGGGAAAATTAACTGCCTATCCCTGTATTAAACAAACCATAAACCTGTCTCTGAACTTGAATCTTTTCCTGAATGCTATTATGTCTTTTACTGGACCAGCTAATGGATTATGAACAGAATCACAGCAGTCACAGCAAATACGGGGCAGCAAATCTTTACTACCAGTAATAATGTTGCTTCATTTGTTACATTCATCCAATAATACCCATACCTAACATAGATCTGGATTGTAAAAATCTAAGAAACTAATATATGGCATCAAAGAGCCACTTTCCTTTTGGTACCATCTAGTGGTCATCTGGATTTTTGCAGCTCAGATCTGGTAGCACTAAACACACATGGAACAGGACTCATACACAAAAACCCCAAATGTCTGAATGCATGGACACAGGATTGCTGAATATTTTTAATTATTGAAAAGTTTGAATTTTTTAATGACTTCTGAGCGAGGGACTATGATAAAGAGGTTGATGCTAAAACCTTAAAGTGAAAATTGACATGGTGCACTGCTGATTGAAACATTTCTGTTTAAGCATACTTTTAAAAGGGACAAAAAAAAAAAAGCCATAAGGGAACATACACTGTCACTTCTAGCAGCACATAATAACTGACAGCTTTGAAAAGTAATGAATATGAGAAACAGCAGGTAATTATAGTTATACAGACCTTCATGAAGATCATGACTATTCTAGCAATTCAGTCTCTCTGCCACGCCTCCCCAATGTATTGCTAAGATGAAATCATGATTATTGTTCCTCCCCCTTCCAATATTAATGGCAAGAGTCTAATGAAATATAATAACAGTGCAATCTCATCTTGCAAACCAAATGATCATCACTACCTTTAGGGCTGATTTTGGCCATGTTATTAAGACTCTAAGTAGAAAATGAAAACCAAACTCAAGATATTGCTGCGCTATCTTTAGATCAAGAGGGGATTTTTTTTTACCTTCTTTCTTTTCTCTCTCTACAGGTTTGCCTTTTCTTCTTCAGAGCAAGCCTGTGTTCAGCAAATACCTAGTTAAATGCAGACTACCAGCTGTTTGGTAGACTAATGATTAATATATTTTTTTGGCAATAAGTAGATTTGTATTAGACTTTTGATGAACTAGCTGACAGACATTTGGCTGGGAGGGTTTTACAGTTTGCAGAATTCAGCTAAAAGACCCCCTCTGGACTGGATCTTTTAAATCTCAAATGCTGGCTTTTTGTACTATGGACTATGACTGTTCAGGACCCACAAAAAATGAATGAAGGATTTTTTCCTCCCTCCAAAACACATGGGGTTCAGAGCATTGAGTTAAACATATGAAGTGCCATCCCAGCAAGACCTACTGGATGACTGCTGGCTGGTGCCAATTCACAACCAGCAAGCCAGTTAAACAAATAGCACTATTGTTAGACTCAGTGAATCATGAGTTTCGTCACTGGCTCCTAAATTTAGAAGTCATTTAAGAGCTCTCCAAATGGAAAGGAAAGACGGAAAGAAAGCTTGCTATGACGACTAAAGTCCATCATTAAAACAAGCTCCATCATATTAATTTTCTTTTCTTTTTTCCCCCCCATGTCCCTTTTCAGAATTTCACTGAAAGAATCACTGCCAGTTCCTAGTTTTAGAAAAACACCACAGGATGAAAGAAAAACCAGGGACCACCTATGAGTTGGCTGCCACAACCTCTATGGGAGTTTTGCTGCCCTGTTGTTAATCTTTCTTTTGAGATCTGGGCCTTTTCTCTCACTCTGAATCAAGAAGGGCTGAATGCAGCCACAGCACCGATAATAGGCAGTAAACAATGTTTTAGCTGTGGGACAAAATTGGATGCATCTGACCAGAGGCCCATTTCACAGCAGAGTTCTACTCCTTCAAATACGTAGGTGGCAATTGACCTAAATTGCTAACTGATTTTATTTGGAATTACCTGTAGACTTTGTTCTCTTTTTATTTTATTTTTTGGCCAGCCTGAACAGTTTTCTCTGTAAAATTCTGAAAAGTGCCACCACTTTCTTCTAAAAGAAGTTCTCAGCTATTCTCGGTCTATCAGAAGCATCAGAGTAATGTTAGGGTAATTTGTAGATAGGTTTTCTTTATTTAAAACACTGGAGCTCAACTCTCTTAAGCCTGAGCTAAGTCACAAAGCAAGGGTGCAAAGGTGAATGACTTTCTTTTGGCCATAAATGTTCTTTTTTAATTTATGTGGCACCCAAGGGCTACAGAAGGCCTAAGCTTTTGTTGCTTATTTTTGGAAATAATGGAAGGAACAAGCAATTTTCTAAAAATGTGGAGAGACTTGTTGCTTAATTTTCCCAAAGAGAGGGAAAAAAAAAAAGGTCAGCTTTCTGAAGTCTGAGGATTCCAAGATTTTAAAGAGATCATATATAGTGGTTATCACCTACAGTATAAAGCCTTCCATGGTACAGAACTGGTTTACTTGTGACACCATCTGCTTTCAGGAAAATCTCCCATCTCACATTGTCTCTTTGGTGAAAAAATGTCATCTTGTAGGATCCAGGTAGCTTACCTTCTTGATGATGACTATTTTCGTTTTTTTTTTTTTTTTTTAAATAATTTTTATTTTTTAAAAAAGATTTTTTACAATCTACTTTTTTTATACAAAACTTTCTTACTTTATCCCTCTGTCAATAAAAATCACTTTTCAACCTGATTAAATTGATCTTTCTTAACCTTTACATCAGGGGTGGGTTCCTCCCGGTTCGGACCGGTTCTCCCGAACTGATAGCGGCCCGCTGGTGATGTCACGATGATGTCACCAAACCGGATCGGTCGGTGCCGGTCCGTGGGGGTCGCCATCTTTTTTTAAAAAATTTTTTGAATTTTTTGATTTTTTTTTTATTTTTTTTAAAAAATTTTTTCCTTCTGAGCATGTGCAGAAGCTGACTTCCAGCACTGTGCATGCAGTCGCCATCTTTTTTTCGGCTTTATTTTTTTTATTTTTTTTTATTTTTTTCAGATTTTTTGTTACTGCTCATGTGCGCGCGTGCGACGCGCGTGCACGCCCACGAGGCGCGCCCACATGGCGCGGGAGGGAGCAAACCGGCAGCGAGGTAAGTTGGAACCCACCCCTGCTTTACACCTGTCATCTAGCCATTTATACCAATCATTCCATATCTTGTAATATTCTGATTCTTCTTTATCATTCATTTCTTTTGTGAGTCTGTCCATTTCTGCGCACTCTAGAATTTTCTTAATCACACATTCCTCCGATGGTATATTGTTGTTCTTCCAATTTTGTGCAAATGCTATTCTTGCAGCTATTATAATATGTAAAATTAAATATTGCATTTTTTTGTCCTGGTTCCCTGTAGGTATTCCTAATAAAAATAATTCCGGTTTCATATCTATTTGTTGGTTTGTTATCTCTTCGATCCATTTCCTTAACCTATTCCAGTATTGCTTTGCTTTTTGACATGACCACCACATTGTGGTAATATGTTCCCTGATGTTGTTTGCATTTCCAACATTCTGGTGATTAGTTGGGGTACATTTTTGATATCCTTGCTGGTGGGAGGTGCCACCTGTAGAACATTTTATAAATATTTTCTTTGTATGCTACAGACATCGTCAATTTATAACTTTTGTTCCAAATTTTCTCCCATTGCTCCAATTCTATATTGTAGCCAAAAAATTTTGTCCATGTTATCATCACCTTTTTCACTACTTCCTCTTCCATTTTATATCTCAGCAAATAGTTATAAATTTTTGTAATCATTTTGTCCTCTAGGCCTTGTATAATCTTATCTAATTCGTGTTCCTCTTTTTGGAATCCATATTGTTCTAGGTCTTTTTTATGTCTAGTTTGGATCTGTATATACGGCCACCAGTCAATTTCTATACCCTGCTCTTTTAGTTCTATTCTTGTTTTCAGTTCTCCTTGTTCCTTTAATAGATCTTTATATCTTTTTATTTTGTCCAGGTACAGTACGTTTAGATAAATTAGTGCTTCCATTGTCGATAACCAGCTAGGTATTTTGTTATAGTGATTTCTTTCAATTTTTTGCCAGACCTGTAATAATGCGTCCCGAGTTAAGTGTCTCTGGAAGTAGCTATGGGCTTTGTTTTTGCCATCCCACAGGAAGGCATGCCAACCTATCTGAAGATCATGTCCTTCCAGAGTCAAAATTCTTTTATTTTTTAATTGTATCCAATCTTTAATCCATGTAAGAGTTGTTGCATAGTAATAGGTCTCCCAATCGGGAGTCCAAAGCCTCCTCTTTCTCTACTATCTTGTAATGCTTTTAATTTAATCCATGGTCTTTTCCCTTGCCAGATATACTTCGTTATTATATTATTTAAATCATCAAAAAATATTTTCCCTAATTTTATCGGTATAACCTGGAATAGAAATAATATTCTTGGCAAAATATTCATTTTGGTAGAGGCGATCCTTCCTATAAGCGACAATTGTAATTTCTTCCATATTTCTACGTCCTTTTTTATCTGTTGCATTAATCTACCATAATTGTCTTCTTTCAAAGTTGAGCATTTAGCTGATATCCAAATTCCCAAGTATTTTATTTTTTTCGTAACTTGTATGTCCGTTCTTTCTTCCCATTCTCTTTCTTATTTTTTCGTGAAGTTTTTTGTTATTGCTTTCGTTTTACTTTTATTAATTTTGAGTCCTGCTACTCTGCCATACTCTTCTATAAGCTGAAGTAATTTGGTTCCTGTCTCTAATGGTTGTTCTGCTATAAATACTAGGTCATCAGCGAATGCTTGAACCTTATAGTCCTCTTTTTTAATTTGTAGACCTTTTATTTCCTGTTCGCCTCTAATCCTAATTAACAGTACCTCTAACATCAAGATAAATAACAAAGGTGATAGTGGACATCCTTGTCTCAGTCCCTTCGCAATGTTAAAGCTTCCTGTGGTGTCCCCATTTATTGTTATCCTTGCCGTTTGGGTTATATATATTTTTTCCACCATTCTTATAAATTTTTCTCCAAAATTAATTTTTTCCAATAGTAGAATAATGAATCTCCAATTTAAGTTGTCGAAGGCCTTCTGGGCATCTTAGAAAGATTAGAGCAGTTTGTTTTCCGGGGTGAGCTTTGTAGTATTCTAGTGTGTCAATTATAATTCTTATGTTGTTTTTTTATGTTCCTTTTTGGTAGAAAACCATTTTGGTCTGGGTGTATTAGCTCATTTAGAACTTTTTTGACTCTTTCTGAAATAATGGCTGTGAATATCTTGTAATCTGCGTTCAATAATGAAATGGGTCTATAATTTCTAATTTGTGAATGATCCGTGTCTTCTTTTGGAATAATTGTAATAAGAGCTTCTGTCCAGGAGTTGGGTATTTTCGTGTTTGCCAATGCTTCATTGAAGATTTCCAACATTAGGTTGTCTAATGGTTCCTGTATCATCTTATAGAGTTCTACCGGGATTCCGTCCGGGCCTGGAGACTTGTTATTCTTTTGTTTCTTTTTCGCCTCAACCAGTTCCGTCATAGTTATTGTTTCATTAAGTATTTCCCTTCTTGTCTCTGCGATTTCAGTCAAGTTCATTCTATCTAAATATTGCTTAATACTGTCTTCCGATATGTTTTCTTGATGATATAGGTTTTGAAAAAAGTTTTGTACTAGTTCCTTTTTTTCTTCATTCTTATGGTACATTACGCCCTCTTCATCCTGTAATTGGCCTATTATTCTTTTTTCTTTCTCCTTTTTTAATTTATACGCTAACCATCGCCTGGGTTTATAAGCATGCTCGAAATAATTTTGTTTTGCCATTTTTAGCTTCCGAGCCAATTCGTCTTGTGTAATGAGATTGAGCTTGTGTTTAATTAGGTCTCTTCTTCCTTTAATTTTATCACTCATCATGATGACTATTTTCATTCCCCCCAACATACAGCTGGCCTTGATCTTGAAGGCCATCAAGCAAGACTAGGCACTTTATTACAGAACAACTAGACACAAGGACAGTTTTTTCCCAAATGCCATCACTCTGCTAAACAACTAATTCCCACAACACTGTCAAATTATTTACTAAGACTGTATTACTATTATTCTTCTCATACTTCCTAGTACCTATCTCTTCCCACTTATGGCTATAACCATGTTGCTTGTATCGTTACAATTTATATTATTTTATTTAGTTTCCTAGTATGATTTGATTGCTTATTTAGTATCCTATGACTATCAATAAGTGTTGTATCTTATGATTCTTGACGAATATATTTTATTTTTTTTCTTTATGTACACTGAGAACATATGCACCAAAGACAAATTAATTGTGTGTCCAATCACACTGGGTCAATAAAAAAAACTTTATTCTATTCTACTCTATTATNTTCTATTCTATTCTATTCTATTCTATTCTATTCTATTCTATTCTATTCTATTCTTACAGAAATGGAAATAAAACCAAGTATGGGACAGCAAATAAAACCACAGTAAAAGCCATAAATGGTCTAATCAAAGTATGAGCTATGTTATGAACATTAAAATAAAACCTAATGAAGAGAAATGAGGTCACATTTATAGCAGCCTCAAATAAAATTGATCTGGATGGCCAAAATATCTGAGTAGATAAGAGTTTTATGAAATGAAACTAGACATTTTAGTGTTAGAAGAATACTGTATAAGATCCAGTTTTGAGCTGGAATTATGTATGAATGACACTCAGCATGCTGTTTAGAATGGAGGAAGTTTCATTCAAGAGCCTAAAAGATAGCACTTGAAGGAAGGCTACAAGTTGGGGTTTTGAGGTAGGGGATATGTATAGGAAAAGTGATTTTTAAGAGATGTGTGAATGTGTTCTTTGAAGTATTTATTTTGGTGGACAATGCAGCTCTGGTGGGGAGATTACTTTATCTAATTTGTTGGGTATACAGATCTTTCATTTGACGTGGGCTTTCATGTTGACTTTGGGGTGTCCTCTTTGTGAGCTCAGGAAAGCCCTTCTCTTGAAGGCTTCCTACCTGTTTGTTTTTCTTCCCAAGTGGCATGGTTCAATCACTTTCAGTCTAATTGTCAATTGTAGGCTCAAAGTTTAAGCAATCCTTGCCACGTTCTATTATTTTTGCAACATAGGTTTTTTGGGGGGAGGGAGGGGGGCTACTGGCAGGTCATGTGGATGATTAAAGGAGTTCATAGAGACTTCAAGAATAAAATTATTTCTGAAATTGAATTTTCTTCCAACATTAGTATTAGGAGCACTAAATGTGGGCTAATGTTTCAAGGACTCCTTCATCACAGGCCAAAGTCTTTGTCAAAATGGGATACCCTCTCAGGGATTATTTATTGTTGTTAATGCAATAAATCTTTCCAGGTTAGGGCTCTTCTGAATTTGAGAACCATTATTTGCTTAGAAATCTAGCTACTCAAAAAGAAGAATGGCTGCTCAAAAGGACATGTCTGGGTAAGGTAGTCAGTCTGATTGAACTGTCCCAATCTTTGGTATTCCTCTGCACATTTACAATCCATTGTTGTGATTGCATTGATAGAGTAACCATATCATTTCAGGTACTCATGCAGTGTCCTGTCCCAAGTCATCATTTAAAATTAGAGGTATTCAATCAATGGGGAAGGACTAACTTTAATAAGAGAAGATGTATATTGGATTATACTGTATTTTTCGGAGTATAAGACGCACCTGAGTATAAGACGCACCTTAGTTTTTGGGGAGGAAAATAGGGGGGAAAATCTGCCTACCAGGTATTCATCTGGCTACCGTCCTTAGTCTGGTCAGCTTCAGCACATTATTTTATCCCCTCATTATGGCTGAAAAAACCTTCTTTGGAGGGAGTATCAATGAAAAAAGCCTGCAAAGACTTAGGGCTGGAAAAAACCTTCGGAAGGAGTAGCAATGAAAAAAACAGGCAAAGGGAAGATCGCTTAGCTAACAAAGCATGGAAGATCGCTTCACTCCTTAGCGCCTCATTAGGGTGGAAAAAAGGCTTCTAAAGCACAGAAGCTCAGCTGATTGTCAGAGGGAGCAGCAATGAAAAAAACAGGCAAAGGGAAGATTGCTTAGCTAGCAAAGCACGGAAGATCGCTTCACTATTATCACCAAGATCGCTTCACTGTTAGCACCTCATTAGGGCTGGAAAAAAAGCTTCAAAAAAGCTACATTCGGAGTATAAGACGCACCCAAATTTTCAGCTTCTTTTAGGTGGGGGGAAAGGTGCGTCTTATACTCTGAAAAATACGGTATGTTTCAGTTTTGGTTACTCATCCTCATCACACAACATGAAATATGTTCCTTAAAAATTGGAATTGAATTCTCTCTAAGGGGGTAAAGGATCTGTAGAACCTCAATTTGCAATTAAAGAGATTAGAACCTGGCTCTTTCTCTAATGATTTGGGTTCACAATGAATACAATTCCTAACTGATGAGCTGTAGAAAATTTCAATTCTAATCCAATTATGTTGTATTGTTTTAAAGTTTTAATGAGATCTTTTGTGTTGAATATTCCCCCCCCCCATTTTTTCTTTTGTATGTTGCCCAAAGTCACATAGTCTGAGTTGGATGGTTATATATACAGTACTTCCTTAATTAAATGAAATGAAATGGGTAAAAACCAACATTTATTGGGTTATAGAGATCCATTACATATACTGAGCTACTAGGCAAACTGTCAAACATCTTTGAATTTGGAAAAATATAAAAAAATAAACTATAGAACAGATATTTCTATACAAGCGTTGGCTTCTTTGTCTACTAGAGGCAAATCATCTATATATTTACTTCATTCTTGTATTCAAGAAGAGACTAATCTAGCTGAGTGGTGTCTGTGAGTCTTCTGTCGAGTAAGCCACTTCCTGAAAAGCTGAGATTTACTGCCAAGTCCTGCTGTGAAGTTTGACAATATGAGTGCCTTAAATCTCAGTAAAGCCTAATACGTCACTCCCAATCTTCTTACACCCCGCAGGCTCACTCTTATTTATTCTTATTTACTGCAGACTTTTTAATATGCAATGGAGAGAATTAATTCAAGCAATTTTACAGGAACTTCAGATGTTGTCATCTTTCTACAGTGAACAATTCATGTTTTAGTTCTCTTCTGTGATCCATTCATCTAAGCAGAAATTACCTATAGCAAGAATAGCAAGCCTGTCTCAAGGTATCTTATATGGAATTCACCATGCTTCATGCCCATATGGGAAAAAAGCATCAATAAAAATATAGCAAAGTAAATTCTAGTTTCCAGTGGCATCTGTGAATCCAAAATGGACCTCAAAAAGCTTTTGAATGCCAGGTGAATCCCATATATCTCATCAGTAGCTTCAGGGTTGTATTTTGTTGGCCAATGTTAAGAAAGAAAGAAAGAAAGAAAGAAAGAAAGAGAGCGAGAGAGAGAGAGAGAGAGGAAGGAAGGAAGGAAGGAAGGAAGGAAGGAAGGAAGGAAGGAAGGAAGGAAGGAAGGAAGGAAGGAAGGAAGAGAAAAAAGAAGAGAAGAGAAGAGAAGAGAAGAGAAGAGAAGAGAAGAGAAGGGAAAAGAAGAAAGACCTAAGTATGGGATAAGAAGCCATGACATGATCTTGATAAATCAGTGATTTATGATCAGTAGGCACATGTAAATCAATCCTCATAATTATGAAATCAATTTAGTTCTTTCAAACAGATTGTCAAATTGAAAAGTTCTTTTGATTGAGAAACATCTTACTAGTTTCATTCAGCGAATCACTTCTACACTGAATCTCTGGAATCAAAACACTGCAGTCTTACTGGTTATATCTTCCAGTATAATGAGTTTGTAGGAAACCCCTTAACCTCAAGCAATCATTTTACAAAAGTGTTCACAAAATGGTTTCAAAATTTAGGTAGGAGAAGGAGTGGTAAAACCTGGCGGTGGAGTTAAATGAGGGATCATCCTAGAATCCCCACATAGTCACAATGAACTAAAAATCCAATCTCCCTTGAATTCAGAATAACAGAATAGCAGAGTTGGAAGGGATGTTGGGAGTCTGTCAGTCCAACCCCCTGCTCGAGCAGGAGATCCTATACCATTCCAGACAAATGGCTGTCCAATCTCTTTTTAAAAACCTCCAGTGAAGTTTTTAATTCTGTTGACCCTTATCTAACTCCAAGCAGGTGATAACCATTCTTAAGAATATTATTGGGCATAGACATGAGTAGCAATACATCAGGTTAATTAGACCTTAATGTGTAAACCAGATTCCACTATGCCAAAATTCCTGTATTTTTAGAGTGTATACCCCAATGGCCAATGCTTTGCAGGATATAAATTTAATCCTCACTGTTTAAAAATATTCTTTGGATCTGATTTACAATCGCCATTTGTTTTTGTAGATACAGAGTAACGATGTTTTACTCTGTTTTTCTCCCCACCTGAATGTACATTAGTTGTTCTAAATCTTCCACTGTTTATCAAAGGATTGTTCAGTTTAGTAGAAACCAATAATGCATTAATATGCTACTCATGGTGAAAAGTGCTCTTAAAATATTTCCTTGGGTGCTTATTTATCTGGATTTTGTACATACTAACATTAAGGATAATGATTTGGGTTTTTACAAGAGAAAACATACAATGTTAGTAAGCTGAATTGTTTTATATGAGGAATGTAAAGTTGATTACTCGACATAGTAACAGAAAACTACATATCTTATTCTATTATTAATGATGTTTAAAACTACTGATCCAAGGTAGCATGCATGGATACTAACTATATTAGACACGAAAGACCAGGTCCACATGTAAAGATTAAATTAAGGTGATTTATTGCTAAACATCCTATGCACAGGTATCTTTGTAACAGTCAGCACCTGAATAGAATGGTCAATAGCACTTGAAGGATTGGACTTAGTTTAGAATAGAATAGAATTCTTTATTGGGCAAGTGTGATTGGACGCACAAGGACTTTGCCTCTGGTGCATAAGCTCTCAGTGTACAAAGAAGCAACAAGTGATAAATCATGATCACAATCATAAAACACAATCATCACAAATCATAAGATAAAAGCTCTGTGATGGTCATAGGATACTAAATAAGCAAACCACATAAATCATAATAGGATACCAAATAAAGGCAATCAACATAAATCAGGAGATACAAACAACAAAGTTATAGTCATAAGAAGCTAAGGAAATAGGTAATAGGAAAGATGAAAAGATGAGAAGGATAATAGGTAATACAGCCCTACTAGGTGGTTAATATTCTAGCGCATAAACAGTGTTGTGGGAATTAGTTGTTTAGCAGAGTGATAGCATGTGGGGGGGGGAACTGTATTTATGTCTGGTTGTTCATTTGTGGCTTCATAAGGATTCTAGGCTAATCCCTCTTTTCATTCCGCCCCCAGGTTCTACCATTTCTTTTCATACAATCTGTTCCTCAATGCTTACAGATCATTCCATGTGATATTTATATAAAATTAATTGAATCCCTAAAATTCTTATTAAATCCAAACAGTAAAGAAACATATTTTTTCAAATACTTATTTTTTGAATATAAAGGCATTTCAAAAATGACAAAAAATTGATAAATGTTCTTATATTCTAAAATATGGATTCATCATCATCATCTTTTAACGACCCCATAATCCCTTGCAGGGTGGAGTCTGGGCAACTGAATGGAGCTAGCAGAGTGTTTTAATGGCCGGATGCCCTTCCTGTCGCCATTCTAAAATATGGATTATTAGCAAAATAATTGTATATAGCAAATAGTTTCTGTCTAGTACTAGCACTGACATTTTATTTTTATTATCTACTATTCTTCACTAACAAAATACAAACTTAAATGCTTCATGATAATAACATGAGTAAAATAATACTTATTGTCAGGGGGCCACAATAAATGATAATTAAAAAATCAAACTGGCAAAATATTGTGAGAGCATTAAATCTCTCCCCTCTCTAACATATTCTGATGACTTTATTAGCAGATGAAAAAACTATATTTTGTGTAAGTTGAATCACTGTGCTCACTCAGGATTGTCTACTAGCTTTTGGTCCTGACTGGACAAAGTCAAACTAATGCAGAGATTGATCGAACTAGAAACTCAGAAAACCGTGTGTGTGTGTGTGTGTGTGTGTGTGTGTAAGCAGGGGTCCAGTTACAATAGTTGCTCAGCTCTTCAGTTTTTGTCTGATTTGATATCTGAGACACATTGAAATATCTAAATATAGATGAGCTGTGATAGGGCTGCCATAAAGAAGAGGGGGTCAACTTATTTTCCAAAGCACCAGAGGGCAGGACAAGAAACAATGGATGGAAACTAATCAAGGCAGTGGTGAAATCTAAAAGTTTTCCCTACTGGTTCTGTGGGTGTGGCTTGTTGGGCGTGGCTTGGTGGTCATGTGACCGGGTGGGTATGGCCAACTTGTAAAATGTGGTGAAACTCACTAAACTGGCTTTCTAAACCTCAAAAAAAAAAAAAAAAAAAAGCAGCAGCCGCAGTCTCTTTAAATCTCTCGCTTGTTTTTTGGCATTCATGCTTGCTTCCCCCACCCCCACCCCTCCTTTCACAGCTGATTTTCAGTCCCTGCATGAGCAAAAGGGCTTCCTCTGCAGCGAAGGAAGGAAAATGCTTGTCGGCCGGAGGAGGAGGAGGAGGAGGAGGAGGAGGAGGGGGAGGAGGAGGAGGAGGAGGAGGAGGAGGAGGAGAGGAGGAGGAGGAGGAGAGCAGCAGCTTCCCTGGGCTTGGCGATCAGCGACTGGCAGGGACCTTCCAGTTGCAACAAGCTGATAGCGGCAATGGGGCAGGGAGATGGCAGCTGTCCATGGCACTGAGCGCCCAACGTTGGTGCCACCTGGGCAAGCCAGTCACCACACTCTTTGCCCTCTTTTCAGGCCAAAAAGGTGCTGGACACTTTGGGGAGAGGGATCGCTGCTGAGAGCGCTCTCTCCTGGCGCAACTTGCCGAGCGGATTCTACCCCATCCCTTTCCGATCCATCCATGCCCCGGCCTGAACATAAGCTGCCCAGGGGCTCCGCAGAGGGAGCCACCCAAAGCTCGGAAGCTGCAAATATGATTTGAAAGCTCGGGTGCGAAAAGGGGGAGAGCGCGACTGCCGAGGTGGGGGGGGAGACTTCGGAAGTGGGAGGCCCTTGGTGGAGATGGAAAGGGGCGGGGAAGAATCCGCTCAGCAAGTTGCGCCAGAAGAGAGCGCGCTCGGCAGCGATCCCTCTCCCCAAAGTGTCCGGCACCTTTTTGGCCTGAAAAGAGGACAAAGAGTGTGGCGACTGGCTAGCCCGGCCGCCGCCCCTCTCAGCCCCAGAGCAGCAGCAGCTGCATCTCCACCAAGGGCCACCCGCACATCCACTGTCTGGTCTGGGTTGGACACCGACCTCAGAAGGCAAGCGGGCATGGGAGACCACTGGAAAGGCTGCTAGCTCCCTTCCCCATGGCCGGCCAGCCCCGATATGCTTGCCTGCCTTCCACGCCACCTTCCGCTTGCCTGCCTCAGGGACACCGGGAAGGCTGCGTGGAAGGCAGGCAAGCATGTCGGGGCTGCGGTCGTGGGGAATGGAGTAGGGAAGGAAAGCTGGGATGGTGGGGGGGGCAGGGGCAGCTAGGTAGGCCACGACTTCGCAGGCTTACCTGGCAGGCAGATCAGGGGCGCAGCGCTTCAGGCAGGCAAGCTGCAGAACAGAGACTGGGCGGGGCAGGGCGAGCGAGCGGCGTCCGGGGGACCAATTCGAGGGTGTGGCCAGCCAGCCGTCGCTACCGGTTCGGTGAAGCAGGTCACATGTCCGCTAACAGTTCTCCCGAACTGGTCCGAACCGGTAGCATTTCACCCCTGAATCAAGGAGAGAAGCAACCTGAAACTAAGGCAAAACTTCTTAACAGTGGGGACAATTAACCAGTGGAACAGAAGTTGTAGGTGTTTAATCACTAGAGGTTTTTAAGAAGAGATTGGATAGCCACCTATTTGAAATGATATGGGGTCTCCTGCTTGAGCAATGGGTTGGACTAGAAGACCTTCAAAATCCCTTTCAGCTCTTTTCTGATTGATTATTTAACCAGATACTGACTTGAAAGGGAGGTGTAAGAAAAATCTACAGCTTTGTCCTCGTAGAATAACTTTACTAAGGCCTCCTCCTCCTCCTTCTCCTCCTCCTCCTCCTCCTCACCAGCAATATTCATGCATGCTAATTAACACTACAATTAGCTAATTGTTCAGGCCACCCAGATTAATTTTTCCTGTTATCTATTGATGGATAGAAGTGATACAATCTCCTAAAATGTCTCTAAATACTTTGCATTGCATGTAGATATTGCTTAATTGCCTGTAATAGCGTAAAATCTGTGCCCTGGTATTTTATATCTATTAGATCTTGTATGACTAGGTCTTATAATTTACATACAAAATTTTATTCCACCTTAGTATAAATGTAAGTTTCAATACACAAGGATAAATGGCTTTTTTAAAAGCTTAGATTAATGGAATTTATAGATTTAGATTATATAGATTAGTTTTGTGGATTTTACAAATTAGTGTTCATAATTTTCTTTTTCATGCCCTTCTCCCTCCCATTTTTATTCTATTATTAGGAATGCTTGAATGGGAAAGGAAAATGGGTGCTTTCAGTCCATACCACTGTTGATATTTAGCATTTTCATTACAATCAATAAATCTTTTAATTTCAAGAATGCTTCCTAGTTGTACATTTTTGACATTTTCATAACCCAGATGTTTTACCTCTCACCTGTAAATGTTTATTCCCACTACAATCATCACTCTAGGTATATGATAATTTTGCAAACTGTTCTATTTCAACTTATTAATTAGCATGCCCTTCTCAGCATAGATTTGTTTTACTTTTTCCATCTCCAGATTTTTTTTGTATTTTCATTTGTTACAGTGACATTAAGTTACAGGAATTGTTTAAGTTCGATCTTTTCTTATGGGTGGTGCAATGACTCAGCTGTTAAGATGCTGGGATTGTCAGCTGGAAAGCTGACAGCCCAGGTTCGAGACCCAAGTGCCGTGAAACGAGATGAGTTCCCATTCTTGCCCCAGCTCCTGTTCACCTAGCAGTCTGAAAGCATGCAAATGTGAGTAGATAAATAGGTACCACTTCGGCGGGAAAGATGACTGCATTCTGTACTTTCATGCTGGCCACATGATGACGGAAGTGTCTTTCAGACAACACAGGCTCCTTAGGCTGAGAATTGGAGATGAGCACTGCTCCCTTGAGTTGGTCACAACTGGACAGGGGAAACCTTTAACCTTTTTAAAAAATTATTTATAAGGAGTTTTGAAAAATAGCAATAGCAATAGCACTTAGACTTATATTCCACTTCATAGTGCTTTACAGCCCTCTTTAAGTGGTTTGCAGGGTCAGCATATTGCCCCCAATAATCTGGGCCCTCATTTTACCAACCTCAGAAGGATGGAAGGCTGAGTCAACCTTGAGCCCATCAGGATCGAACTGCTGGCAGTCAGCAGAATTAGTCTTCAATACTGCCCTCTAACTACAGTGCCACCAAATGAGTCATAATATTATGTAGATTGGTACTTGAAGAGCAGGACAGTGTGGCAGATCATAAACTTTGAAGAAATGGGCACCCTTCTGGGTTAGATGACATTTCTTACATTTATAGCATATATATTTTTCCCCTCTAGGAGCTAAGCAGTGCATATGAATCATCCTTCCATATTATCCTCAAAACAATTCTGAGAAGCAGGTTAGATTGAGACTTAGACATTGTCACCCTATGGGATTCACAGACAAACGGAAATTTAAATCTGTATCTTGTCTAGTTTTAATTGAAATATCTACCATTATATGATTCTGGCTGAAAATGATGCCTTTAAAAGCAATGGACTTCAGCTCACATATTCACATTTTATTAGTCATGTTGGCTGCATTTAGGAAAACTAAGTCCAAAATATGCAGGTCAGTAGCTTTCTTATCTCTGGGCTAAAGCTAACTGTAAAGAAAACAATTCAGATTTGCACAGGCAGTTGAAGCTTATTGCAACTCTCCTCTTGATAGTTATTCCAATGTGATCTCCAGGATGAGGTCATCAGTGGTCTGCCAAAGTCAAATTCACTAGTTCCATTTTTAGTTGTGACTACTAGTTGTGGACCAACACTCCTCAGATTTATCTTACCCAGTTTACCTAGTTTAGTTAATAATCCTAAGGTTTTCAAATATGTTGAAATCTATGGGACTTGAAAATCTATTTTCTTTTAAAATGAAAGTAGTCAACAGACTACTACGAGTTACTCCTGCTACTCCGACTTGAGACTTGGCCACATAATGAGTTCTGAAAATATTGTGATATTGTTAAACTTGCATATCTGATCTTCTTATTCATAAATATTTGCGATGAGTTGCATTTTTTAAAGTTTGTAATGTAAACTTGCTCATTGTTTATTGATCAGTAATGATAAATAAACCAAAGCAATTGCAGCTTATTCTTTCGAGCAGAATGAATGGTGGAGAATTAGGCAAGGTAGTATGTGTTAACTGGTTACTTATGCAATTTATATGGTGCTCATTTCCTGCTACTCCTAAAACATTCTGAACTGCCTACAATAATATAATAGTGAAATGAAAAGAAAATCAAAGGAAGGGGGAAAAAATCCTGCCCCAAACCAAATTGTGGAAAAGTGTTGGCCTTGCAGGGCAAACCAGACAGGAATCACAATCAGATAGGCTAATTCTGCTTTACTAAACCTATATTAACAGAATCTAGCAAGTCTGAACGTTACAATTCTCCCACTGTCTCCTTTACAGCCCTGCCATTTTCAGTGTTCAAAGTGTTATGAATGGAAAAAGAAGTAACCATACTATTGTTTTGGTCAGGTTTGCATTGCAAAGGGAAGCAAAAAAGGTGGCAACAGTTCACTTGTATTTCATTAAGATTCAGTTGAATATGAATTCCAGGGGTGGGTCCCACTTACCTTCCCTACCAGTTCGCATCGTGATGGAAGTGTGTGTTTTGCATGCGTGCGCCCCGGTCACGTCGCGCAAAAGACCCAGAAATGACCCTTTGCGCATGCACAAAGGGTTTTTTTGCAAGCCATGGTGACCGGAGGACCGGTTCGGGAGCGTGGACCGCCGGTCATCACTGCCGGTTCTGCGAGCGGCGGTAAATTTTCGCTACCGGTTCTAATGAACTGGTCCAAACCAGCAGCGACCCACCACTGATGAATTCCACTATCAGGAAGAAAAAGAAGATGAGATAAGATAACCTATATTGTCCCTTTTTTCTGTGAACACCCGGCACACATTAAAAAATGAAATTCTGATGCCCGCTCTCAAAAGTGTATCTGTGTGTCAGGGGTGGGTTCTAACTTACCTCACTGCCGGTTCACTTCCTCCTGCACTGCGTGGGCACGCCTCGTGGGCACGCGATCCACGCACACACGCATGCGCAGTGCAAAAAAATTTAAAAAATTCCCCCCCCAAAAAAGCCAAAAACAAGATGGCGACGCATGCGCAGTGCCAGAAACCTGGCTTCTGCGCATGCGCAGAAGAAAAAAAAAACAGAATTTTTTTTTTAAAAAAAACAAAAATTATAAAAAACAACACATTTCCAAAAAAATTCAAAAAAAAAAGATGGCAGTGTCCACGGACTGGCACCAACCGAATCGGATCCGTGACGTCATCGTGATGTCACCAGCGAGTCGCTACCAGTTTGGGCGAACTGGTCCGAACCGGGAGGAACCCACCTCTGGTGTGTGTGTGTATGTACACACGCGCACACACACACACACACACACATATACACATACACATACACATACACATACACATACACATATACACACACACACACACACACACACACACATACACACAACACACAGTCCATATGAACATCTTTCTGATTTTTATGTTTAAGGTTCAATTAGGTTTTCTGCCATCTGTTAAACCCGCCTCCTAATCGAACTGGGGAAATCAGGGCATGACTAGGGGATTGCATTCAATTGTCTCCTCCTAATTGTTCTGATAATGAGAATACAGTGTGACATTAAAATTCAGTTTAATCAGTTGTCATGCAGAGACTTTTCAGTAAGGAGGCATTTTAAATAAGAAGATATTTGGGAATGTTGGGGTTCAAGGTATTCTTATGAGCTTACATGAATTAACTTGACAATGTAACTGTTCTCTCCTGGTTCACTGTGACAAGTATTAGCATCTTCAGGACCAGATAGGAATATGCAATAGATAGATTAGCATAATAAAACAGATTTAGATACTTATATTTCCTGATATCATAAAATAAACTCATGCCTAAAATCTTTCCAGAAACTATAAATACGCTCGGGGCCTAATTCACTTTTAATCTTTGAAGTATGTGTAAAGTTTGTGTTTGTTAGCATCTGTTCTCACTTTACTCCAGTAACAACATTCAGCTTGCAATTTGCAATTATTCCAAATTTCTTCTCATATGTATTGTGGGATTGGTGATAGCAGGTATGAAAATAATCTTCAAACTGAGTTGAATATCAGCCAAATCTGAAGGCTGTTTCATATGATGCGGCTGGAGCAAGAGAAGTACAGGTAGTCCTTGATATACAACCATTTGTTTAGCGGTCAGTCAAAGTTACAGCGTGTGATCACCATTGACAACTTTCCTAGCTGGCTTTTGACAAGCAAAGTCAATGGGGGAAAGCTGGATGTTTTTGATTACTGTGTGATTCCCAAAACAATCGCTTAACAACTATGGAAAAAAGATTGTAAAATGAGGCACAATTCACTTAACAATCACCTTTGCTTAGCAATGGCAATTCTGGTTCAAATGGTAGTCTTAAATTGAGGACTACCAGTATACCTTCCAAGCCATGGACAGTTGTAATTGTAGTCTACTTTGCATTGGATACATCCCACTATAAAAATAAGCTTTAGAAGATTTAGATAAACTAGAACTAAGACATCTACAAGTCCAGAAATGATCCTAAATTCAAAGACATGTAAGATTTATTTCCAGATTCGACATTCAAAATTAGGAACAGAAATTTCCATCCCATCTACTTTCCCAAAACAGCAGGGAAAGTTGATTTGTTTTTTCTGTCCATACAATGGTCCTTTAGAACAGGGGGTGTCCAAACTTGGTAACTTTAAGACTTGTGGACTTCAACTTCCAGAATTCCACAGCCAGCCAAGGTTGGATATCTCTACTTTAGAAGTATTCTAGGGGCAGCTCCAGGAAAGAATCACGTTGAATGACACATGCCCATTGCAGAAATAATGCTTGAATCAGCATTATGCTCAGGGCCAAATGCATTCCCAAATTGTAATTGATCATTTAAGATCTGCTTTGGATTTACCACAGAAGCTGACCTATGGTTTGAGCATATGTCTTTGCTCGAAAACTGTATCAGTAAGGAGTCTTTGAAGGTTATCAGCCTAAACTGTGAGTTAATCACACTTCTGAAATTCCATGCTAAGCTTTTAGCAAAGCTCTAAGGTTTGTACCAACTACTCATTAAAAGAATATCTGTGATGGTGGAAGACGTATTTCCTGGAATACTTTCCCTTACTTTGCTATACATTACCAGCTCATATTGTTTATTGTTAACCAACATGTTGATGCTTTAGTTCTATTCAGAAGTCTTTTTTTCCCCTTGGAAATAACTATGCAATATACCTAAATCATTTGATGTTCACATGGTGAATGTGATAACTTCATGATGCTTTGCAGACCATCATATTTTGTTATGGGAAAGATCATAAAGAATAAGGGCTTTTTTTTTGAGGGAGAGAGAAGGCTTCTTTAATCACAATTGAAGACTTCTATATTAAGCTCTCCTTCCTTCTAGCCATTAGGAATTTGGGCAAAGAAGCAGTGTTGTTTCTGCTCTTTCTAATGTCTTGGGGATTGGAATGAGATTGGAGAATATTCATGAATTTTGAATACTGTGAGGACTCTGCAAGTCCTTTAACAACATTGCTAAAAAGGCATTAAGAGTTGTCAACCTTATTTTACGAAGTTTTCTCTCTGGTAACGTTATACTTCTAACTAGGGCATACAAAAACTTAGTAGTAAATGTCTGGAATACTTTACCTGATCCTGTTGTTAGTTTCTCTAACCTTTTACCTTAAACTGTCTACTGTGGATGTTACACGTTGCTTAAGAGGTCCCTAAGGGGGCGTGCATAAGCGCACCAGCGTGCCTACCGTCCCTGCCCTACTGTCCCCATTTGTATGTACTCATTTTAGGTGTTTATCGCTCTGTTTTGCTTCTTTATATCCATTTATTTGTGCCATTTTTTCATGTGTCCTGTTTCCTTGCACTTGTTGACAAATAAATAAAATAAATAAATAAATAAATAAGTCTTCTGCATGGCCTTCTCTGCTGTGGCTCTTGCTCTTTGCAACATCTTACCCTTTGAAGTGAGATCATCCCCCACCCTTCTGACCTTCTGAAGACCTGGCTCTGCCAGATGGTTTGGGGCAGCGGTGAAATCTACTTACCTTCCCTACTGGTTTGGAAGTGCGTGCTTCGCACATGCTTTTTCACCCTCTGTGCATGTGCAGAACACTTTGTGCATGCGCATAAGGTTAAAAACAAGAAAATGGAGACGTCCGGGCGGGTGGGTGGAGCCTCGCGCTGCTGCCGCTACCGGTTCTCCGAACCACCGGCGGCCGCTGTTACCAGTACGCCAGAACCGGGCTGAACCGGTAGCATTTCACCCCTGGTTTGGGGCCTCAATGGGAGAGCATCACATTGGAGGAGGTTGATGAATTAAGAGACAATCCCACCTCCTCCCTGCGCATCCTGTCCCTCCCTCCCCATCTTTTTAACTATAACCTTATCTTTGATTGTAATTCCATTTATATCATTTTAGAAATATTTATCTTTTTATGGTTTTAATGATTTTAATACTGTAAGCCGCCCAGAATCGCTTTGAAACAAGATTGGTGGCAAATAAATAATAAATCTATGATAACATCCAAGAAGTTATCACTAGTCTTGAAAACTTAAATTATCAGAGAGAAATATTTCTCCTTCCCACATTAACTGAAGGCTAAAAGCAACTTCAAAGCGCAGTGAATGAAAAGCAAGCTCAAGTGCAGGCAGTACTCGACTTACAACAGTTTGTTTAGTGACCGTTCAAAGTTACAATGGCACTGAGAAAAGTGACTTATGACCATTTTTCACACTTACGACTACTGCAGCATCCCATGGTCATGTGATCAAAATTCAGATGCTTGGCAACTGGTTCATATTTATGATGGTTGTGGTGTCCCAGGGTATTGAGATCAACTTTTGCGATCTTCTGACAAGCAAAGTCAATGGGGAAGACAGATTAACTAACAACCAGTTTACTGTTGTGGCTTGCCCAAGTCCCGCGCAGCTGCTCATGGATCCGGAAGACCAAGAACCGACCATGGGGTGGCAAGATCAGTCTGTATCTCCGGCACCTGAGTCCGAGACCGAGGAGGACGCAGGGCCAGAGGACGATAATCAACCAGGGCCTTCTGCACCTCCCCAGCAGGAGTTGAGTGACTCAAGTGGAGAGGAGGAGCCTCTGATTGATGCTAGGGCACGCAGGGCAGCTAGCCGGCAAGAGTGGCTCTGTAG
>QLTV01002552.1:3296945-3312898 GCA_003457575.1 Thermophis baileyi | reverse complement strand
ATATTAAGCTCAAAAAATTAAACTGCAGTAATTCATTTAAAACTTTTTAGAATAAGAAAAAAAAAAAAAAAAAAAAAAAAAAAAAGGGTGTGTGTTTCATTTCATGGCCCTGATGGTTGCTTCAGTTCAAAAGCTCTCATTATTTTTGCTTTTGCTTCTATACATTTCTTTTTTTTCCTTTTATAAACCAAAACAAGAAACATCAAGAGAGGCAACATATTCTTAGCTTCCGCTTGCAAATCTAATCTTGTCTCTTATAAATGATAAAATGGGAAAAATAAATGGAATATTTCTAGTAAAAAGAAGAAGAAGAGTTCTGTGGCCTAGTCAATTTCATTCACATACACTTGGGAGGATCAGATAGGAAAAGAAGATCTGACTACAGTCATACAAATCAGAGAAGTTATTTTATAGACTTTACCCCTGTAGGTATAAATGTCAGCAACTATAAAATTTGCTGCTTGTTAAAGTTAAAATATAAAGGAAGGTTAAAAATGCCAGTAAACAAGCCAACAAAAAGACTTTGTGTCTATCAGAACAATGTTTCCAGTAAAATTGGGATGACTGATGGACTCACATGACCTCCCATGAGAAATGGCAGAATTTGTCAATTACAACATGGATCTGTGTCTGCGTGTGGATTCCTTCCCTTTATAAAGCCATGGATTGATTAAACATTAGGAATAAAATGTCATGTCATCCACATCAAATATTGGAAGAGGAAAAAAAATGAAGGCAGTTGGCAATACCAATGGAAAATCCGTATATAAGACCAGAGGTGGTATTCAGTCGGTTCGGACTGGTTCGGGTGAACCGGTAGTAGCGACCTGCGGGTAGGCCCGCCCCTGCCCACCCGCCCCGGCTCTATGCCATCCTAATTAGGCATGTTTTGAAGCAACGTGCATGCATGCAAGCCGCGTGTGCGAGCAAAGCGCATGCGTGGAAGGCTGCACGCATGTGTGGAAGGTGCACATGCGACCGAAGCGAGCGCGCACGCATGCTCACATTTGAGAACCGGTAGAGAAAGTAAGTGAATACCACCCCTGTATAAGACCCACTTCTTAGCTAAACAGTTCCTTTCTGGCCTTGAAGAGCCGAGGTGGCGCAGTGGTTAGAGTGCAGTACTGCAGGCTACTTCAGCTGACTTCTAGCTGCAGTTCGGCGGTTCAAATCTCACCGGCTCAAGGTTGACTCAGCCTTCCATCCTTCCGAGGTGGGTAAAATGAGGACCCAGATTGCTGGGGGCAATATGCTGACTCTGTGAACCACTTAGAGAGGGCTGTAAAGCACTATAAAGCGGTATATAAGTCTAAGTGCTATTGCTATTGCTATTGACCAGTCTTGAAAGTTAAGCAGGGTCAGGTGTGATTAATATATCAGGGGAAGGTTATTTGAGATATCCAGGGTTGCAGACTGAAGTAGGAAGTCAAACACATCTCCCTAAAAGTCAGTGGCAAATCACTCCTGTATCCTGCCAATAGGATGTGCGGAGGTTTCTGTGTTACTCATTAGGAATTGAGCTCAACTTATTTTAAAGTCTTCCCCTGTAGCTAAGAAGTCATTCTATTTGCTTTCATAAGTCCTTCCTCATCTAAGAGGACAATTAAATTGATGGAAGGTCAGAATTAAATTGTTGATGTGCTCATTCTTCTCCCTAAAATATATCACACTAAGCAATGTTTGTTGAATTGCGGTTCATAATTAACTTGGTTGACATAATACACTAAATCATAAAATCTCAGTTATAAATCAAACTAGCTGGGAGCATACTAGATGTATGCATCCCATTATACTGGACCAATCAGGCTCTCATTATCTAATTATAGTTAATGATACATTGATGATAAGATAATAGTATAATATATAACATAATGAATATTATGTCTATTATACTATGATACGAAATAACATAATATATTATGAATAATAACATAATTCTTAGCTAATTATAGCAAATTTGGGGGGGGGTTGTGCCTTCAAATCATTGTTACGTACTGGTGACTGCCTAGACAAGTCTATGTAGCAACATTTTTAGAAGTGATTGACCATTTCCCAGGGCTGAGAAGGAATGATTATCCCAAAGACAGCAAGTTGGCTTTCATGCCTAAAGCAGAACTTTTAGTCCAGGCCATTAACCCCTGTAACAAATTGACTTGCAGGTGCACCTCCTAGTTTCAGGTGCTTCTGAGTCTGCCAACTTCTAGATCCATGATGGCGAACCTATGGCATGCGTGCCACCTGTGGCATGCAGACCCATATCTGCGGGCATGCGAGCCGTTGCCCTAGCTCAGCTCCAGCGCGCATGGCCCTGCTCACGCCACCCCTCCCCTCCCAGGAGTCTCCACGCAGCCCGTTTTGGATGCCAGGTAAGTACAGGGCTCAGGGAGGGCGTTTTCGGCCTCCGGAGGGCCTCCAGGGGGCTCCAAGAAAGCCTCTGGAGTTTGAGGAGGGTGAAAAACGGGCTTACTGGGCCCATCGTAAATTGGGAAATGGGCCATTTCTGGCCTCTGGAGGGGGGGCTGGGAGGCCATTTTTGCCCTCCCTAGGCTCCTGGAGCCTGGGGAGGGCGAAAAATGGGCCTACCGGAAGTCTGGAAATGGGCCGTTTCCGGCCTCTGGAGGCTTCAGGGAGGCCTGCTAGGCACTAAATGGGACGCGGGGTGGGTTATGGCCGCATACGCAGGGGAGTGCAGGGGGGGTTGTGCACACATGCGCAGGGGGTGGGGCAGCACAGGGGGGTCACGTGCGCATGCACAGGGGGTGCAGGGTGCGGGGGCATTGAATTATGGGTGTGGCACACGCGCATGCACTATTGTGCACGTGCTCACGCTTTCGACACCCGAGGAAAAAAAGGTTCGCCATCACTGTTCTAGATCTGTCATTTTGCAGAACTTTGTTTTGCTTCAATATGATTTCACAACTCTGTGCATATCATTAGCAATGAATGCCTGCCCACAAAAATACATTTTAAAAAGACAAGATAAACAAGACCTTGTAACTATCATCTATCTATCTATCTATCTATCTATCTATCTATCTATCTATCTATCTATCTATCTATCTATCTATCTATCTATCTATCTATCTATCTATCTATCTATCTATCTATCCTTATAAGAATGTTTTATAATCTTGTTATGTTTGTTTGTGGATCAATTCTTTGTAGCATTATCCCAGCCTTTGCCAATCTCAGGCTTTCCCCTAAATTTGCTAACCCCTGGCATTCAGCCAATGCGAGAGTGGACATGCAGGTAAATGACTGAGAATTGTAATTGTGTCTGTGTGGAAAGCCTCACCAAAAAGGGATCTTATTATAATCACATTGAAAGAGTCTAACATTAAATGGCTCCTCTCATTCAGTCTCAAAGATGTGGCTCTTTTTCATAATGTAATATGATCACATTATGGCACTTTTTCATCCAGGCAGCAAAATGCTATTTCTTGGCAGAAAGCGATGCCAGTGCCTTCTGGGGGGGAAATGAGGGATTTGGCAAGCAGCTCCCTTTCTCTTTCTATGAAAGAGTATGCTTTCAACGCTACTTAAAAATCAAACAGCCCCCCTCAAAGGTTTCAGCGATGCTCATTTTCCAAATAACAGCTATCATGACAGATGTTCATAATTGCTCATCACCGTTCACTGGAAGTAGATATCAAAGTAACTTCTCTAAAAGCTCCAGTACAGGACAAGGAGGGGGGAAAAGCATGCATGCAGACCAACTTGATTTCCAATTTGGATGGGTGGCCTGAAATAAAGTTATAAAGGTAAGAGATTTTTATGCAAGCATTCTGCCCTTCGCACCTTAAGGCAAACTCCTGAATCAGGCTTATAGGAGCCTGTTTTGTCAGCTCACACAAGATAGTGTTCCATAAAGTAACCAAAGGAGCCTGGATCACAAATACTTTAACTTTAACTTTTATTTGTATTTCTATGCCGCCCAACTCCCAAGGGACTCTGTAAGTCACAATAAGCCACCTTCCTCCCCAAAAGCCACCATTCCCCCAAACAGCTAAAAACCAAAATTACATGGTTCTGCGGATCCATCTGCTAGATCAGGGGTGTCAAACTCAAGGCCCGGGGGCTGGATCCGGCACATGGGGTGCTTAGATCTGGCCTGCAGGGCCACCCTAGAAACAACAAAGGATCAGCCCGCAGTGCCTCTGCCAGCAAAAACAGAGCTCAGGAGGACCGTGCGCGGCCCTCCCAGGCTCCGTTTTCAGCTGCGATGGCCTCCTGCCTCCCTCTGCCACTGAAAACGGAGCTCAGGGGGCTGCACGTGCTCCCCTGAACTCTGTTTTCATTGGCAGAGGGCGGCAGGAGGCCGTCGCAGCTGAAAACAGAGCTCGGGAGCCCGTTTTCACTGGCAAGGCGCTCGGGCCACCACAGACGCCCCTGACACGAGTGACCTCAAGCTGGCCACACCCACCTGGCCATGCCCACCCCAGCCCCTGAGGTCAAACGCAACCCTGATGTGGCCCTCAATGAAATCAAGTTTGACACCCCTGTGCTAGATCTTTAACTGACCCAGCGAGTGAGATTGTATAAAGGAAGAAAATGAGAGCATCAAAGGTGCTTTTTCAAAAGGCAACTGGACTTTTTATGAAGACATTTTGCTTCTCATCCAAGAAGTTTCATGGGTTATGGTGGGATGGTGTGTGTGTGGAGGGAAAATGGAAGGATCATATTTCTTTGCAGTCAGGTGATCATTAGCACTCTCTCTGAGAGCTGTTGAGGCCACTTGGGAGTTTATATGTGCCCTCAAGGTGCAAATAGGTGTGGAATTTTCTTGAAACTGCTGAAAGAGCTGCGTTGTAGACAGCAGATAAGTGGTGTTTTATCCCTTTCCCTCTGTTGAGAGAGGGCTGCTCAATTTTAACATAGATGGCCTCTTTTACCCCTCTTTCAAATCAATGGTCCTCTCTATCCAGAATGTGGACTTTGCTGTGTTCCAAAGAGTGATCTTTGTCTTTCAAATGCAGATGGACCGCTGAATCTCGTCCTGATGGGTTTGTTCTCCTATGTTATGCCATGCGTTTGTGAAGTGGTTGTTTTGTTTCACCAATGTACAGATCTGCAGGTCTCACTGCATTGTATTGCATATATCACGTTGCTCATTTGTGTTGTTTTATCCTTGGGGTGGACAAGTTTGTGCCTTGGTGTATCACTAGAAATGAGATCTAGTTAATCTGCTTTTATACCTCTTGTCTCTTACCTATTGTAATGAAGGACCAGATCATATTTTGCTAGGACTTTATGGTCTGGATTGGCTTTCAGTCCAAGTGCTGATTTTTTAGCATTTATGCCTTAAGCAGCTTTCAGCCTCATTGCCTGTACATATTTCCTGGACTGTAAGACCTTCATATATCTATTCAAATGTACTCTCAAATACTTCAACTAAAATAAGATTGATATTACCAGGGATGTGTACTTTTTCAGTGTTGAACCTTGAATGGCTAAATTAGTTCCTCGACAGACACTTGCCTAGCATAGAAATCAATGTCTTTCTTGGTGCTGGATGAGAGCATTCCCGAGCAATGGCACGATTTCTAAATTCAACTTCAGTATATTTTAATACTTTTAATTTTTTTCCAAGTCATTTTAATATTGTTTTTAGATTGATTTTGTGCCGTTTTGACTCGTGATAATTTCTGTGTTGTGTTTAGATGTTGTGTGTAGGGGTTTTTTTTTTTAAAAAAAATATTTGCTGTTGGCCATTTGGCTTAGGTCAAATGTGTGTTGCATTGCATTGATCTTACAGCTTGTGAATTGGCCAGATTATTTTGGCAGTATGGAAAAAACTTGAATTAGACAAATCAACTACTAGCAATGTTTTCAGCCAGTAGAGCTCAGTGAACTAATTTAAAAGTTTTCCCAATTATACTGAAAACCCAGCTTCAGAATTCAGCAGGTTTACTTTCTTTTTACTTTGATCTTTGTGATCTCTTGCATAATTTATAACAATAGTAATACGTTCAGTAGTATTTCTAACATATATTCTTATCATTACTATTCTATGGACTATATTATTACAGGATCTCAATAGGTTATTCAGTGTAATACCGTTTTACAAATGAAAAGGTAAGATTAGGAAATAAATGGCCAATGATTATTAAAGCAATTCATTTAAAAAAAAAAAAGAGGAATTCAAAATTACTGTTCTGATTATACATATCCTTCAGGTTTTTTTCCTCTGGAATATAATGGACCTATGAAGAATACTATTTTATAAAATGTACATCAGAGGTGGTATTCAGCAGGGTCTGACCAGTTTTGGAGAACCGGTAGCGGAAATTTTGAGTAGTTTGGAGAACCGGTAAATACCACCTCTGACTGGCCCTGCCCCCATCTATTCTAGTCCCAGCTGATCGGGAGGAAATGGGGATTTTGCAGTATCCTTCCCCTGGAGTGAGGTGGGAATGGAGACTTTACAGTATCCTTCCCCTGCCACGCCCACCAATCCACGCCCACCAATTCATGCCATGCCCACCAAGCTATGCCCACAGAACCAGTAGTAAAAAAAAAATGAATCCCATCATTGATGTACATGAATAGATCAGAAAATGTATGATGAACGGAAGTGTATGCTCAGTTAATTTTTCTAAAAGATGGAGCTAATTGTACAGGAAAGGATTAAATATTTGATATCATGCCACAAAGGAGCCAGAAGTACATTTTGACACATGCCATAAATAAATCAAAAACAGTCCGTTCCCCACTCAAATGTAATTGATTCATATGTCAATTCATTACTGCCAGGAGGCCTTAGGGCAGCAGAAAATTGTGTCCAAATTAAAAGAAGAAGAGTATTCGTTTTAAGACTTGGAAATTGGATGCTTAATCGAAGTCTAATCAGAAGCAAACCACTGTAGGGAGAGAGGAACATCAATGACTTTTTCATTTCACAAAACATTTCATTAAGTGAACACTTGAATGAATCAGGGGTGGGGGAGAGATATCCTTAAGGTAAGATGAACAAAAGGATGTGGAGGACAACTTTGTGTCTTTCCTTTGGGCTGGGAATTTGGGAAAAGAGAGGCTGTATAGGTAGTCCTCGACTTACAACAGTTCATTTAGTGACTGTTGAAAGTTACAACGACGCTGAACAAAGTGACTTATGACCATTTTTCACATGACCGTTGCAACATCCCCGTGGTCACGTGATCAAAATTCAGATGCTTGGCAACCAACTCACGTTTATGACAGTTGCAGTGCCTTGGGATCATGCGATCAGCTTCTGCGATCTTCTGACAAGCAAAGTCAATGAGGAAACCAGATTCACTTAACAACCCTGCTCCTAACTTAACAACTGCAGTGATTCACTTAACAACTGTGACGAGAAAGGCCTTTAAATGGGGCAAAATTCACTTACTGGGTGTTTCACTTAGCATTTCACTTTCAATTGTGGTCATAAGTCGAGGACTACCTGTAATATGTAGCACTGTATATGATACCTATGGCAGCATGAAGACTGTGACAATCCTATCAGCCTTGATGAATAACGATGTCAGTGGAACCCAGGCCATTTCATTTGTGTCATTTCATGTGTGCTTTGTTTTGTGTCTCTGTGTCTGCTGTATACTTTATTATGCTGATTCTCATTTAAACTCTTGCAGTTTTACAAGTAGGGCTTTATTACTAGATCAGGGGTGTCAAACTCGATTTTATTGAGGGCCACATCAGGGTTGTGTTTGACCTCAGGGGGGTGGGGAAGTGGCCAGGGTGGACGTGGCCAGCTCAACATCACTCATATCAGGGGCACTTGTGGTGGCCTGGGCGGGGCTGGGGGGATCCATTGTCTCCAGCGGAGAAAGGAGAGACCAGGGAGAGCGCCAAACCCTTGTCCTCCAGAGGAGACTCGCCATCACCCTCATACCACGTGGAGCACCCCTGGACAGTGACCCAGGCTGTCCAGAGCCCTAGGCAGCAGAGGGGCACTGGGTCCCCACAGCCCAGCCCAGTCCCGCTTCCCCCAGGGGGTGCCTGGCTGTGCTGACCTCCTCCTCGAGGCTGCTGCTGTTCTCTCTCTCCTTGGCCAGGTTGCTCATTGTGTGTGCGGGAGGACAAACTGTGTGGGTCAGAGTCCTTCCTTCCTTCCTTCCTTCCTTCCTTCCTTCCTTCCTTCCTTCCTTCCTTCCTTCCTTCCTTCCTTTTTTCTTCTTTTTCTTTCCCTCTTCATTCTCCTTTCTTCCTTCCTTCCCCTCTTTCCTTTTTTTTCCTTCCTTCCTCTCGTCCCATCTTTCCTTCTTTTTCTTTGTCTTTCCTCTTTCCCTATTCTCCTTTCCTGTCCCTTCTTGGATGCTCAAATGCAAAAGGGGAAACATTTCTCCTTTTGTTTTGTTTTGCTTGTAGTTTGTTTTGCTAACCCTCTGCCAGCAAAAATGGAGCCCGGGGGGGGCAGCCCTACCGAGCTCCATTTTTGCTGGCAGAGGCACCGCGGGCCAGTCCTTCGCTATTTCCAGGGTGGCCCCACGTGCCAGAGCTAAGCACCCCATGGGCCGGATCCGGCCCACAGGCCTTGAGTTGGAGTTTGACACCCCTATACTAGATTAATTAACAGTGAAAACTATAATTTTAGAAATAAATTCCTATATCCCAAGGTCTTTGATGCTTAGATGTTGCTCTCTGTTTCATCAGAGTGTCACAGGCTCCACAGGTAATTTTTAGCTGCTTTCAGTTAAGTCCTGAGGAAGGGAGGGAAGGAGTTGCAACCAGGAGGACGGGAAAGCTCATTAGCAGTTTGAATTTGGCTCCTAACACTTGGGGGACAACAAACCCTTAATTTGATCATTACCAGCCTCTTCACTCCTGAGTTTCAAAGTTTGATGTCATCACTATACAATAAAATCAATGGAGCTTCATTAGATTGATTGGCTTCAGCTAGCTTGTGTTATAATGGGTAAAATCTTGTGGGAGATGAAAGAAAAAGGCAAGTGTCCAATGCACAATATAATATTTGAGGAGAACATTTTGTAACAGCAGTAGCATTTGAATGGGAATAGAAGTGGAAAAGAGGTCAATCAATGAGACTGTTTTCTTCTTGCTCCCCCTCCCCCTTCAGATACCCTGAAGAACTGAATGAAAGAGTGGCCAGATGAGTCATTTTCAGCAAAAATAGAGAAAAAAGTTATCAATGGAAGGCCTACTTAGGCTGAGTCTGCTGATCAGAACACTTTTAAGTATTATATTTCCAATAAAAATAGGTTTGCTCTTATAACACTGGACAACATTTTTTTTTCCTCAGAAGTTTTTCTTCCTGAAGAACTTTTGGTGATTATGATATATCCCTTCCAACTGAACACAAATATAAATTCAGAATGACTGTAATACATAGGAATCTTGAAAAACACGAAATGAACGTTTAACATATTTAATCACATAATGTTCCCAACATGCTGCATGAGTTCAATAGAGCTAAAAGTGTTTTGTGCTGATTTTCGTTTGTACTCACTGTATGATGCATCTCACTGCAGTGTCCAAAAGTGGCTTGTTCCCACTTCATGATCTTGTATACTGCAAGACATTTGTCAACCACCTGAATGTAGTTTGGTGCTCTGTAGTTGCCAAAGAAATTCTCAACGACATCCTTGAATGCTTTCCAGCATGATTTTTTTTCTGGCCCCACTAACAGATTCTTGAACTGCTTATCATTGACGATGTATCTGATCTGTGGACTAACAAAAATGCCTTCCTGATGGACCAGTGTATCAGTCTATCAGTTGGTATCAGTTTTTCTTAGAAGTATCTGTCTCAAATAATGAACACCTTCACCTTCCCTGTTCATCAGGAAAGAGGTGGCCGAGGTGGTGCAGTGGTTAGAGTGCAGTACTGCAGGCTACTTCAGCTGACTGCTAGCTGCAGTTCGGCAGTTCAAATCTCACCAGCTCAAGGTTGACTCAGCCTTCCATCCTTCCGAGATGGGTAAAATGAGGACCCAGATTGTTGGGGGCAATATGTTGACTCTGTGAACCGCTTAGAGAGGGCTGTAAAGCACTATAAAGCGGTATATAAGTCTAAGTGCTAAATGCTATCATTTTCACAAAATTTTTCATCGGTCCAAGTTTTATGTGAAGTGGAGGCAAAAATATCTTTGTTGGGTCAACAAGTGGTTTGTGTGTCATATTTTTCATTCCTAGAACCAAATTCTTCCAGAGTGGCTAATTCTTTTTAATATGATGGAATTCACTTGCACAGTTATCCCACTCAGGTATGTAACAGCAGTACTTGGTGTATCCAAGCTGCATTCCAAGCAGCAGAGCCAAAAATTTTAGATCTCCATAGATGTTCCAGTTGTACTTGGTGTACTAGATGTAGTTCAACAACAGTTTCATCTTTTTGTATGTTTCTTTCATGTGTGCAGCACAGCCAACAGATATTAAAAATGTACCTGTACATTGCCATTTTGTAAGAACAAAAGATTTCTATAAATGGATATGTGATAGGTAAAATTACAGGTCTATAAGATACACTCAAAAATATTCAGGAAGCACAATCTTTGTTGTCCAGGGTAACCTTTTAAATAAATCAATAGGGATGCTTAGCCCTCTTTTAAAAAAATATTAGTTAATTAGTTTTGTTATTTGTTTATTTTGCTACTCAGGTTGATGCTCTTGCTAAGTGTAAATTGTGTATCTAGAAGCCTTGTGATTTCATGCTGTTCTTTGGCATAAATATCTGGTTTTTGCTAGGGCTTATGTTAGCCACAGACTGAAATGATGATGATGATGATGATGATGATGATGATGATCATAGTGATATTGATTTATTTTTTTTGCCAGGGTAGTTCATGTTAACTTTTTGTTGGCCTGCAAAGAACCTGCTTGAAAAACAACGGGTGTTATTTTTGTATAAATGCAAAGAAAAAACAATCTTTTTGCATTAGTGAATAAACAATCCATTTAGGGCATATATCCTTTTCTCTCTGGAATAGAGTTTTATTTTATCACTGCCCTTCCTTGTTGCAAAAAGTAAAGAGGAAATGAATTCCAGAGAAATAAACAATGACAAACTTACATGAGCACAAAGGATAAGGACATTTCAGTGACTATAAAGATAAGAATAGTTAAAGCTGTAGCCTTTCTAGAGGGATTATACGCCTGTGAAAGTTGCATACTGAAGAGAATGACATCTTTGAATTATAGATCTGAAGATGCTTACTAAGAGGACCATGAAACGCAAGAAGAATCCATCAGTGAGTCCGGGAATAAATAAAGAGTGTCTGTACTGTGGAAGCAATGTTCAGCAAAAAGAAAATAATATATTTGTGGTATGCAATCAGGAACAAAGCAAAATGATGAAATGTGTGTGGTGATGTCACAGTGCAAGTACAGAAGTTTTCACTGTCATACTGTGATGCACATTTCATATTTCCTCCCCTCACAGCCAGTGTTTATATCAATGATCTTATGGGATAATATTAACCTTTGGCAAGGTTAATAACAGAATAACAGAATTAGAAGTGAGTTTGGAGGTCTTCTAGTACTCATATCTAATGATCTAAGTGCTAAAGCCCACTGCAACAACATCGCCAAAAAGGCATTAACAGTTGTAAACCTAATCTTACGTAGCTTCTTCTCCGGTAATATTACACTATTAACCAGAGCATACAAAACATTCGCCAGACCAATCCTTGAATACAGCTCATCTGTCTGGAACCCACACTGCATATCGGACATTAATACAATAGAGCATGTCCAGAGATATTTTACGAGAAGAGTCCTCCACTCCGCTGCTCGCAACAGAATACCTTACGCCACCAGACTTGAAATTCTGGGCTTAGAAAACTTAGAACTACATTGACCTAAGCGTAGTTCATAAAATTATCTGCTACAATGTCCTACCTGTCAATGACTACTTCAGCTTCAACCACAACAATACACGAGCACACAACAGATACAAACTTAATGTAAACCGCTCCAAACTCGACTGCAGAAAATACGACTTCAGCAACAGAGTGATCAATGCCTGGAATTCACTACCTGACTCTGTGGTTTCTTCCCCAAACCCAAAAAAACTTTAACCTTAGACTGTCTACCGTTGACCTCACCGCATTCCTAAGAGCTCAGTAAGGAGCGTGCATAAGCGCACCAGCGTGCCTACCGTCCCTGCCCAGATGTTCCCTTTTATTTGTACCCATTTTATGCATTCAAATAATGTTATACTTATGTATATTATCAAATACGTACTTGACAAAAAAAATAAAAAAAAATAAAAATAAACCCGCTACTGAAGCAGGAAACCCTGTACCATTTCAGACAAATGGAGCTGAGGTGGCTCAGTGGTTAGAGTGCAGCACTGCAGGCTACTTCAGCTGACTGCTAGCTGCAGTTCGGCGGTTCAAATCTCACCGGCTCAAGGTTGACTCAGCCTTCCATCCTTCCGAGGTGGGTAAAATGAGGACCCAGATTGTTGGGGGCAAATATGCTGACTCTGTGAACCGCTTAGAGAGGGCTGTAAAGCACTGTAAAGCGATATATAAGTCTAAGTGCTATTGCTAAATGGTTGTCCAACCTCTTGTATTGGAGCACCTACAACGTCTGGGGGCAAGCCTTTCCACTGATTAATTGTTCTAACTGCTAGGAAATTTATCCTTAGTTCTAGGTTGGTTCTCTCCTTGATTAGTTTCAATCTGCTGCTTCTTGTCCTGCCTTCGGAGAATAGGTTGACCCCCTCTTCTTTGTGGCAACCCTTTAGATATTGGAACACTGCTATCATAGCACTCCTAGTCCTTCTTTTCATTAAACATTGGGCTGGATCCAAGAAATTACTAAAATATCTTTGGGGAGATTATGGATTATTGTTGGAGATGGCTCTAGTTCAAGCTTGATATTCTTAAACTGCATCAGATTTTTGTAGTTTTGCTTGCATGAATGCATCCTGAACTTTTGTTTTCATTCCTATTCACTGAAAATTTGCCTTCAGGCAAATTGTCTTCCAAGTGAGATCTGATGGTTGATCTTCCAATCAGATATAATGTGATGTAATCACAAAGGTATTAGAGTAGGAATGGAAACATCTAGCTCTCTGGGTAATTTTGGCCAAATCATTACCTTTCAACTTAACCTACTTCACAGAGTTGTTGCTGTGAAGGTAAAATAAAAGAAAACCCCCCATGTGTCATAACTTAAAAAGCTGAAAGAAAGGCAGGGTAAAAGTGTTAATGGTCACTATCATGACTGCCTAAATTTAAGGCATGTATTTTTCAGCCAAGATCTTCCTTTGAAACACATTACAATAAGGAAAATAGAGTGAAGAGTGAGTGTGCTACATACATGAGGTTTTAAAGATTTATTGTGTAAAGATTTATTTTTTGGCCTTGTGGGATTTGGTAATAGAGTTCAGAGACAGCAGGAGCTGCAGGTGGACTGGGCAATGATGTTAAATCTACAAATGTTCACCTGGTGATTTGCAGAATTTGGTATTCCGAAACACATCCATCAAAAGGATTCAGGGTATTTCAAAAGGTTTCAACAAAACACAATGAGTTTTAATACCTTACAGTGGTTACTGGGTAAGGTCCTGGCACAATGACAGGTAGTCCTCAACTTACGACCACAATTGAGTCCAAAATTTCTGTTGTTAAGTGAAACAGTTAAGAGGATTTTGCCCCATTTTACGACCTTTCTTGCCACAGTTGTTAAGTGAATCCCTGCAGTTGTTCAGTTAGTAACACAGTTGTTAAGTGAATCTAGCTTCCCCATTGACTTTGCTTCTCAGAAGGTTGCAAAAGGGGATCACATGACCCCGGGACGCTGCAACCATCATAAATATGAGTCAGTTGCCAAGTGTCTGAATTTTAATCATGTGACCATGGGGATACTGCAACAGTCGTAAGTATGAAAAATGGTCATAAATCACTTTTTTCAGTGCCATTGTAACTTTGTTCCCCCCCCCTTTTTTTAAATAAAAATGACAAATCAATGTGTGAACAGTGTGGCACCTGGGCGCCATACATTCCAATACATATGAAACTGATCAGATTAAACATTATTATTACATTCAATCAACTTATGTATTTCTAATAACAATACACATCCATATTAGATTACAATCTATCATTATTCAATTATTCCACCTATTTCTCATTATTACTTTAATTTTATCAAATAAAAATGTGTACATTAATATTCCCTTTATTTCTATCACTTATTCTAGCTTTTAATCATGTCACCCTTTATTAAGAAACTTTTTCTTTCTTTCCTGTCTAACTTCTAACCATGTCACCTGCCTAGAAAGAGAGAGAGAGAGAGAAAAAGAATAGAGAGGGAGAGAAAGAGAAAGAGAGAGTGCCATTGTAACTTTGAATGGTCACTAAATGAACTGTTGTAAGTCAAGGACTACCTGTATTATTTTTAATTATTAAAACAGTATTATTATGTACACACCAGGGGTGGGTTCCTCCCGGTTTGGACCGGATCGCCCGAACCGGTAGCGACCTGCTGGTGATGTCACTGAAGTGGATTGGCCAGTGCCGGTCCGTGGGCGCTGCCATCTTTTTTTGTGAATTTGTTTTGATATTTTTACTGTTTGGAAGGTTTTTCCTCTTCTGCTGCTTGAAAAAGGGCCCTCTCGCCCGCCCCCGGGTTTATACTGACCTTTATTCCTTCGCCCAAAGCACAGCTGATCAGCTCCTCAGCTGTGTTTCGGGCTGATTGCAGCTACTGAGCATGTGCGGAAGCAAAATTGCGCGAGGGAACACGTGCAAAATGTCACGATGCGAACCGGGTGGGAAGGTAAGTGGAACCCACCCCTGGTACACACCAATGTGAAATCACACCTTCCATTTCTTTATCTGGTGTTGACCTTCGGATGCGTTTAGTTTTTCCCAAGAACTTAGGCTGTCATAATGTATCAATGTACTTTACGTGCAGATCCAAGCAATGTGGCCTTTTGTCCCTGAGAGATGACAGTTTTGTCAATGTGTAGATTTTCTAAGAGCTGTCCAAGATTTTTTTGATTTGGCAGTAAAAAGTGTTGATAACCCTGAGATCACCCGGATTGGTTCATGCCATAATCTTCAGTTTTTCAGGGTACTTTATGATCTTGTTATCATGGTTGGTCACACAGCCAGCCAGATGTTCAGACTGGATTTGGCATTTTTATCCACCTATCAAGTCCTTCCCAAGGAACTGCAATAAGCAGATGTTGATGTTTGATGGTGTTAAAGGTACCGTTGTGTGATATTACTGTTCCACGTAAAGCTGCCTTTTGCAATTTATTAATGGTGAAATTTTCAATGCCAGTGGTGTTCAAGTGGTATTCCAGTTGTTTTGGGATTGCACCTATTATTATTGGTATTACCTTTGCCTTCTTTTGACACAGTTGTTCTATTTCTATTTGCAGGTCTTTGTATTTTATTATCTTCTCCAGTTCTCTTCTGTTCTGCTGTCTACCTGTTGTTGCTAAGTGCAAAATTAAAATTGTAAGTCATAGTCATGTGTCGTTTTACTTAAGTTCCATGGTGATTTGCTTAATGACTGGAGGGAAGTGAGATCATGAGCCCATCATAGTCACATAATTATTCACTTAGTGACCTCTCCACTTAGCAACAGAGTTACTAGCCCCAAATGTGATTGCTACATAATTTAATGGTACTATAAAATCTATAGTCACATAACATATTTAATTAGGGTAAATAATAGAAGATGTATGTTAGGACTCTGTCCAAACGGTTGGGTTGGTTAATATAAACAAGCCACAAATCACTGTTTAATGTATATATGTAATATGGCTTTAAATGCATTGGTGCATTCTGACTGGCAGTAACGGCCATAAGAGGGAGCTAGAGAACATGGTTAGTTCTCTCTCTTTTGCTGATTCATTGCTGAGTGACTTCGTGTCTAAAAGTAAGGTCTGTGTGTAGCTAGCTATCTGTGATAGTAGAGAATCTTTGTTTGCTGATTAAGACAAAGAAAGGCTGGTAAGAAGACTGCTGTACTTCTGAATACTGACTGATAGAA
>QLTV01002552.1:3252431-3293813 GCA_003457575.1 Thermophis baileyi | reverse complement strand
AAACGGTTGGGTGGGAACAAGCCACAAAGCCACAAATCACTGTTTAATGTATATATGTAATATTGCTTTAAATGCATTGGTGCATTCTGACTGGCAGTAACGGCCATAAGAGGGAGCTAGAGAACATGGTTAGTTCTCTCTCTTTTGCTGCTGAGTGACATAAGAGGGAGCTAGAGAACATGGTTAGTTCTCTCTCTTTTGCTGATTCATTTCTGAGTGACTTCGTGGCTGAAATTAAGATATGTGTGTAGCTAGCTATCTGTGATAGTAGAGAATCTTTGTTTGCTGATTAAGACAAAGAAAGGCTGGTAAGAAGACTGCTGTACTTCTGAATACTGACTGATAGAACGTGTATGATTCGGACTGTTATTTGGACTGTGCTATTTCTTTAAGTAAACTACTTTTATACACTTTAACGTATCTGTGTATTGACTGAACCATTACTCATATCTACTGCAACATTACGGTTCACTGTGCAAGCCTTCAGAAGCAGAGGTTACTCTGCACAATTCCTTAACAATGCACATTAATTTTCCTTAAATTTCTGTATGTGAGTAGGTGCATATAATGTGGCTTTGGATAGGATGCAATCCTTTCCTGTTTAATTTTGTTTCAGTGGTTAAATATATTGTGCAAACACAGGAACCAGATCAACAAATTGACCCATGATATTCCTGAGCAAGACTGGGTTAAAAAAAAACAACCCAGCAAATAGGCTTATACAGCATCCAAGGTTCAATTATTGTTAGTTCTGGATAATAGTTTAGCATCCTAGATAATAATTCAGTGTGTTCTGCAGGAAGAGCCTGTTAGCTTAGTTTCTGGTTCAATGTATTTTGCAGAAAATAGGTTAATGCAGAAATCCAATTAATCATGGTATATGAACACGACTCAAAAGTCACAAGCATTTTAGGGAAGAAAAAAAAAAACAGTAGGAAGAAGGTGGTTGCTGTTAGTTTTTTTGAAGGCGCTTCATAGGTGAACAAATGGAATGGAATGGAAATGTGAAAGGTTCAGAGAAATATTGTACATTTAGTAAGTAACTAAAAACCACTTGTCTTTAGCTCGATAAAATGTTATTATTTATTTATTTCATACGGCATACATTTGTCAGGGAGATCTACATTTCACAGAGTAGTTCTGACAGCCTAATTGCTGTTTGTTCAGTTTTGTATCTACTTATCCACACTGCGCCACGGGGTGTGAACTAATTTGCACCATCAGCTAGTGGCGTTCAGATAGTGACATCTTCTGGGGCCTCTTCTGCCGATCTCAACTCATGTCTGGGTAAGTCAGCGCCGGCTCACATTCCTCATGCAGCTAGCTTTTCCCACCAGAGTGGTACCTATTTATCTATTTGCAATGATGTTTTCCAAGTGCTGGGTGATCAGGGCAGGAGATACAGGCAAGTGATGGGAGCTCACCCCATCCCATGGTGCTACTAGAGCTCAGCAGATCCAGCGTCCTTAAGCTGCTGCACCACCACAGTGTTATTCCACTTGTGATGCAAGTCTTGCAATGGACAAAATCTACGACACTTCATTCAGTGAAGATGATGACACAATATGTATTAACCCACCTTGTCTTCCTCCCTTCCCAATTATTTCCCGCTTTTGTATTATTATTTATCATACTAGATTATTGTCTTCCTTTTCTCTTCTGTGACTGATTCAAAAAGAATTGTATCTATGATCCTGACATCCCCCTTCGTTTCTGGTTGCTTGGCACTGCTCTCCATGATTATATTTTTCTATGGCTGTTTGTGAGACCAGTATCAACCCTGATATTGGAGCTTCAGTGTTGCCACACTGGAGCTGAGGGATAGGGAGGGGAGATTGGAGATAGAGGGGTTTGTGTAGCCAAAATAAAATACTTTCTCTTGAGAACCAAGGACATTCTCACACCTGGACTGTGGAAGAAGGAGGGAGGCCTCCAGACGACTAGACAGTGTCTTGATTGGACCATGTGACTGGTTGTTTGGGGTTTGAGGAAAACCTTTCTCTTTTAACTAGGTGAAAACCACGGGAATCTTTAGAGTTGGTTTTCACCAGATATGTGCCAATGTGATTTTTCCAATAAAGCTATCCTTTGCGGAATCTGCATGCCTCAGAGTTTTGCTTGCTATGGATCTATTACTTGGAACCCTGACAACCAGGTAGTTGCCATTACCACCCCAAGCTTCCCAAGAAAATGTGGGAGAAAGGAAGGAGAGAATAGGAAACTCTCTCCACTCTCTTCATATGACATATGACGAAAAAGCCAGAGCAAGGCTGCGTCCAAGCACAGATGTAGTGTTTTCCCAAAATAGTGTTATTCTATGCATAGGGCTAATCTGTGTCCAAAAGGTTGTCACCTTGGAAAAACATGGGTTTTTCTGACTAAGTTTTGACAGATGGCTAAACCTACCTCAGCAGCTATCTGTTAGTAGTCATATCCTGCCTAATCATACCTCACATAAATGATAGCAATTGGTGGATATTTTTCCCGTTGGCTCATGACATTTGATGGGAGAATAAATGAAGTCAGGAAACTTCAGCAACGGATTGCCTTAATTTCTCTTCCATTCACATTGTAAAGGCAACATTATTCAATGAGCTCATTACACAGAACATAGAATCCTAGGACTGGAAGGGACCTTGGACATTGTTAAGATATTCATGAACTGGGAGAAACAAAGATAACAAGGTCAGCCAATGAATAGGCATAGCAACTAAGTCAGCCAATGGGAGCTTAAACAAATCTGAGTCTGTGCAGAGAATCGAAACTGAAGCTAGAAGGCTGGGCATGGCTCAGCCCACTCTGTACTCTTGTCCACTCTGAACTCTGAAATGAAACTAACTGTTCTCTCCTGCCTGTGTGTTTGCCTGTAACTGCTGCTACGTTAAAGAAGAACTCTGCTACTGGTATTGTAAATACTCATCTGTTATTCTTGTATATAAAGAAGTTTCTTATTTAAATGAATCCTGCTGCATCAGTCTGCCTGTGTGTGCTTTCTGGATTTAATTTTCTGCAACAAACTCTGACAGACGACTTCTAGTCCAACCCCCTGCTCAAAGCAGGAGAAGAGTAAGGATTAGTGTGTGAGAAATTGCAGGGAAGCTGGGAAAAGAATGGAAGTCTGGATAGACATAAACACTCATGAGATATAATACAGGTCTGAGGGCCCCTTTATGTCATACTTAATCCAGGTAACAAGGAAGCATTTCAAAACATACAGATGGAATCTGTGTTAACGAACACAATTATAAATGCAGGTGGAAAATTTCTCTTACAGTTTCCAAGATTCTGATTTTATTCCAGTCTAGCGTTAAAGACATCTTAGTGAAATGTATATACTTTTTGCTTCTTTGATCTTACCCTGCTTTAACGTTAAGAATTTCACCATTCCGTCATTCTTGACATCAGGAGGGCAGACCAAAGCATGCTCACCTACTTTTGTTCCTTTCAATGCAGCCATGAAGAATGGCCCACTATGATCTGACTCTTGACTTTAAAGTGTATTTCGTGCTCACACATTAAACTCCATATACATCCCTGGCTCTCTTTTTTTATGCCCAGTGAGCAGCAGTTGTTTTTGACTAAAACATCAGTGCTACAGATGCACTTCCATTAATAGGAGCTCCTAGCAAAGGTTGCCTTCCTTTTCTATGGCAATTTTTGTAAAAAGGTAAAGGTTTCCCTGTCCAGTTGAGTCCAATTCAAGGGCATGGTGCTCATCTCCATTTCTTGGTTGAGGGAGCCAGTGTTGTCCAAAGACATCTTCCATGGTCATGTGGCCAGCATGGCTATACACCAAAGGTGCACAGAACACTGTTATCTTCCCACCAAACTGGTATCTATTAATCTGCTCGCATTTGCATGTTTTCAAACTGCTAGATGGGTCAGGAATTGGAGCTCACCCCGTTTTATGGAGCTCAGGTCTCGAACCCAGATTATCAGTTTTCCAGTTTACAACCTCAGCGTCTTTAATCACTGACCCATCGCATCCCCTGAAATTTTTGTATCATCTGATTAATTTTAGCCTAACTTGCTATCCTTTCCTTTGCCCTGCTCTTGTTGAAGCTGTTTCTTATGAACAAGGCAAAGTGGGTGGTTCTGCTTGCAGGACTGTGACATCTGTCAATGAATTCTTTGGATTTGCTCCTATCAGTCTTGCAGGCCTTCCGTGTTTCACTTCAGCTGTTAGGTGACAGGAATTTATTTTCAGGCGTTTGTTTGAAGGGAGAGAAGCATTGATCAATGTCAGCTGATGTCAGTTTAGGAGACCAGAAGCAGGATGGAAAACCCTTGTCTTATCAGCTAGATTAGATAATCTTCATATGTTGGGCAGCTTTCCAGTCTGCTATTAGCTAACTCTTGAGATGTTTTTAAAATAATCCCTGAAAGTTGGCAAACTGTCTGTAAGGAAAGTTGTATAAATTGAACTGTGCCACCACAATACACTTCAGGCTACCTTCTGTAACAAAATAGAATAGAATAGAATTCTTTATTGGCCAAGTGTGATTGGACACACAAGGAATTTTTCTTGGTGCATATGCTCTCAGTGTAGATAAAAGAAAAGATACATTCATCAAGAATCATAAGGTACAACACTTAATGATAGTCATAGGGTACAAATAAGCAATCAAATCATATTAGGAACCAGTCAATGTAAATCGTAAGGATACAAGCAACAAAGTTACAGTCACACAGTCATTAGTGGGAGGAGATGGGTGATAGGAACAATGAGAAGATTAATAGTAGTGCAGACTATGTAAATAGTTTGACAGTGTTGAGGGAATTATTTGTATAGCAGAGTGATGGCATTCTGGAAAAAACTGTTCTTGTGTCTAGTTGTTCTGGTGTTCTATAGTGTTGTTGTAGTGTTGTTCTGGTGTTCTATAGTCTAGTTGTTCTGGTGTTCTATAGTGCTCTATAGCATTGTTTTGAGGGTAGGAGTTGAAACAATTTATGTCCAGGATGCGAGGGGTCAGTAAATATTTTCACGGCCCTCTTTTTGACTCGTGCAGTATACAGGTCCTCAATGTAAGGCAGGTTGGTAGCAATTGTTTTTTCTGCAGTTCTAATTATCCTCCGAAGTCTGTGTCTGTCTTGTTGGGTTGCAGAACCAAACCAGACAGTTATAGAGGTGCAGATGACAGACTCAATAATTCCTTTGTAGAACTGTATCAGCAGCTCCTTGGGCAGTTTGAGCTTCCTGAGTTGGCGCAGAAAGAACATTCTCTGTTGTGCTTTTTTGATGACGTTTTTGATGTTAGGTGTCCATTTTAGGACTTGAGATATGGTAGAACCTAGACATTTGAAGGTCTCTACTGTTGATACTGTGTTGTCTAGTTGTCTAGTAAAAAAACACTCTTTCCTTGATTACTCAACATTACTCCAATGTTCTGTGCTTGTGAAAAATATTCAAGCAAAAGCAAAATTATGCATTAAGACTGAAGAGGCCCTCATTAACTAAATGTGCAGGCAGAACTGCTTTGGAATGGGGAAAAGCAGAGATTAATTTCAATCTCTGCCTATCCGAAATCCCAAGTAGAAGAATTTGGGGAAGGCTACATCTATTTGTTTGAATAGCTCCACTGTAATAGCTCCGCAATTGTTTATATTGCTTGGATGAATAATAGAACCTCTTTGAATCATTATTTCTAAAAATGGTTGCTTGGGATTAAATTATAAGAAATCCTGAAGGGGCAATTCACGTTGAAGGCAGTCTTTTAGTCAGTTGCTTGAATCACCGTACTATTTTTTGGAGCAATGTTTTTCCATTTGGATTCAAGACATTGTAGATGCTTAGTGGATGCAGCTTTTGTCAGATGTCTGTGCTAATTAGGAAGATGTGATTTAATCTGTGGAGTTTGCTGCACTGTATGGCACTGAATGCTGGGCAGCAACAACAGGGACCGAAAGCCATCTCCATGCCATGGAAATGCAAATGCTCCGTTGGATATCGGACATCTTGACCACCTCACAAATGACACCATTCATCAACATTTTGATGTAGCACCAATTATAGAGAAGATGAGAGAAGGCCGACTCCACTGGTATGGACATGTCCAGAGACCAGCACCTTCCACCGTGGCCAAGACTGTCTACCAACTAGAAGTCAATGGCCGGCGACCCGCGGGCATCCAAAATAAAGATGGCAAGACACGATCAACAATATGGTCTGCACCCTGGAGACACAGCTGACCATGCAAAGTGGCGTTCAATGATCTGAAAAGTGGACCCTGAACCTGCAGGAATATGCTAGGAGGAGGAGGAGGAGGAGGAGGAGGAGGAGGAGGAGGAAGAGGAGGAGGAGGAGGAGGAGGAGGAGGAGGAGGAGGAAGAAGAAGAAGAAGAAGAAGAAGAAGGAAGAAGAAGAAGAAGAAGAAGAAGAAGAAGAAGAAGAAGAAGAAGAAGAAGAAGAAGAAGAAGAAGAAGAAGAAGAAGAAGAAGAAGGAAGAAGAAGAAGAAGAAGAAGAAGAAGAAGAAGAAGAAGAAGAAGAAGAAGAAGAAGAAGAAGAAGAAGAAGAAGAAGAAGAAGAAGAAGAAGAAGAAGAAGAAGAATTTAGTAGTTTGCTGCACGTTCAGCCCATTATAGATCTAAAATGCAGGGTTAAACAATGGGATTATCAACAACCTATCCATATTTTAATTCCTTCCATTCCATCATGTTTGATTCCTAGTAATTGCCTGGACAGATCCCTGTACTTTTCTTAGCAATGATTTTCAGAAGTGGTTTGCCATTGCCTCCTTCCTAGAGCTGAGAGAAAGTGACTGGCTCAAAGTTACCCAGCTGGCTTTGTGCCTAAGGCAGAACTAGAGCTCATAGTTTCTCAGTTTCTAGCTTGATGTCTTAACCACTACACCAAATTGGATCTCATATCTATTTTAAGCTTGATCAAATAAACTAACAGGACTGAAATGATGACGCTTTATGGATTTGTTTATTGATAAGAGATGGGATATGGAAAGAAAAGAACATTTATTGTAATTTAAGAGGAGGTGAAAAGTTACAAAATTATTTATTCTTGTGATGAAAGTTGAAAACATGCTATCATTGTAAACTGCCCAGATTGTGCTGTAAAGGCTACCACAATTCCTGGTGCAAAAATTATAAAAAGCATAGAGAGGGATTATATTTTTCCTTTGAATAAGTGGGATTTGATTTCTGGAAAAAAAGCATTGCTTGGCTGCCATTGTGAATGTTGCAAACAACTTGAAATCCTCTTGTTTGAGCATGTTTTTGCCCTTAGTTGTTCTTGGTGGTTTATTATGCTACTTGTTTTTACTTTTTTCTTTGTTTTCTTTGGATTGTTAGTTATTCATTAGGATTGGAGCAGGACATAAATATTACCAATAAATTAGCACTTAGGTCTTTGAAAGGCAAGTTCAAGTTCTACATGGACAATTATCTATTCAGTGCTGACAATTTGTCTGCATTTGTGACTAACCCAGCAATATTTTATCTCTGATTTTTCTCATAAATAAATCAATTCAGCCCACCAAGTCTTGACAAACATTTGAAATCAAGATGAATAGTTACAATGACTCATCTCTGAGACATGCAGCATTATTCTAATAATGAATTATATTGGTGTTCTTTCCCCTGAAATATTACTTGCATACATACCACACATGCCCAGGACTTGCAGAGGAAGAATAATTTTAAAGAATATATAACCTCATTAATTCTTCTGATAATGATTAATTAGAAAACTTTCAAATATATCAAGTTTCATGTTTCCAAGGAATATTGTTGGAGTCTTTAGAACATAAGCCTATCTAGTTCCCAAACATCTTAAACATATAGCTGATGTACAATTTGAATTGTTTTTTTTTTTACATTGATACAAATCTGTATTTTGCCTATTGTGTGCAACGGTTTCCCTCTGAACAAATGCAGTGGAGAGCTCTTTCAAAAACTTTATTCACCACTTTGTTAGCCTGATCACTCTGTCCCATTGTGAATTCAAATGAGGTCTCTGAGATTTAAGGCAGGGGTGAAATCCAGCAGGTTCTGACAGGTTCTGGAGAACTGGTAGCGGAAATTTTGAGTAGTTCAGAGAACTGGCAAATACCACCTCTGGCTGGCCCCAGAGTGGGGTGGGAATGGAGATTTTGCAATATCCTTCCCCTGCCACGCCCACCAAGCCACACCATGCCCACCAAGCCACGCCTACAGAACCGGTAAAAAAAAAATTGGATTTCACCATTGATTTAAGGGGAGAATTTGGGCACCTAATTAAACCCCAAAATGGACAGGTTCCTACAAGCTGGTCAGGATGACCTTATTTCTTTATAGTGTGAATTTCCACTAAAGAGAAACTGTTAGCAGAACAAACAAGCTATAAGAGTAAGTTTAGATCATGTATGAGCTTCCCATATTCCTCAAAGCACAGCGAACAACAGAAATGTTGTTATTGCTTTGCTTAATGCACAAGGAGGCCATGTTGTGCAATCTCAGGGGGTTTTTTTGTTTGTTCCTTTGTAAATTTCTCCTCTTCTCTTTTAAAGAAACACAGTGAAAGTGCTGGGATGGGTGCAGGAAATATAAGAAGTGTTCTTTTGTTTTCAAGTTTTTCAAGAGTTTACTAGAATTACCATGTACCTGTAATGGCAATGTGGAAGTCCATTGTTATTTTGAAGAGTTTAGTGACATGTTTTGATTTCTCCTTCATACTAAAAACCATCTAAAAGTTTAGAGCTTATTCTGAGCCAATCTTTTTCCTTTTGTTTACTGAATAAAGGAGAAGTAGGGGAGGGGGAAAATCTTCACGTAGCTTCAAAGCTTTTCTCACTGTGATAGTCAAAGACATTCCATTCCCTTTCCAGAGTTATGTAGCACGCTGTCAAGATCGGGTCTTGCAATCTCCTGACCATAAAAGAACCATGAGGTCATGGTTCCAGGTTTGGATAAAATCCTTGGTGGTGTTATTTATTGGGAGCTTCTGCATGAAACCTGGATACTGTGGAAATTGGTTACCCTTGGAGAATCTTGCTGTCATTATTAAGTTGCTCCTGGGAACTTGTAAAGGATTTGGGTATTATCTTGCTTGATATGTAAACTTTTTATGTTATGCTTTTAAATTGGTTTGCTTGAGCTAATAATCAAGCTTAAAATCCCTTTACTTATTTGAGCATTTGTTGTCTCTTTTATTTTACTTTATTAATTTAATCTCTTTTTTATTTATTATATTTATTTGGCCAAGGATGGTTAGTCACACAAGGAATTTGTCTCCAGTAGACTGAGTGCTTCTATACTGGAGACAAATTTCTTGTGTGTCTAACCACCCTTGGCCAAATAAATGAAGTATAAATCTCTGGAACCAAAATAACCAATTTCCTGGGCACCTGATCACTGCCCTGACAGTTGACAAAACAGTATTTCATTAAAGTAAGGAAGTGGGACAAAAGGTATAGATGATTGCAATACTTAAGTGAGCAAGGAAGAAATTGTAGGAGTATTCACTCTGGAAATATATCATACAACTTCAGGGTGAAGGTCACCAATTATTCCTCATCTGGGATTTAGCAAGTAAGTGGAATTTTTCAGCACCAAGGACAGGGACTGAATATTCCAGTTTGCAAACAGGAACGTGGAACATTTATCACTTATTAAAAAACAAAAATGGAGTTTTCTTGAGAGAGAAGTCATTGAGTTTCTTGAGAAACTTATAGAATGTTTGTTTATGAAGCATTCAACTTAGTTACTGAGTTAACCCATTTTCTGGTGTTCGGAATCTGTCAAAACATAAATAAAAAATCTGCAATATTAGAACACCATAGACCAGTGGTTCTCAACCTTTTCTTCATTGTAGACCCCTTTTGTGCCAGGACCACAGACCACCAAGACTTAACTCAAGGTTTAAATCATAACACTTCTTCAAACCTTCATGGATCCCCTGTGATGAAACCGCGGCTCCCCAGGACTCCACTGACCACAGGTTGAGAATCACTACCATAGATCACATAGAAATCTAACCAAGGTTAATATTAGTATAATATTAATAAAACCAGTTTAGCATGTTTCACAAATGCATCTATTAATAACATGTTATATTTGAACCTCAGTCTAAGTAATCCATCTGATATTCCAACTTATCACTCTATCACTCTAAGAAGTAAAGCAAAAGAATTTTTTCCTCATTTATATGCAGATCTTTAAAGCCTTGTCATTCAGTCTTAGTCAAAAAGATACCCTAGAACCATGATGGCGAACCTATGGCACGTGTGCCACAGGTGGCACGCAGAGCCCTCTCTGCAGGCATGCAAGCCGTCATCCAGCTCAGCTCCACTGCGCATGCACGTGTGCCTCCCTCTGGCCAGCTGATTTTCGGGTATCTGCCATGCATGCGTGGAGGGTGGGGCGCATCCCCAGGCTCCGGAGGCTTTCTTTGAGCTTCTTGTAGGGCGAAAATGGCCTCCCCCGGGCTCCGAAGGGCCTCCAGAGGCCGGAAACGGGCCCATTTCCGGACTTCCGGAACTTCCAGGAGGCCAGTTTTTCGCCCTCCCCAGGCTCCGGAGGCTTTCCTCGAGCCTCCGGGAGGGCAAAAACGGCTTCCCCCAGGCTCCGGAGGCCCTCCGGAAGGGACAGGGAAAGCGCTGGGGTGGGTCATGCGCGCATGTGTGGGGGGGTGGGGGGAGCACGGGGGGGTGTCACATGTGCATGTGCAGGGGGTGGGGCACGCGGAGGGGTGTTGCGTACACATTGCATTATGGGTGCCAGCATGCGCGCGTGTGCGCTTTCAGCACACGACAAGAAAAAGGTTAGCCATCACTGTCCTAGAACTTTGAATGATTGATCCTATCAGATAAGTAACCTTTTTCAGAATGCCCAGTGGTGTGGATAATAGAAAAGACCAAAGTAATGGAGGGAAACATCAAGAAAGGGCTTAGAAATTGACTCAGTTTTGAGAACATGGGTTTAACTAATGTCTAACCACCCAATTTGGTGAGTAGTAGCTTGCATTATACACGATGCTTGGTGAGGCTGAAAGCCTGCACAGACCTGTGCCAAAAGTATATTTCTCTTGAAATGTCACAATTGTCTAAACATGTTTAGTCAAGCTAGGCTCTTTATAAAGAAGAGATAAGATTCCTCAAGAAGAAGGGTTTTTTTTTTAACTTTTCTGTCTCTTTCAGCTAGCAAAACATAAAGCAATCAAAGCCCCAGGGTAGAGTCCAAGTTCTCAGAAGCAAGCAGGCACATTATGAGATGCCAGGCATGACAAATCAATCCTGTTAAATTTTCAAGCAGCATTAATATTACTTTTAAACCCCAAAGCTTTCATTTCTACACTTCACAGCAAAGTAAAGAGCTTTCTGGCAAGTAAAGAATGAATTAATCATCATTTTGACATTAATCATCCCCTAAATTCAGGTCTCAAGTAAATGTGAATATAAGGAGTTTAGCATCTGACAGCTGACTTTTGTCAGGAGACTTTTAGAAATGTGTTCCTCAAATACAGGTGCTTATTACATAGGAACAATGTTCTTACTTTGGGAAGAACAATAAGCAGCCCATCCAGCAAAATATATTCCCTTAAGCACTGGGAGTAGATCGGATAATTGCGCATTAGAAGTTCGACTTGGTGCCAGCTTGCTGTTGTTTTTAATGGTTTAATCTGTTTGCTTTTATAATTTTAATGTGATTTTACGTGTTGTTTTAACTTTTGATTGGGAGCCGCCCAGAGTAGGTTGGAAGATGGGTGGATGTGTAAATGTTTTAAATAAATAAATAAAGTAACACTCTAGAAAAAGTGCAGAGAAGAGCAACCAGGATGATTAGGGGACTGGACCCTAAAACATATGAAGAACGGCTACAGGAACTGGGCATGGCTAGTCTAGTGAAGAGAAGGACCAGGGGAGACATGATAGCAGTGTTCCAATATTTGAGGGGCTGCCACAGAGAGGAGGGGGTCAAGCTATCTTCCAAAGCACCCGAAGGCCAGACAAGGAATAATGGATGGAAACTGATCAAGAAGAGATTCAACCTAGAAATAAGGAATTTGTTTCTGACAGTGAGAACAATCAACCAATGGAACAGCTTGCCTTTGGAAGTTGTGGGAGCTTCATCACTGGAGGCTTTCAAGAAGAGATTGGACTGCCATTTGTCAGAAATGGTGTCGGGTTTCCTGCTTGGGCAGGGGGCTGGACTAGATGACTTACAAGGTCCCTTCCAACTCTGTTAATCTGTAATCTGTAATACCATAATCCGGTTCAATTACTATTAATCCTTCTTCTGATTGCAGTAAGTTATGAAAATGTACTGGTTTCACATAGTATATATGGACGTTAAAGTGGAGAATTTTGTTGAATATTTACACACATACACACACACACACCAAAAACACATCAAGAGAAAGTAGGCTTTGAGCATTGCAGCAATAAAAAAGCATTGATCTGCTACACAGCTGCAATAAAAAGGTCAGATTCTACACCGAGATCATTAGGAAATGACTCAGAGATAAAACTGCTAATGTTATAATATTATATGCCCCCATCGGTATAAATCCAGAATTTGGTTCAGATCCAGTCACTGTTTTTCCTTTTCTTTTAAAGATATTGCCAAGATAACAAAGCTTCAGAAGGTGGCCCCCAGAACATTGTTTCATGGAGAAGAAGTTAGGAGTTTAATATCTATTTTTTTAGTTTGAAAAGAAGTGAAGTTTCAAACATTTGATAAACATGTGTGCAGCTATCCCTAATGTGGGAAAGAAGGACAGAAAATGTAACCCATCAAAAGGAAATTTAACCGAATTCTTAATGTTGAATATTTCAACAGGATCATATTAACAAACATGCTTGATAAGTTATATACATACATACATACATACATACATACATACATACATACATACACACACACACACACATGTGTGTGTGTGTGTGTGTGTGTGTATAGATAGATAGATAGATAGATAGATAGATAGATAGATAGATAGATAGATAGATGATAGATAGATAGATAGATAGATAGATAGATAGATAGATAGATAGATAGATAGATAGATAGATAGATAGATAGATAGATATGGAGAAGGTCTTAATCTTAAAGTTTACTTGTGAGTAAAATTAAGGAGACGAATGCAAATGTAAAAATTTAATGAGAGTAAACTATGAAACCTCAGTAATTTAAGCTAGCTGTTCCAAGATCTTTATATGCATTAATATATGGATTAGGTTAGCTGTGTAAATGGATAATAATTTATTGGGCTGAATTGATCTCCATTAGTTTTATTCAGCATGCATTTATGTCTGCTTAAAACCAAGAAATATATATTGGTTTTGATGTTCTTCTTTCTGGCTGAATCTAATATTAATTTGATCCATGCTAAGCTCCTTTTGCAAAATTTTTGCCCCTCAGTGGAGACACCTCTGCATCATCTTCTGTAGCTGTGCGCAACTACCAGTTGCAATCAAAATGTCCTGTTTTCCCCATTACGTTTACCCTTTTGGGTATGTTTCAGTGTGCTTACATGAATAAAAAATATATTGAAGAAGGGAGAAGGGAGGAGGAAGAGGAGAAGGAGTAGCAGAAGAAGCAGAAGAAACAAAAAGGAGGAGGAGGAGGAGGAGGAGGAGGAGGATTTTCTTTGAGCACAGAGCTGCTACAGAGAAGGCACACTGTGCAACCTGAGGAACACTACTTGCATAATGTGTTCACTTAAGATGAACTGAGTATCTGTAGTATCCTGTGTCCTGGGAATACATTACCTGCCAGAAATATGTTTCACCCTTTCCTCTCATACTTTGCAAATCTCTCAAGACCACCTTATCCTATCATGCTTGATTAATTGTGGGAAATCCCTGTGTTGTTGCATTACTAATTGTAGTTTTTATTCTATTGTTAGTTTAATTTTTTTTCACTAGAACAATCTTTTTTAAAAAAACTTTATTTTTCACTCACAGTCTGTCTTGATTGGTGTAGTCTACAAATATTGTACATAAGTATATACATAAATAGCCAATAATTACAATGCTTAGTTCAAAAGCGCAGTGCTAAATACTGACCTGTTTATATTTAAAAAACCTACTATATTACAAACTGAACCACAAATTCTCTTCTGACTTTTGTAGCTCTGTTTGAATGTATGTAATCTCTGCCTTTCAAAATTTAGAATTATTAGTACAGATTGCTTTCTCCTTGAGATGAAAGAATACAATAAATGTGTTCGATGAGTGACATGCACACACGAAAGTGGATGCCGTTACCACAGTGTCTTGTTTGTTTATTTGTTTTAAAAAGAAATATATAGTTCATTATTTCTGAAACAGTGTGTTGAAATGAGTAAACTGGATCACTGAAATGAAGTCTAATCATCAACACAATCTTTAAAAGAATTTGAAATCCTTTAAACCGTAGACAAAAGCCAATAAAGCTTCTAAGGAAGGAAATCAATATGAAGTCTTAAAGGTTTCTCTCTCTCTCTCCCTCTTACGCAGACAGCAAGCTTTCTTTCTGAAGCTGTTTTCCCTGTGTCTTCGACAATATCCACAAAGCTGGATTCTTCCTTCCGCCTGCACGAATCCATCACTAAGGTAAAGGCAATTAAGATGTCTCATCTCGCAGTGATATAAGCATTTCTTTCATGTGAACCAATCATGAATGAATAATTCACTGTTTTCAGGGGTGTTTGAAAGTATTTATTGATAAACAGTTTGATTGATGATTTAAATGCAGCTGCAGTATTATTCTGCGCATGGTTCTTTCAAAAGAAAGTCCCATTGAACTCGTGGGGCTAACTCCCAAGAAGGTAAGTGTAAGATTCAGAATAAGGACGTTTCCAAATTCAGGCATAAAAGTACTTGTTCACTCATTCACTGGAAGAGCGGTTGTAAGATTGTTTTTAACACACAAGGTCAATACTAAATATCTCCTGCATTTAATATTCCAAGATACGTCATGTTTTTCACGGGGACGGGAAAAGATTATACACAGCTCTTTTTTGTCCAGGTAAAAAAGTATTTGTCTTTTATGAACTACGAAACAATTCAGGTAGAACAGACAATACGTGTGTGCTGAAGTGGAGAAAGGTGGTAAGCTAAGGTGATCTTCCTTCAGTCCCAGATTTAAACTTGAAAATTATCTAGTCTTGGAAAACCAATGGATCCAAGTCTTAAGAAATATATGTTTCTTGTGATTTAAAAATGGATAATGCTTATCTGTGTTTAATATTTTCAAACGGCTGCATATGAACTTTTTGGTCTTAAGATTTTTTTTTTAACTCCTGTGATTTAGTCCTGTCCAGCCGTAGCTCCATTTTGGATTCAAGTTATAGCATACATTTAAAGAAATTTGGAAAGAACTGTAATAATGGACAACATAATTGCAATGTTAAATTATATTCCCAAAATGTGAAATTCGCTCTTTTTTTTTTCGTTTTTCTTTTCTTTTCTTTTCTTTCTTTTTTTTTTTTTGCTTTATTAAGTCTGTGGCTCAGCAAAGGATAATCCTAATAAATGAAAAGAAATATATCTTCCTGATATTAAAGAGTAGATTTAAGATGTTTTTAAATCCTTTCTGAAAAATCTTTATATTCCAAAAATGAAAAAATGTAGCATTATGTTTCTGAATAGTCTACATTTAATTATAAATTTAAGGATTGAATTAATCCCTTATCCTTAACAAATTGATATGACATGAATTGTTTGTGTTATGTTACATATAAATATAATATTATGTATTATTTTTTTCTCTTTTAATGACTAGTTTATTTTAATCACTACATTGTAGATAGGATTTTTAACATCATAATATCCCTATGTATTTTGCATTGTACTTTTTATAACTCACTAATAATTTTTTGGAAAAAAAGTTTTTTGAAATGTAGAAAAATTGAATCGAAAAGAAACTTTTAATTCAAGGAATTCTTTTTAGGATAGACACAAGTACATGTTTTTTTTAGCATTGTTCTATAGCTATTCTTTATCTTCACTATGGTAGGTATTTTATTTATTGTCTCTAATACAAACTTCACTATTTTATGTTGAATGTCTTTTTTGATCTTTGTGCAGCAGAATCTCCTATATCAATAGCAAATTCATTCCACTCTACAAGCTCAGCTGGGCTGCTACAGTGCTATTAGAAAGAATTTAGATACATTCCATCTGCCCCAAAGTTATATTCTCCTTTGTAGCATTCCATGAAAAATTCTTTTAAGGCACTGTGATTTTAGCAAAGTATATATTTATTTCTTCCAACCTTCACTGTTTAACTACTAAATTTAAAAATAAATTGTTACAGTCCCTTTCTCTTTTTCTTAAAAAAATATTTCTTGGTTGTAAGATTTCTTTCTCTTCAAAGGACAAGGTTGGGGGGGGGGGTTTCTTAGTCACATGCTTCTTGCTATAGGCCTAGAAAGTAGTACAATAGAATTTATTTCATGATAATTATTTTTTTTACATTGATTTGCCAGTAAGGCAAAGGCACTGTGGGAACCCATTATGTCATGCCTTCCTGGGTTAGAAGGAGGATGCATCCCCTTGGAAGATGGATGGGTGGCAATAATAACTACAAAGCAGTTACTTCAAAATAGGAAGGTGGACAAGGCCATGTAAAGGCAGAAGTCTTTGGGGGAAAAAGCTTTGAAACCACCAATCTTTCACCCTACATGTTCTGGGCTGTTAGAGTAGTATTAAAAAGTATTTAGATACATGACAAATCTGAAAAGCCTATTAGCTTAAAGCTAAATAGAAAGAAACCAAAACACTTGATGTACAGTTCAGCATACTGGGGGACTACATTGTGGAATGTTCTTTATTATTCTCAATCAGTATTTGAAAAAAATATATGAAATTTTATTCCAATGGATGACTGTTGTGCAATCATAGAATCATAGAACTGGAAGGGGCCTTGGTGGTCTTCTAGTCCAACCCATTGCCCAAGGCAGGAGTCCTTATACCATCCCAGACAAATAGTTGTCCAATCATTTCTTGAAAGCCTCCAGCATTAGAGCACACACAATTCCGTGAGGCAGGCTGTTTCATTGATTAATCATTCTTACTGTCAGGAAATTCCTCCTTATTTCCAGGTTGAGTCTGACAAGATTCCACCTATTGCTTCTTGTCCTGCCTTCTGATGTCCTAGAGAATACCGTATTTTTTGGAGTATAAGACGCACCGGAGTATAAGACGCACCTTAGTTTTTGGGGAGGAAAATAGGGGAGGAAAAATTCTGCCTACCAGGTATTCATCTGGCTAGTCTTTAGCCTGGTCAGCTTCAGCACATTAGTTCGCTTGCTGGTTTTGAGGTTGGGGATGGTGGGGGATAAGCTTCAAGCACGTTCGTTCGCTCGCTGGTTTTGAGGTTGGGGATGGTTGGGGCTATGCTTCTAAAGCACAGCTGATTGTCGGAAGGAGCAGAAATTAGAAAAGCAGGCAAAGCACGGAAGATCGCTTAGCTCGTGTTTGGGCTGAAAAACAGCTTCAAAAGCACAGCTGATCCTCAGAGGGAACTCCAGTGACTCAAGCAGGCAAAGCGGGGAAGGGGTAAGAGAAGGCAGCAGCTGTTCCAGGTAGCCATTTTGGGCACTGTGCGAGCGTTTGGAGGCTGAAAATGCAACGTGTGGAGCCCAAAAACACAAGCCATTGTCAGTGGCAATCTCTGCAGCCAGGAAGAGGACGTGCGGAGTTAGCGGGGCTACATTCGGAGTATAAGACGCACCCAAATTTTCAGCCTGTTTTAGGAGGGAAAAAAGTGCGTCTTATACTGCAAAAAATACGGTAAGTCAATCACCTCTTTTCTGTGACAGCCTCTCAAGTATTGAAAGGGAGCTACTAATACTTCTCTTTGATAGGCTAGACATACTTAGCTGCCTCAACTGTTCATGTTTGTTTATGTTTATTTGTATTTCTATGCCGCCCAACTCCCGAGGGACTCATCATACGGTTTAGCCTCCAGACACCTTATCATTTTTGTTGCTCTTCTCTGAACTCTTTCTAGGGCCTCAACATCTTTTTTTAAATCATGGTGACCAGAAGTGGATGCGGTATTCCAGGTGTGGTCTCACCAGTGCAGTATAAGTGATACTATAACTTCCTGTGATTATGAACCTATCCCTCTGTTGATGCAACCTAAGACTGTATTAGCTTTTTGGTGCAGAACATTGTTGACTGATACTTTAGCAATGATCCACCAGGATGCTTAGATCCCTTTTACTTTTACTACTGTTGAGCCAGGTATCTCCTCTTCTGTACCTATGCATTTGGTTTTTCCTGCCTACAGGACCTTACTTTTCTCATCATTGAATGGGTAACAATATATATTTAAGGATATCTTTAAGGATATTTTGCAAGGTTTTAAGATATCATATATAGAAGTAGAATTTATGTTGAAACATTTCTTTGTCCTGGTGGAAGATGCTAAAGTGTCCTGAGTATTCTTTTTGGTTTTGTAATCTTTTCTGCTCATGCTAAGGCCAACTAGTTGCTAGAAATACATACAACTCCATTAAACACGCAGAATTCAGATCATTCTTCTTCAGCAGAGCAATAAAGCTGTGAATTGCTTTTCCCCATACCTTCCAAACCCTGTCATTACATTTGAGAATTCAAGATTATTCGATAATATATTTTTAAAATCCCTTCAATTTAAGGTGGGATTATCATTCCAATTTCCACTTAGCTTCAAAAATTCCACAAAATTAGTAGATAAGAACAAGATCTTATATGCAGACCATATTAAGGAGCCGAGGTGGCGCAGTGGTTAGAGTGCAGCACTGCAGGCTACTTCAGCTGACTGCTAGCTGCAGTTCGGCGGTTCAAATCTCACCAGCTCAAGGTTGACTCAGCCTTCCATCCTTCTGAGGTGGGTAAAATGAGGAGCCAGATTGTTGGGGGCAATATGCTGACTCTGTAAAACCGCTTAGAGAAGGCTGTAAAAGCACTATGAAGCAGTATATAAGTCTAACTGCTATTGCTATTACCTGAAGCTTTGTTCAATCTCATATGCTATTGGGGAGTTGTTAGTCAAAATCCCTGCACCCACCTTACATTGGTCTTTCAGGTTAACCTTGGATGAAAAAAATGTCCAGGTAGACATTCAAGAGGTACAATTAGCCCTGTCACATGATGGAGATCAGCCAAATGAAATTGTGCCTAATGCATCTGAACAAGGCATAGCATTTCTCCCAAATTCCATTTAGTATAGCAATTATATAGACAGAATTGTTGTTGTTTTAAAATTCCCCAGGAAAATAAACTTTTAAAAAAACCTGAGCTACAATGATTTTCTATTATTTCAAACCATTTTTTTTTGTTTCTGAAATGAACCAGCAAAGAAATTCATAACTCTGTTTAATCCTTTTACATGAGTCAATAGCATAGAATCATGATCGTGTCCTTAGATCCTAAAGATACATTTTTGAGGCCCTGCAGAGCAGTGGTGGGTTGCTGCCGGTTCGGACCGGTTCTCCCGTACCGGTAGCGGAAATTTGCATCCGCTGCCCAACCAGCAGTGATGACCGGCTGTCCACGCCCCCGAACCGGTTCTCCGGTCGCTGCAGCTGGAAAAAGAACCCTCTGCGCATGAGCAGAGGCTTCTGCACATGCACAGAGGGTCATTTCCACGTAGGTGCGCAAAACACACACTTCCATCGCGATGCGAACCAGTAGGGAAGGTAAGTGGAACCCACCCCTGCTGCAGAGTATGCCACATCCTCCTCAGAAAACAGTCCAGATCTTCTCTTTGTCTTATCAAGTGCTTCCACTATGCTTTCACTATTTGTAGGAAGAAAGTTCACAGATATCAAAACTACTAAATGTCAAATCCTTTTTCTTTAAATTGATGCCTTATTATTTTTCTTGCTTGCTTTTTTCAATTCTGTCACTCATGCTGTATGGAAAAATAAAAGGGGAAACCTCCATTTCTTCAATGGACAAAGGAAAATAAAAAGCATTCTAAAAATGAAACACCAATATCTGTGTTCCTTCCAAGATTCCCAAAGCAGCATGCTGTGTAGGGTGTCAATAGCAGCATCCAGGCACTGGTCTAAGAAGGGGAAAGTAGGAAGCATGTAGAGCTCCACAATCACCATTTCTATGTTGATGAAGATTCTCAGTCATCCAGATAGATTTGTCTGGAAGTTGATTCATGGCAACTGGACTTCTTTTCTCTCTTTTTGGTTTGAAATGTTTCATAGAACATAGACTAATATAATTGGAAGGGATCTTGGAGGTCCACGTCCAACGTCCTAGTTGTCCAAATGGTTACCCAGCCTCTTTTTGAAAGTCTCCAGTGATGGAGCACCCACAACTGCTAAAGCCAAGCTATTCCATTGATTGATTGTTCTGTCAGGAATTTTATCCTTAGTTCTAGGTAGCTTCTCTCCTTGATTAGTTTTCATCCATTGTTTCTTCCCTTGCCTTTTAGTGCTTTTGAAAATGGTTTGACTCTCTCATCTTTTTAGGAGTCTCTCAAATATTGGAACATTGCTATCATGTCTCCCTTAGTTCTTCTTTTTATTAGACTAAAAGGTAAAGGTAAAGGTTCCCCTCGCACATACGTGCTAGTCGTTCCCGACTCTAGGGGGCGGTGCTCATCTCCGTTTCTAAGCTGAAGAGCCAGCACTGTCTGAAGATGTCTCTGTGGTCATGTGGCTGGCATGACTAAATGCCGAAGGGGCACGGAACGCTGTTACCTTCCCACCAAGGTGGTCCCTATTTTTCTACTTGCATTTTTACATGCTTTCGAACTGCTAGGTTGGCAGAAGCTGGGGCAAGTAACGGGAGCTCACTCCCTTACGTGGTGCTAGGAATTTGAACTGCCGAACTGCCGACCTTTCTGATCGACAAGCTCAGCATCTTAGCCACTGAGCCACCGCGTCCCCCTTCATTAGACTAGACCAGAGGTCTTCAAACTTGGCAACTTTATGACTTGTGGACTTCAACTCCCAGAATTCTCCAGCCAGCATAGCTTATTATAGCTGGCTGGAGAATTCTGGGAGTTGAAGTCCACAAGTCTTAAAGTTGCCAAGTTTGAGGACCCCTGGACTAGACATACCCAATTCTTGTAACCATTCTTTGTATGTTTTAGCCTCCAGACCCCTAATCATTCTCGTTACTCTTCTCTGAACTCTTTCCAAAGTCTCAACATCTTTTTTATATTGTGGTGACCAGAACTGGATACAAAATTGAATTTTGTGCCAAGTAATGTACTGATTGTATGTCTTTTTGAAACTTCACTTCACTGTGTGATCCCCTATGGAACCTAGATTTCTGTTATTTTTTCCATACTTCAAAATATGATCCTGTTCTTTGGATTTGTTATACTGATCTGTCAATACAGCCAGATGAGGGTTTTCATTTTGATTTTCATTATGAATGGCTATGAATATCTACTTAATTAAGACTGATCAATGATCATAATTTGATCATCTCTAACTAGATCAACGTAAACAATTTGTTCATCACTTGTTCCATGCAAACATCCATAGAATAATCTCCTGGTTGATTATTCTATTGACGTGCTGGACTCATTAAAATGATAAGTTGTAATTGATGAAAGTGACCCCACAATCCTATAAATGAATAAGTAAATTAATAAATGGGCAGTTAAGTAATTTTTTTGCTGGAACCTAAGACTGAATATTTCATTATAGGCTGATGTAATTCACTGAAAGGGATCCAGATAGTACAATACAATTTTAGAGAAACCTTTTGCAAGAGATCTGTATCAGAGGTGGGTTCGGACCGGTTCGGACCAGTTCTCCCAAACTGGAAAGTGACCTGCTGGTGATGTCACGATGACATCACCAATCCGGTTCAGTCGGTGCCGGTCCGTGGGCGCCGCCATCTTTTTTTAAATTTTTTTTGAATATTTTTTTGAATATTTTATTTATTTATTTATTTATTTCTTCTGCGCATGCACAGAAGCCGAGTTTCCTGCACTGCACATGCGTCGCCATCTTGTTTTCGCCATATATTTTTTTTTGAATTTTTTTTTTGGACTGCGCATGAGTGCCCATGAGGTGCGCGCGCGCCCACGAAGCGCGGCCATGCAGCGCGGGAGGAAGCGAACCGTCAGCGAGGTAAGTTAGAACCCACCCCTGATCTCTATGTATTTACTGAACATCCAATTCTACTGAAAAGATATGCTCTAATGAGAAAAAACTATGGGAGGAAGAAATGCAGGAAGAAAAAGAAAAACGCCTTCCTTCCTTCCTTCCTTCCTTCCTTCCTTCCTTCCTTCCTTCCTTCCCTCCTTTCTTTCTTCCTCTCTTCTTCTCTTTCTTTCTTTCNTCTTTCTTTCTTTCTTTCTTTCTTTCTTTCTTTCTTTCTTTCTTTCTTTCTTTCTTATAACAATAGCATGATTTATACTGATATACTTCCCCATAGTGCTTTACAGTGCTCTCTAGCCAGTTTACAACATCAGCATATTGCCCCCCAACAATCTGGGTCCCCATTTTACCAACCTTGGAAGAATGGAAGGCCGAGTCAATCTTGAGCCCTGTCAGGATCGAACGCAAGGCTGTGGGCAGTTTGCTTGCAATACTGCACTTAACCATTGCATCACCAGGGCCTCTTCACTTAGTATTAGAAATTAGAGTGGCTTATGTTATGTTTTTCCTGTTCTTCCTCCCCTGTCTTGAGCTCCCTGCCCAATTTCAGCATCTAAGCAAAGGCCTGTTGGTAAAACAGCTAAGCAAACAAACAAACAAAAATATTACATAAACAATAAAATCCAAATATAAGATGAACTTATTAAGACATAGTGACTAAAAATATGCATATTGATGTGCAAATCTTTTGAAGTAGTCTTTTGAAGCCAAAGTAGCCATACAAAAACTTCTAGTCCCAAAAAACTGATATACTAGTGCTGGTGTTGTTAATGCAGAGCTTTCTATCTTACTCTCTACCTTCTTATTCTTCTCACATACATACCTTATTTTTCCCCATTCATTCCCAGCGTTTAAAATCCCTTTTCTCTCTGTGATATTCAAAGCTTTTTGAATCAGGGCTAACTTAACTCATTTTAAGTAATCCAGGGCATCAGTTCCTTTCAATAACAGGTTATAAGAAGCTGGAGCCAAGGAAAATGTAACACTCTTTTGATAAGAGGGATGGGGATGGAGACGGGGAAGACATGTAAGGAGGGCTTTAGCAGTAAGTACAAGAATAGGCCAGGCCAGGTGTAAGAACAGGTGGCAAGATATGAAAAACAGAACTAAGGCTTTAGAGACAAGCAAGAGATTTGGTGAGGGTGAGAAGCTGCAAGGAGGAAGAAATAAAAGGCAAAAGGAGATAAGGAATCTGCTTATTGTATCTCATCTTCAGGAGATAAAAGGCATCAAAAAGAGAAAGATCTGGGGAAGAAAATTACAGTAACCTGAAAGTGGTACAGGAGATGTGACAGCAGTAGCATCATATCAGAAAGGACCAGTGAAGAGGGGAGATGATAAAGACAGGGCTGAAAGCCTTGCTGCAGATAAAATGGATGGCATTGTGGACCTCCAAGGAGGTTGAGGTGGAGATAAATAGGATTATTGTACAGTAGCTGGAGTCTGCTTATGTGTTTGGTACCCTGGATAAGGAAATCACAAGGGGGGTTGGATACAAATGGAAAAGGGGAAGTTTGTTGTTTGTTGAAAAAGAGAAGAAGGAGGAGACGGCAGAAGCTGAGAGATGGAAAGGCCCTTTAGTCCAACTGAGTCCAACTCATGCTCAGAGAAGTGATCCAAATTAAATATCCCAAATACATCTACTAGGGCCGTGATGGCGAACCTATGGCACGCGTGCCACAGGTGGCACGCAGTGCCCTCGCTGTGGGCACGTGAGCTGTCGCCCCAGTTTAGCTCTGCCGTGTATGCGCGCGTACCTCCCGCCGGCCAGCTGGTCGTCGGATCTCTGCTGCGCATGCGTGGGGGGCGGGGCATGTGCGGGTGGGGCGCATGGGCATGCGGGGGCATGTGTGGGGGTCACATGCGCATGCATGGGGGTGGGGTGCATGCGGGGGGGGGCACGCACGCATGCACGGGGGTGAGCGTGCATTGCATTTTGGGGGATTGGGCGCACGCACATGGTTTGGGCACTCCATCCAGAAAAGGTTAGCCATCACTGTACTAGGGTCTACCTGAATATATTCAGTAAAGAGAAACCCATCACATCTCTGAAACTTCTTTGCTTCCTTGGACAAATTGTTAGAAACTTCGGGACTTTTATGTCTTCAGGAATGAAAGTTTCTGTTTGTTGATAGCATTGCAAGGTTGGGGTCCAGGATACCCAGGCCTCAAGACAGAAGGACTAAAGCATATCTTGCCCTCTGATCTTTCTACATTTCATTGACAACTATCTAGATTTCTCAAGTTCTAGTCTATTAAAATCTGTTCTTTTTTTTAAAAAAAAAATCTCTGTCATTTGTCCATTGCCATTAACCTGCTTTAACCAATGTGAGTGGCTGGAAACAATATTGAATTTTGAAAAACATTTTTTCAAAATTTAGAATTTTGTTTAATTATGTGCCATCAAGTTAGTATTGACACTTAGTGGCCACATTTTCTATATAATGTATTCTGAAAAGAAAAGAAAAAATGCATGAATTTTTTATTATTAGATAAAATGTCCCGATTACATAAAACAGATGAATTATACATCTCTTGAGTCCAGTCCTTATTCTAATTATTCCCATCTGGAATAATTCTACTTTTACAATTTCTCAAAATAGGTTTGTTTGCTTTTTGGCAATACCCAATATCTGGTATTAGCCATAATTTCTCAAAAATGGTCAGATTCCAAAGTTTTGGAACATCATTTAACATTACATTAAGATAATTAACATTACATTTTTTCCATAAATCCTTATATTAAATTATATATGTTAAAACTTTATTCGAGAAAGATGTCATTGACTAACAGGACCAAATCATATTTGTTGATGATGTCTCTTTTTTTTATATATGACTAATATCTCTTCAAATAGAAGCCCAGTGTATTTAAAATAGCATATTTTTATGAATTAGTTTTAATCTTAAATCCAGTTAAACTAATTTGACATTTTTTAATGTATTAAATGTTCCATTATTGGATGTTCCAATTCTTTATTCCATAACCTGTAAATGTCATTAATATCAAGCTTGAAATTAGTTCTTAGTTCTTTATATAAATATGATGTAGGTTTAGTTTCAGACATTGACTCCATCAGAGATGAAAGTCCTTCAGGATTTTTGGAAGCAGCCAAAGCATTTGATTCAGATTAAGCCATCAAAATGTGCTTAAGTTAATTATATTGATGTTGCTGTGAATTAGTGAGGCAAAATTCTATTTGAAGTTGAGAAAAATCCTTAAAATAATCATTACGCAGTAATTGATTTAAATAACCATTCCAGATTGGTACACAGTTTCCAATACAAGATTTTGCCTTTATTTTTGAATTAGAGTGCTTCCATAAAATTAGGCATTTATGGACCTCAGGGCCAGATTAAGGCGAACTGAAGCTCCAAATATAGCAGCAATGTTTAACTGACAAGCTATTAAGATTCAATAAGTGCTGAAAATTAAATTTAAGTGAGAGAGTGAAAGAGTTAAGGTCATGATAGCTAGGAGGGAAAACTCTGTTTCCCTACTTCTCTTCATGTCCTAAGCACATTATTATTTTGCTTAATGATTAATTCAGGACTGTTGGACCTTAGCATCAAAATCCAATCTGTCACCTAACAGGGCTCAATCATTGTCTTGTTGCTTGCAGGATCAGAAATAAAATACCTTTTCCCTTGCATGTTGATCCAAGGAGTTTACATTAATAGAAGTAAACAAAAAAAAAAAAAAACTTTCCAGCAAGGCCCACTAAGATGGGTAACCTGGTATATTTTCATTCCATATACATGTAGCTGATAAAATACAAGGCCAATTATATTTTTGAGAAACTGATAAATTAAAGCCACCATCCTCAAAAGATTTGAAGAATGATTTACACAACCCTAATTAATATTGACAGTTGGGAATAAATGTGTGATTCCTGGCAAAACAAGGAAAATGACATCCCATCAGTTTTCTGCTGATATCTTCCATTTGGGATGTCTGTGGAGATTCTCAGTCATCCAGGTCATAGTTGTCTCAAAGGCGCTCTTTCAAAAAGTAACCGAACTGTTTTTTCCTTAGGAAGATGTTTCGCTTCTCATCCAAGAAGCTTCACCAGAACTGGTGAAGCTTCTTGGATGAGAAGCAAAATGTCTTCCTCAAGGAAAAAATAGCCTAGTTGCTTTTTGAAAAAAACACCTTTGAGATGCCATTTGGGATCTACTGAAATTTTTTATTGTTATTATTATTCAAGGTTTTATCTAAATACTTCAATACTGTTGAAGGTATATGAGCATTTGTCATAAATTTACTCCTTTGTGAAGGAAAGTTGGTGGTGCTTTCATATTAAAAAAAATTAGAAACTTGTTTTAATAGCATAAATTCTTGCTAATACAAGGCAGATATTCTGTGAATACTCATGTGCTTGATACATCAATTAAGAATTATTTCTGTGAGAGATGATGTCAGAATTTTAAATGTATAAATTGCTTTATGCTATTGTCTTGTACCATTTACATTTCAGTTATAAAAAGTTTATAAAGAGTTTATGACTTCAGCCAAACATCAAAGTTACATACCTGTAAATTGAGGTTCAGTATGGAGGTGCCTTCAATATTCAAAGTCCTTGGGTTAGTATTATGAAAGTGAGCAGCAACAGATTTTGAGCTCCCAAAAGAAAAGGATAATAAAATCTTTCTTAATGACCCACTTGTGAGGAAGAACAGTTATTTAAATCATATATCCATTAATTCCAAATGTATGTTATGCAGTGGTGAAATCCAAATTTTTCCCTACCGGTTCTGTGGGCGTAGCTTGGTGGGCGTGGCAGGTGAAGGATACTGCAAAATCCCCATTCCCTCCCCACTCTGGGGCCAGCCAGAGGTGGTATTTGCCGGTTCTCTGAACTACTCAAAATTTCCACTACCGGTTCTCCGAACTACTCAAAATTTCTGCTACCGGTTGTGATGTTGTGTGTTATTTGTAATTAATAGTGTTATTTGCAATAAAATCTCAATTTAATGGACAATCATTGATGCTGTGACAAAATCTTTAAATTTACTAGATATTACATGGTGGTCAAATCTAAACAAAAAAAAGTCCATTAAATGGAGGTTTTATTAAAATTTTCCATCTAAAATGTACTTAACTATCGGAGAATATTTGGATATACTGTAGTTTTCCTGAAGATTCCTAGAAGTCCTAGTTATTTTCTGAAAGAATTAAGTTCAGTGTTATTGATTTGTTATTTGGGGGTCAGTTTTCCCATATTTGAAAGAGAATCTTGCATTAAATAGTTAATAGCAGACAATGGCAGGGTTTTTAAGTAGTCGTATAGGTGTAAGGAACAGGTTTAAGAAACAGTACATCAGCTACAGTATGCAACTTGCTCACTGCATTCCTTTGGCAGTCTTCAAAATTAAACTGGGCTGAAAAGATCTTGACAGCATCAAAAAGCTAGCATTTTCAGTAGTCATTTGCTATTAATAACAGAATAACAAAGTTGGAAAGGACATGGAACTCTTCTAATCCAACCCTCTGCTCAGGCCGGAAACCCTATACCATTTCAGACAAATGGTTGTCCAATCTCTTCTTAGAAACCTACGGTGTTGGTACATCCGCAACTTTTGGAGGCAAGTCATTCCACTGATTAGTTGTTCTAACTGTTAGGAAATTTCTCTGTTAGTTTCCATCCATTGCTTCTTCTCCTGCCTTCAGGTGCTTTGGAGAATAGGTTGATCCCCTCTTCTTTGTGGAAGCCCTTTAGATATTGGAACACTGCTATCATCTAATGGTCATCCAGACTTTGACATCCCAGATGGGATTCCCTCCTCCCTGGCTTCAGGAGGATACCTGATTCAAGCTGTATAAGCAAGGACTTTATTGTTTTTGCAACTTCAATAGTTTTTGTGCAGGAAAAGTATAGCACCTCTTTACGACATAAAAAAGGCCCTTTCTCAGACTTCTGGGAGAGCCTTCACCCCCCCCCCCCAAAAAAAGCTACTTTAACCATCATACAGATAATCTTGTTTAAAAAACTTTCAACCCTAAATTGGGAATCTTCAATGATTAGCAAAAAGGTGCTGTGCTCATACCAAGTGGGAAGCATTTCTGTCATTTTCAAAATGTGCACAGCTCTAAAAATATAGAACCATATGATCATTCCACTCTCAGTTTTTATCTTATTGATTAGATTGAATCAGAAAGAGTTTTTTTTTCCTATAGAACTTAATATAATCTAAATTCTTCAGGCCCAAGTTTTATAATTCCCTAGGGTAGGGATCACAAAGTCTGGCCAGATGTTTGTTTTTGTTTTGCCCATGACCTAAGAATGGATGGGCAGGCAGATGAGAGATCACCAGGCTGAAGCTTCAGCTGAGCTCCCCAGGTTAGGGGCAGGGCTGAGGGAGGTGTCCTGAGGAGTGATAGCAGCCTATCGGGAGCCTCATTGTTAATAGGTTGGTGCCATCCAATGGCTGCCATACTCCTTGGACTGCCAGACAAATCCTTGGATACAAAGGAGGGGAAGGATCTGGCCCCTCACAAATAACATTTTTCAAGTCCTTCCCTAAATGTTTTCAAGCCCTACCCTTTCAAGTAAAGTTTTATTTATTTGAAATAAAGAATGGGGAAGATACAAGGTTGATTTCATTTCATCAGTAACGGAAATTTGGGATGCCGACGGGACTTGCAGCTTCACAAAGCATAATTTAACTGATGAGTTCCCTGCTAGTACTAATCTAAATACATAAATTCATTGTGGTAGCACAATGATTGCAAGCTTATTGTATTCTCCATCATGTGGGAAGGCTAATTTTTTTTTGACTTTTTGGAGTTTGCTTGTGGATCTCTAACTCCTGATTAGGATGTGTTAATTAGTCTAAATCATCTTAGATTGTAAGTTGCATACATTTTTCTATTTTGGGGGCTGTTATAATTATTATCATTTTTAAGGCCAGAAATTGAAGGGGTGCATTTGTTCGTAGGAAAAAATCTAGGCAGTTTTCCATTAAATAAAAGAAATATATTCTTTCCCTCCCTCTCAGAACCTCTCAACACACATACTACGTCCATAAGGTTTGCTTGGCAGTGTTCAACACTGTTTTCTGCCAGCATATTTTGTCATCTCTCCAGTTTTGCCAACAGCCTTGGAATTCTTACCTAGTCTCCCTTCCAAGTACTCTTTGCAAACATTTTTGAAGAGGAATCTAATCAATCAGAATAGAGCTGGAAGGGACCTTGGAGGTCTTCTAATCCAACCCCCTGCTCAAGCAGGAGACCCTATACCCATGATGGCGAACCTATGGCACACGTGCCAGAGGTGGCACGCAAAGCCCTCTCTGTGGGCATGCGCGCCATCACCAGCTGCTCTTCCGGGTTCTGTCGCGCAAAGACCAGCTGCCCAGTGTGCATGCATGTGCCAGAACCCGGAAGAGAGCAGCAAGCCGGTGCGCATGCGTGCCGGACCAGCTGTCCGGCACGCATGCATGCAATGGAAACTGGAAGAGCAGCTGGCTGCCGCATGCATGTGCACCGGCCCACTGCTCTCTTCCGGGTTCCAGTGCCTTCAGCGTGCGCATGGACGCTCCAGTTTCGGCACTCGGTGCCAAAACGGTTAGCCGTCACTGCCCTATACCATTTCAGATAGGTGGCTGTCCAGTCTTTTTTTAAAACCTCCAGTGATGAAGCCCCCACAACTTTTGAAGGCAAGCCGTTCCACTGGTTAATTGTCCTCACTGTTAGGAAGTTTATCCTTAATTCCAGGTTGCTTCTCTCCTTGATTAGTTTCCATCCATTGTTTCTGGTCCTGAAATAATAAAAATGAAATAATCCTTACTGCTTTTTTATACTTTCCAACTCAGTAGAATCTTGAAAATTATTTGATAATTATCAAAGGGCCTTCATCAGGGTAATGGGACGAAATTTGATATGGAATAAACTCCCCTCCCCCCCGCTAATAATCAGATTTAAAAGTTGCCCAGATTTAAAAGTTGCCCAGATTTCCTATGGAGAAATAAAAACCAAAAATATCCCCACCCCATGCATCTCCCCCAGTGCTGCTCAAGAGACAGGTAGTGGAGCAGTGGCTCAGAGTAGAATCTATTCTAAGGAGGCCTCCCTCCTCCTTCTCAATCATATGACCTAGAGCAGGGGTCTCCAAAGTTGGAAACTTTTAAATTTAGGAACTTCAACTCCAAGCATGGCTGGCTGACGATGTCTGGGAGCTGAAGTCCACATGTCGTAAAGTTGCAATGTTTAGAGATCCCTCACCTAGAGTTCTGTGTATACCTAACACCAAACAAGGAGATGCAACATTATATTATATTAGATTAGAATTCTTTATTGTCCAAGTGTGATTGGACACACAAGTAATTTGTCTTTGGCGCATATGCTCTCAGTGTACATAAAAAGAAAAGATACATTCGTCAAGAATCATAAAGTACAACACTTAATGATAGTCATAGGGTACAAATAAGCAATCAAATCATACTAGGAAACAATCAATATAAATCGTAAGGATACAAGCAACAACTTACAGTCATACAGTCATAAGTGGGAGGAGATGGTTGATAGGAACGATGAGAAGATTAATAGTAATAGTAACGCAGACTTAGTGAATAGTTTGACAGTGGTGAGGGGATTATTGGTTTAGCAGCGTGATGGCGTTCGGGGGGAAAACTGTTTTTGTGTCTAGTTGTTCTGGTGTGCAGTGCTCTATAGCGTCGTTTTGAGGATAGGAGTTGAAACAATTTATGTCCAGGATGCGAGGGGTTTGTCAACATGAAGGGAGAGCAGAAATATACACCCAGAGACAGCAGATATTAGATTGGTGCAACTAGTTTATGAGATGAGGTATTCAAGTTAATCTTTCCTGTTGATGCAGGACACTGCATCCTAATTCTGTCTCCATCAATACTCTAAATACCACCATACATTCGGGTCAATACCAGAGGTGGGTTCCTACCGGCTCTAACCGGTTCTTTAGAACCGTTAGTAAACCGGCAATGACATCACGGAACCGGTTCTTTCGGTGTCTCTGTGGGCGCCGCCATCTTGGATTTTGCTTCTGCGCATGCGCAGAAGCTATTTTTTGATTGCTGTGGGAGAGCGTGCACGCATGAAGCACGCACATGGCACGACCCTGAGTGAACCGGCAGCAAAAGGATCCAGAACCCACCCCTGGTCAATACATCTATGGGGTAATGGCTTCAGTCTTTTTATGTTTCCTTTCTGGAATTCAAAATGGTTCTGTGCAGTCTGCCAAGCCATCACTTGCTTATTTATTTTAACCATGTTTTTCTCTTATAAACTGTTTCTTGCTTTTAATTTCAAGAAACAAGCAATACACAAGCTTGTATTTATGACAATATGAAAGAAGGGCCTATATTTTTATAAGATAGCAAAACAGCTTCAGCTTCTCATAAATGAATATTTCTCAAACGCGTTAAGGAGGAGAAAAGTTGAATGGGGAGGAGAACAGTTTTTCAGTGGATAGAGCTTTGAAATGTCATTTTTATTCCAGAATATTTACTTCTGGAAGAAGTGTACTTCTTTACCAGTCATTCATAAAGTCATAATTAAAATGAACAGCAAAAAAAGGGATTTTTTTTCCTATACAGTGAATTTCTACACTAAATGTCTGTCTCTTTCTCTATTTATATGTTCTAATCTAGAAGAGGCTACGTTTACAATTTTTTTGCTAAGTTTCTTACCACATCAGGTGATTATGTTCTATATAGCAATAGCAATAGCACTTAGACTTATATACCGCTTTATAGTGCTTTACAGCCCTCTCTAAGTGGTTTACAGAGTCGGCACATTGCCCCCAACAATTTGGGTCCTCATTTTACCCACCTCGGAAGGATGGAAGGCTGAGTCAACCTTGAGCCTGGTGAGATTTGAACTGCCGAACTGCAGGCAGCCAGCAGTCAGCAGAAGTAGCTTGCAGTACTGCACTCTAACCATTGCACCACCGTGGCTCATATATTAAAATGATTCAAGAACCCAAGGTCAAAACTGTGTTAGCTGAAATAAAAATAGTTTCACTCCCTATTGTCTGCAATGAATAGTAGTTAAGCACTTTGATCTGCATTTAAAGATGAAAAACATAACTAAACATATAGAACAGAGCAAGTGGTACTTGATCACTCTCAAAGTTTTCCTAAAGGAGTTAGTTACAATAATTGAAGAGGCAAGAGACAGAGTCTTGAGCACAAGTTCAGTCTTTTCAATATATTCACTACATTTATTTTTTTTTAAGCTTTTCCACTCCAGAAAAAATGCTGGAGGTATGAAAACCGCCGACAGAGGGTACAGACTTATCTTCCTTTCATGCAAGAGAAAATAAAGTCCTTTGATTGCTCCTTAGTTCATTGCTTGCTAATGTAAAGTTCACTGCATGCTAATGTTATTTATACATGAATGTTGAAAACTGATCAGATAATTGCTCCAACGAATTCTGTTTACACAGGACTTACAGGGATCTGAGTGATGTACAACTTCCTAATATGAAATTGGGATTAAAAACTATATAAACCACATTTTAATAGTAGTTATTATGATTCTTAAAGATTCTTAAATATGTGATTTAATAATATTGTAAAAATGAATGATTAATTGGGGAAGATCACAAAATGCAAACCTGCAAATAGAAGTAGAATAATTATGGCAAAAAAAAAAAAAAAGCAAAGCTAGTACCAATAATAATAGGCAACTTGGATGCAATCCCAAAACATCTGGAGCACCATTTGAATGACATCGGCATTGACAAAATCACCATCGTCAATTGCAGAAGGCAGCTTTACTTGGAGTTAGTGTCAGCCAGAATGTTTTCCCAGACATTTGGACCAATTTAATATTTCAAATCACATTGCTTATTCGAACTAGATCAGTTCTCGTCTACTCCTTGCTGAACCGGGGATAGATTGGATGATGTTCCCAGAAGTTTGATGAAAATTTTTTCAGTTCCCATGATTGCTAGACTAGATGGGAATTGAGGCACAAAATGTTTAATATATTGCCTTCCCATTGATCTATAACCTGGGGTTTAGATTATTTTTGTATTATAGTCTACTACTTAACCAAAGCAAATTAAAGTAGAGAGAACTTGATGTTTTCCATCATTCCAACCACAGTCAAGCGACATTTACTCCTTCATTTTATTTCAAGAACTTTTCTTCAGCAGCCATTGCTCCATCTCCATGCAAAATTGGTCATGGTTTTGCAACTGGGATCAACTGCAACTAGAAGCTATCTTTCATTATTTCTCTCTCTCTCAATAATAATTCCATCAACATTGAAGTTCACCTAGGACATTCTTTGAAACAGAATCAGCTAGTCTAGATCAGTCACATTAGGGCAATATTATTGATCCATAAATGTCATTATTATTCAGAACCACTTATACTTATACCCCAAAAAGCAGTATAAAAGATTGGGGAAAGGGTAAACTAAGATGGAGCAACATGCCATATGAGGAAGTTCTCAATCCTTCATCTGGAAAACGCACAGACATATGTCTCTTACACAGCAGTTGTTCTGATGGTGCGCTGCAGTCTTTACAGCTGAATAGCCAATTTCACTCAGGACTTACATGAATTGTGGCCACATCATCCAGCATGTTGTATTGCTGATCTCACTAACACTATAGATAACTACTAGGGGCACTAGATTAAATCATAAGGTGGCTAGAGTTTATATCCTGAGCCATTATCTAAGAGCCCTATGTCAAGGCAATATTTTCACACATGAGATACTGTCAGATAAGCGGGATACAATTTTGCAGAAGGTGCAGTGAAATCAAGAGAAACTGGATAGGGCCAGGCCAAATTCCCAAGAGTCCTAGCAAACTGTTTGAGATAGAGTAGACAACTGTGGATCCCTATCATTACTTTACAATGTTAACCATAGCAATATTTTTGGTTCAAAACAGCTATCAATCACTTGCAGATGTCTTATATGAAAGATGATACCCCTGCTTGCATTTACAAGATTTCCTCCCAGGTCTACATAAGGGTAAAATGTTTCTGAAGACTTGGAGACCGCTTTCAGACTATCAGTGTAAAACTCTCTGATTAATCTCAGTGAGAGTGAGGTTAGGGAAGGAGGAGAATGGAAGGTTTAGAGCAGGGGTATCAAACTGGTGGCTGGTGGGCCGGATGCATCATGCACAGGCCACACCCACCCCAGCTCCGTGAATGGGAAAAACATCATGAAATGTCACGTGAGGGCAACGTGACACCGCAAGTTTGACACCCGTGGGTTAGAGGATGGACTCTTCTATCATTCCAGTTTACAGTTGGGACCAATCCTACAGGGGTCAAGAAAGGACTGACACATCAAAGATTCTATGTTTTGGGGACAATGTCAGGCTATTAAATTTTCCTTGGCAGGGGAAGGGGTGGTCATGGTTGTAGATGCAAACATGATGCTTTTATGCAACCCCCTTTATTAAAAAGAAAAAGAAAAGCTCCAGTCTTTCATTGCATTAATTAACATTAATAGTTAATGCATGGGACTAATTGAATTGTAAAGAGCAATGCCTTTTTGTACTTTTGGTTTTGTTTTGTTACTGTTTACCTGTCAAAACCCCACATATATTTAGTTGGAGCTTTCAGCTCTACTTAACTGCATTTAGCCAAAGAAATATTCTTTATCCTTAGTAATCTGTTTTGATGATTGCTAATACATTGAGATCCAGTACATTTTTGTACCATCTTTGCTGCTGTTGTTTTGTGCTTATAAATATAACCCAGGTGATTATAGTAGAGTCAAGAAATAATTGAAGAAATAACAGTTTGATGCAAACTGGTAGGATTTTGCTAGGCAGGCATGCAAGAGAATAAAATCTGGTTGCAAAGCCTGTAACAGGAGGAAGTTAGGATCAAGGAGAGATAAGAATCTCTGGAGAGAGCAAGACAGGGGGAGATTAAAGGAGAGAGAAAGTGGCTGCTGTTAGACAGCTTGAAGTCAATAAGGAAAATAGAATTAGGGACCTCCAGACAGAGAGGGATTTGACTCAAGATGTTGAGAGGCAAAATGAAAAAGTCTGGGATTAAACTCCACATCTAAAACTGTGTAGAAGTGAGCACAAAATAATCCCATGGCAATGGAACAGAAAGAAATACTTCCCAACAGGTCCAACTAGACTCAGGATAATAAAAGGGAAAGGCAAAGGAAAGATAAATGATAGATAGATGGATGGATGGATGGATGGATGGATGGATGGATGGATGGATGGATGGATAGATGGATGGATGGTAGGGAGATAGATAGATAGAAAGATAGATAGATAGATAGATAGATAGATAGATAGATAGATAGATAGAATAGATAAGATAGATAGATAGATAGATAGATAGATAGATAGATAGATAGATAGATGATAGATAGATAGATAGATAGATAGATAGATAGATAGATAGATAGATAGATAGACAGACAGACAGACAGACAGATAGAGATAGAGATAGATAGATAGAGAGATAGATAGGTAGAGATAGATAGGCAGAGAGATAGATAGGCAGAGAGATAGATAGCCAGATAGCCAGATAGCCAGATAGCTAGATAGATAGATAGATAGATAGATAGATAGATAGATAGATAGATAGATAGATAGATAGATAGATAGATAGATAGATAGATAGATAGATAGATAGATAGATAGATATGTGAACATTTTTTGTGGCCTTGTCAGAAGATCGCAAAAGATGAGCACATGACTTGGGACACGGCATTTGTCATAAATATGAAACAGTTGCCAAGCATCCAAATTTTGGTCATGTAACCATGGGGATGCCACGAGTGTGAAAAATGGTCATAAGTCACTTTTTTTCAATGCCGTTGTAACTTCGCCTGGTCACTAAACAAATGATTGTAAGTTGAGGACCCAACTGTACTGTACTGTGCTTTTGAAATGTGTTTGCACCTTTAAAGAGACAACTAGTGTAAGAGGCAGAAAGTGAAGAAAGTCTGCATATGATTGCTCAAAGCTATTTTTGAACTTGTATGATACTCTGCATAAATGTGTGGTTTTTGTGTCTTTGATGCAAGCAATCGAGCTGTTATTCACAATTTGAGGCTTGCTATTTTTTTTTTTTAATCCTGGATATCCTGGGGGAGGGAGGAGAAAATCACTTTTCCATGCTTCTAATGGGTGAAAACTTTGCAACAAGCTTGTTTCCGAAGTGAATTTAAAGGATCTGGAGTGATTTCAAGCTTAGAGTGCCTCGTTGTAGCCAGAATAGTTGTGTTATGTACTGCCGTACGGAGTAAATTTGCATAGCCGCCGCTGATTGGCTAATACAGCGGTGGGAGAATTAAACTGCTGTCAGTGGCCGGCTAGGCTACAGGGAAGCCCTTAAAAGCGGCTTTCCCTGCAGCCTGCCGGCAGTTCGTATTGCATTCAGCTAAGGAGAAATAAAGGTGCTGAACTGTTCCTACATCTCGCCTCTTCTTTCCCTCGCGAATCTAACAAGTTGTGTTAAAATATCGTTACTTTAAGCCCTCTTCGTGGGTTGTAAGACGTTTATGATCTGAAGAGAAACAGGGTTAGCAATCTTAGGCAGCCAAACTACTATTCTGCATTAGCACTGTAGTCTCCTGGCTAATGTAACATGATCATATGATAAATAAATAAATAAATAAATAAATAAATAAATAAATAAATAAATAAATAAATAAATAAATAAATAAATAAATAAATAAATGAATGAATGAATGAATGAATGAATGAATGAATGAATGAATGAATGAATGAATGATAAATAAATAAAAAATGGGTTCTAAGCAATGTGCAAGGACTCAAACTGGGGAAGGAGATGGGGATGGCCTGTAGGCATTCGTCCTTTTGAGTCCATATTTAGTCCATTGAGTTCTCCATTTTAATCCATATAGAAGAGGAAATTTGGACATCGTTCAGTGAAGTTGGACTTACAGAACTGAAGGACACGTCCTCCATTTGTGAATATTTCATGGAAATGTGTTAAATTTATATTTTACCAACAAAGAAATAAAGGGAGACTAGTATAGATCTATTTCAAGCTCTCGTCAGCTAGCCATACCCTTCTGGGATTCGAACCTAGGCTACTTACATATTAGGTAGAAGTATTAACCTATAAGAGGGATGCGGTGGCTCAGTGGCTAAGATGCTGAGCTTGTCGATCAGAAGGTCAGCAGTTCAGCGGTTCAAATCCCTAGCGCTGCGTAACGGAGTGAGCTCCCGTTACATGTCCCAGCTTCTGCCAACCTAGCAGTTCAAAAGCACGTAAAAAATGCAAGTAGAAACATAGGGACCACTTTGGTGGGAAGGTAACAGCGCTCCGAGTGCCTTCGGCATTGAGTCGTGCCAGCCACATGACCATGGAGACGTCTTCGGACAGCGCTGGCTCTTCGGCTTAGAAACGGAGATGATCACTGCCCGTAGAGCCAGAAACGACTAGCACTTATGTGTGTGGGAACCTTTACCTTATTAACCTCTAAGCCATGGGCTCTTCTGGCTTTGTCAGCTATACCAGGGGAGAGATTAAGTGGTGTTTTTTTTTTAAATTCGGGCAACCTGGTCTACCCGAATATGAGATGGAACATACTGCTTCCGCTTTCGCCTTTCAACCCCTGCTCTAAACCTTGAAATAGATCTATACTAGTCTCCCTTTATTTCTTTGCCAGTGAAATATAAATTTAACACAAGAATAGTTTGTTGCGAAAGCGATTGCCTGCGAATCCTGGATTGGGGCTGAAAGGAGAAAGCGGAAGCAGTATGCTCTGTCCCATATTTGGGTAGACCAGGTTGCCCTGATTTTAAAAAAAACACACTTATTTCATTGAAATGTTTTTCATGAAGTAGAATGAAATCTGGTAGAAAAGCAGGAGAATTTTTCTGCAGCAGGCTAGTTTTAGACTTTTCTATACTGACTATTAAGAACTGGAGGGTACTTCTTTATTTCAGTAGACAGGTTTTCAGTGACCTTGATTACAATAAGGCTTGCGGTCCCATTCAATTGAACATGAATAGGAACATTTTTCAGTTTCATCTACCACTGGGAGAAGAACAAACTGTATAAACCATAAGAACGATAAATGTACTTCTGATTTTGGGAATTCGTGTATTGCAGGGAAATGTATCAAGAAGTCCTCAAAATATTTTCAAAATAGATCAAATCAGTTTAGAAGGAAAGGCCAGTTAACGGCTACCAGTTCAAAGAATCAGAGACAGCTTGATGAAAAGAATAAATGGAAAGGTAGCATGGCCTTTTCTGAATTTCCAGCAGGCCCTCCTGTTGAGTAAACAGCTCACAGTAGCTCTGGCCATTGTCTAGAGGCATTCAGAGATAGGGAGAAGGGGAAGCAAATGCTGAAAATACATAATGGTGTGATGCAAAATCTCCTCCTTTTGTATACATGTCATCTTATGCCAGTTTGAGAGGCAAAATGCAGAACAATGGCATGGTAATTGTGCATTGCCACAACACTGCAGACATCATTTTGAGGGAAGCATCAAATCCCACAGACGCCTCTACTGTTGTCCCTTCAACTCTTCCTTCCATTCAAAATACGATCCCTGGTAAAAAAAAAAAATTGCCACCAGGTTGGGAACTAGGAATTATTGCATCATTAATGAGTTATAGATGCATATGTAAAGTTTCATAGATCAAGAATTCAAACTGGATGTCTGTCATAATCTGCCACCATGAAAATTACAATTCTGGCTAACGATTCAAAGTTGCAAGGGAACATGGCTAGATGTTCACAATGGTGGTTCAAAAGAGAGCAATGAAACGCAGCCATATGTAAAACTACACACTCATTAGCACTGCGCTGTAGATGTGGAGCCAAATTAACATCCATTCATTGTCATTACTTAGGTGAAGGCAGCTGGCTTTTCACTGTAAACAAATGGAGCCAAGTTTTAGATTTACAGTCCCTTCTTTCTGTGAATCTCTAGGATTATTTATTAGATCTGCATTATACGAATTTCTTCATTACCCTGGGAGAAAAGAGTAATCAATTCTTCCAGGATCAGCATATTTCACTTCTCGCCATACAGAGTCCATTAGTGCTCATCTCCTCCTACTCAGAGAAATTCAAAAATCTAGCTACAATATCTTGATGCTTTGAAGTGTAGCAATAATAAGAAGAAAATCAGATCCTTCCCTCCTGCAAATAATAATTTCCATCACCAATACGTTCTAAAGATGAAGGAAGGTGAAATATTAGACTCCCAAGTGCATTAAAAAAAAGTTACAACACACAGTATAAGGTTTGTAATTTTCATCAGGAAAATGGTAGAGCACAAAGGACACAAGAACTCCGTATGTTTTTATAAATATGTAACAAAGTAAGAATGGTTATCTGAGGACTGCATTCTCTATGTATTTATGGAGTTCTTAGGAGTCTCTCTTGGTTATATTTAAAAGTTTTTATGCACATTTCTTTTAAACTAGTTCTTATTGTGAAAATGCTAACAAGCTCTTTTAATAAATTAGTTTTGTGGAAACTTAGAAACTCTTCATTTGTATATGGGCAGTATATATATTACAGTCTGTATTGATCTATAGAAAATTAAGTGTAGATACTTTTTGACATAAACACCATATTGAAGACACCATTTTGGGTCCATTAAGTACTTGATTGGCCTGTTCATTGTTAAGCAGAATAACAGAATTGGAAGGAACCTTCTAGTCCAATCCTGTAGTAAAGGAGGAAACCCTATACCCGTGATGGCGAACCTATGGCACGCATGCCACAGGTGGCACGTGGAGCCATATCTGAGGGCACGCGAGGCTTTGCCCTATGTCAGCTCCAGAGCTGGCCAGCTGATTTTTGGCCTTCTGGAGGGCGGGGGAGGCCGTTTTCGCCCTCCCCAGGCTTCAGGAAAGCCTTTGGAGCCTGTGGATGGCGAAAAATGGGCACAACGGGCCTACCGGAAGTTTGGAAATGAATTTTTGGTAGGCCCGTTGGGCCGTTTTTGCCTTCAGGAGGGTGGGGGGGAGGTCCTTTTCACCCTCCCCAGGCTTCAGGAAAGCCTCCAGAGCCTGTGGATGGGGAAAAATGGACCCAATGGGCCTACCGGAAGTCCGGAGGCTTCAGTGAGGCCTGCGCGCATGCGCGTGGGGGGGAAGCATGGGGGGTTGTGCACGCATGCGTGGGGGGAGGGTATTGCATTATGGGTGTGGGCATGCGCGTGTGCTATTGCGCACGCCCCATTTTGGCACCCGAGCAAAAAAAGGTTCACCATCACTGCCCTATACCATTCCAGACAAATGGCTGTCCAGCCTCTTCTTAAAAGTCTCCAGTGATGGACCACACACAGCTTCTGACGCTATTCCCCTGGTTAATTGTTCTCACTGTCAGGAAATTTCTTCTTAGTTCTAGTTTGGTTCTCTCCTTGATTAGTTTCCATCCATTACTTTTTGTCCTGCCCTCAAGTGCTTTGTAAAATAGACTGACACCCTCTTCTTTGTGGCAGCCCCTTAGATACTGGAACACTGCTATCATGTCACCCCTAGTCCTTCTTTTCATTAAACTAGACATACCCAATTCCTGAAACTGTTCTTTGTATGTTTTAGCCTCCAGTTCCCTAATCATTTTTCTTGCTCTTCTCTGCTCTTCTCTTCCAGAATCTTATCATCTTTTTCATATCGTGGTGACCATACACTGGATGCAATATTCCAAGTGTGGTGTTACCAAAGCATTATAAAGCAGCACCTACACTGCATGTGATCTTGAGTCTATTCCACTGTTAATGTTATACAGTATGTGAAATTATTGCCTCATAAAAATGCCCACAATGGATGGATCTACTTTTGCTGGGTTCACATAAATTCTAATTTATCTAGTCTTAAATTTAATCCATCCCATTTTCAGCTGTAAGCAAATTGTGATTTAAAAAAAAGTATGTGAAATTGTACACACACACACACAGCTCAAGCCCTATACCATTTCAGACAAATGACTGTCCAGTCTCTTCTTAAAAACCTCCAGTGATGAAGTACCCACAACTTCTTTTATTTTTTTAAATATTTTTATTGGTTTTCAAATTTAATATATCACAATATTTATAAAATAATCCGCCACCATTTATATACATCGTTACTATATTTATATATTTTATACATTGATTTAACGTATTTTCTAATCTTATGTCCTCGTCCCACATTGTCTCTTTAATTTTCTATTATTAGTCCAATTATACCATTTTTCCCAAACGTCATGGTATTCTGAATTTTTTTGTCCTCTGAGTTCAATCGTTAATGTATCCATTTCAGCACAGTCGTATATTTTTTTTAATTATCATACTATCCATCAGTGTGGTGGGGTTCTTCCAATTCTGTGCATACACAATTCTAGCCGCAGTGGTGATATGTAGAATTAAATATTTCATGTTTC
>QLTV01002552.1:3236540-3252146 GCA_003457575.1 Thermophis baileyi | reverse complement strand
ACCACGTATGAAAGAAGGTGCCTTGCTCTTTTTTGCATTTCCAGCAGTTCGAATTTAAATTTGGGTATATTTTAGCCAATCGTGCTGGTGCCAAATGCCACCTATAAAACATTTTATAATAATTTTCTTTATATGCCGCTGATTTCATTAATTTGTAATTTCTGTTCCAAATTTGCTCCCAGTCGGCCAGGTGTATATTATGTCCCACATTCTTTGCCCATGCAATCATTGGTCCTTTCACTATTTCTTCTCCTCTGTCAAATTCTAATAAATAGTTATATAATTTAGATATTATTTTTTCTTCTGGGCCTGTTAGCAATTTATCTAATGGTTGAGCTACTGTGTCAATGCCAAGTACCCACAACTTCTGAAGGCAAGTTGTTCCACTAGTAAACTGTCCTTACTGTTAGGAAGTTTTTCCTTAGTTCCAGGTTGCTTCTCTCCTTGATTAGTTTCCATGCAAGGCATCCTACAGGTGCTTTAGTAAATAAGTTGACCCCCCTCCTCTTTGTGGCAACCTCTGAAATGACTTTACTAAATGAATAAAAACTTAATATAATTGTTCACCAGAGTGCAGTAGTTTTCTGCAGTACAAGAAACTAATATATGCCTTTTAAACTCTAGAAGAAGAAAAAACACAATTTGCTGACTTTGGTTTCCTAAAAGAGATATTTTGCCTTGTTAAATGCAGACTTTAAAGTAGCAATTAATGAATAACCCTCTAATTCCCCCACAACACAGACAAACTGACCCTAAGGTGCAGTTTTTAATGAAGAAGTTTCATTGCAATATACTTGCCATTGTAATAAACTAAAACATTGCTTTAAAGTGTAATTGTTGAAAGAACATTTCTTTGTATCTGTTGTTGAAACATCATCTAGTTAATTAGCTATTCCCATCCTGTTTCTGCTAATGCAGTTCTTTCAGTCTGCCTTGTAAATGCATATTAATGTCATTCGGAATGTAAACTGCTTTAAAATTCCCTTTATTTGCAACAGAAATATTTCCAACGGAAATTATTTTCCACAGAAATATTCGTAAGAAAATAAGGAATGTATTTATTGGTTGGTTTTGTTTGTATATAAGCTAATTTGTTAGTGATACAAACTTAAGGATGGTAGAACAAAATCAATCCATGGTAAGGAGAGAAGCAACTTAGAACTAAGGAGAAATTTCCTGACAGTTAGAACAATTAATCAGTGGAACAGCTTGCCTCCAGAAGTTGTGAAAAACTGGAAGTTTTTAAGAAGATGTTGGATAACCATTTGTCTGAAGTGGTGTAGGGTTTCCTGCCTAAGCAGAGGGTTGGACTAGAAGACCTCCAAGGTCCCTTCCAACTCTGTTATTCTATCCTATTCTGTCCTGTCCTGTCCTGTCCTGTCCTATCCTATCCTATCCTATCCTATCCTATCCTATCCTATCCTATCCTATCCTATCCTATCCTATCCTATCCTATCCTATCATTCTATTCTATTCTATTCTATTCTATTCTATTCTATTCTATTCTATTCTATCCTATTCTATTCTATTCTAAGGCTCTATAATTTCAGTGGTAAAGCAATACGAGCACCTTCCATCAACAATGGGAGCTAAAATCTATTGAGAAATTACATCCATGTTAGGAGATTATGTCGACCAAGATAAATAATCAGCTCCACATTAAGGCTAAACTACTTTTATTCATATTGGTTATAGAAACAGAAAGTTGCAAGTTTGTCTGTGCTTTACTCTCTCCTCCATCTCCTGTTATACTCATGTGAATTAGGGAGGTTTCTGTCCGAGTTTTCTGTGCATGCATTCTTGTTTTTGACTTAACCATGTTTTTCCCTTGCTGTTTGGGGTCTGGCCTGTCTTTAGCAAGATCATCTTTCTTACTCTCTACAGTCTGCTGATGTTAATGCTATGTGGGGATGACCTTGGAGGCAGGAGAGCCACAGGGTAGGCAATGGTCAGAGAAGAGGCAGTTGCGCTTTCAGAAGAAATGGGGGCATGGCAAACATCTCAGAAGGGACCTTCCTAGTGACTTTGACTGTAAAGACAAAGGGGGAAGAGATATGCTTTCAAACTTGCAGTATTTTGTTAATGTAACTTTAAAGATAGAGCTAGTACTTCTGGATTTGAATTAGTTCACAAGGTTGACATCTACCTTCTGTGGTATGACATCTAGCCACGATCATAGTTAGTGGAGACCAAACTTGCCCATTACATCAGCTGTACTAGGAGGAGACATGTGGAGATAACCACAGACATGCTACTTCAATTGGATTCCACCCAATATCATTGCTTTTGGGCGCTACATGGTATAACCTTAAGGTAATGTTAGATCCAAAGTTCATTGATATTGAAGTATTGAAGAAGAAGAAAATGGTTACTTCTATCAGTTCATGCAATTTTAGTAAAAGTATGTAGTATAGAGATATGATAGCCAGGAGAAAGATCAAGGCAGCTATGGAAAAAGCAGCATATGGTAGGTTGTTTATGTGTGCAGCCTCCACAGTGTGTGGGATATATCCACAACAATGGTAAAGAAACATTAGAATAGCACTTAGTAATAGCATTTAGACTTATATACCACTTCATAGTGCTTTACTGTCCTCTCTAAGCGGTTTACAGAGTCAGCATATTGCTCCCAGCAGTCCTCATTTTACCGACCTCGGAAGGATGGAAGGCTGAGTCAACCTTGAGCTGGTCAAAATCGAACTCCTGGCAGTGGAATGCGGAGTTAGCCTGCAATACCGCATTCTAACCACTGTGCCACCATGGCTCATAGAAGTGGGTTACTAAATATTAAAATCTCTGCATAGGGCCTGTTTAACATGATTGAAATAATTGACTGGTAAGATAAGGTTCTTCCTGTTGCTTGTACATACAAGACATCAAGCAAGCAGGCCATTAGTGCTATTGAGTTACAACTATACCTCAGTTAGTAGCAGATTCAAATTATTATGTGCCCATATAATAGACAAAGCCATCATGGACCTATGGAAACTGCTACTTGCAAGAGAGGTAAGACAGGTTCATGGGGATAAATATTATACTTAAAAATTGATATTTGATATAGCATGTATGACTAGAGAGTTTGCAGCATCATTATGTTACCTTCAATAAATATGCCCTTGCTGATTTGAATTGCTCCATGACAGGGCTTATCAAAACACTTGGAAAGAAGTAAGTTGTCATCTATAATCAACAAATCCAGATTATTTAATTATAGCAAATGTCAACTGCCAAAGCAATAGTAAGTGCTTTGTAGTTTGCAGGTAATACTTGTTTTGCCTTCTGTAGTGGTGCCCGTCCTCCTCAGAGTTACTTCATCTGAATTGCCACATGCTTTTCCTGAGCTATCCTTCACTAATTTCTCCTGACATTACTGAATTCTTTTCCTCAACTTCAGTGCCCTCCCTTTGACTTGTGCTTTCATCACTGGAGTAATGCAACTGACAAGTGTGTATATGGAAGCTGACACAACTCATTGATATATATTGTTCTCCCAGAGAGCAATTTGCCCAAAGATCATAGCCTACTTAGCTATTTGTCTTACACCTAGCTGGAGAGACATAACTGCATAGCTCTTCCATCAACCTTCAGAGGGATAGCTTGGTGGGAATTTGGAAATGCAGAACGAGAAAACGAGTGCGGTATAATCAAGATAAGATAAAAGGTGACATGTGGTAGAGCCAGCATGTCTTGGGAATGAAGGGTCATGGCTAGCTGTATGCTGTTGAGTCCCAGAAGACTTTATGAGGCAATGGAAGGTCTAAAGTTTCAACAGTAGTGCTGACACATTGTGCTAGTCCTTCAAACATTAACTAAGAAAGGGAGAGGTAGAATTTATAAATCCTTCAATCCTAATTATGGGGAAGGGCGATATTATTCCTGCTATAAGAGTGGTTCAACCTGGCTTTTGTGGAAGATGTGAGACCTGTAAAGAAGTCTTAGTAGACAACTCTCCCACGTTGCCCATGTTCTAAGCAACAAATGGAGGTTATGGCCTTATTATGGTTCATCCTTCTTAGCATCCTTCAGAGGTGGGTTCCTACCAGTTCTAACCAATTCTTTAGAACCGTTAGTAGCTCGCTGATGGCATCACGGAGCTAGTTCCGTCAGTGTCTCCGTGGGCACCGCCATCTTGGATTTTGCTTCTGCGCATGCACAGAAGCTATTTTTTGATTGCTAAGTGTGCGTGAGTGCACGGCGTGACCCTGAGCAAACCGGCAGCAAAAGGATCCAGAACCCACCCCTGGCATCCTTGTCCATATGCATCAGTTAGGTATAGACATGGGTTTTGTAAACTGCCAGTTCACAATGGTAAGGAAGTATTTTATTCATAAGAGGCTTTTGCAATGTGGGGGTAGCTCTTCCTATAGCATTGTGGCTTAACATTGTTTTGTGATATATCACAGTTGCACTTTTCAGGCATTAAAGCATAGCAGGTCCATAGCAAAAGAAAAAGTGGTGGTCTCACTGTTTATTATGATTATTACTGAGGCATCAACTATAATTTCTAATCCATCTTGGAGACAGATAAATGTGCCATATATCCCAGTTTAAGAAACCCGCACTCCATGTGGACACTCCACAGATCATAGATTAGAGGACCTTCTGGGACTCTACTTGCAATCCCCTGAGATCTGCTAAAATTGGACAGCAAGATCACACAACATGAAGCAATTCAATTTATGTTGCAAATGATGAAATACAACCAGAATGTAAAATTTGGACTAGAGTTGTGTTTCATAGAACCTGCAGAGAATCCGCAGAATTGTTATTTGGACCGTACTAATGCATAAGAGTATTAAAACATTATGAGCTCTAAGAAAACTTGATTTGGAATGATATTTTTAAGGAACCCTAAAAAATAAGGGGAAAAAGATTCCAGATTAACAGATTCCAATGGTCTTTGTTATAAATGTCATACAATCCCATAGATGAGTTTAAGACTCACCAACTCTATCATAATATTGGCAATTTATGTTTCCAAATCTTTTTTTTAAATAATCGTTGCTCAACATTCTATTTGTTGACATCATATATTTGGCTTCATTTCTGAGCCAGGAAAGGGCTGATGACGGCCTTAGATGTGAAAATCTGCCTGTCGTCGGTGCATCATCCAGAAACTGATGGTGGGACTGAGAAAGTCATTGGGATCTTGGAGCAATACCTGCGCTGCTTCATGAACCAACAACAAGACAATTGGTCGGAGTATTTGGCAGTCGCAGAGTTTGCGTTTAATAACTCTCAGCATACCTCCACCCAAACGACCCCTTTCTTAGCTAATCTGGGATATCATCCTCGGTTCTTTCCTCTCACGCAACTCGACTCACCGGTTCCGGCAGCGGATGACTTTCTGGCCAAATTGCAGGCCGTGCATCAGTTGGTGCGCCGGTATCTTGAGAAGACCAAGGAGGACTACAAATGAGTCGCAGACTGCTCTCGGCGGGCAACGCCACCGTTGGCTGTGGGGGATCGCATTTGGTTGTCCACCAGGCACCTTCCATCAGACCGGCTGGTCAGAAAACTGGATCATCGATACCTTGGCCTGTTCCCTGTTGCAGTCATCAATCTGGTCGCCTACCGCCTGACATTGCCATGCTCGTTGCGTGTCCATCCCGTCTTCCATTGCTCCCTCCTCGTTCCAGAACGGCCAGCCTGTCCACTCTGCCAACCTGACTGTCCCCAGCCAGTGCCCGTGACAGAGATGCACCGCCCGAGTATGAGGTTGCCAGCATTCGGGACTCCCGGTGGCTGAAGGGCCGGTTCCAGTACCTCATTGAGTGGAAGGGGTATGGGCCGGAGGACTTCACCTGGGAGGATGCGACCTCTGTACATGCTCCGGTTTTGGTCCAAGCCTTCCATGACCGATTCCTGTCATGACCGCATCCGGATCTTCAGACCCGGGGGAAGGGCCCTGCGGTGAGGGATAGTGTTGTGGTCCGCCAGCAGCCTGCGGAGCTGCCAGCAGAGTCAGACAGCAAAGAGGCTGGGGAGGACCATGGGCCAGGCCTGGAATCTGGAGAAGACTCGGTGCCAGAGGCAGAGGAACAGGGGGAGCCTGTTCTCAATGTGTGCATGCGCAGAGCTGCCAGAAGGCAAGAACAGTTACAGAGGAGCAGGACTACTCAGGAGTAAGGCTTGGAGATAATTGGCCCCTCCCATAGGCTATATAAGTGGAGAACACGAAAGGGTTCATTGCAGGAAGCAACTCAGTTCAACTCTAGCTCTAGTCATTTCAGCTCGGACTCTGTTTCTGTTTGGACTTGCCAAGTTTCCTGCTAATTGTTCCTTGGCAGTTTGTCAAAGAAGATCAAGGTTCGTGTGTTTATCTGCCTTTTCCTGAAGGACTTGTTATCAATTGTTTGGGACTTAGTATGGCTGGTAATGAAAATAATTACGAGCCGTTACAAATAAAAGAGGTTTTTGGGATGCCGTTTGTGCCGTATTCTTTAATCAGGAAGCCTAGGTCAGAACAGATGGCATCCAGGAATGGGACATACCAAAGCTGGTTTGTCCTACGGGTAGGCTGCAGTCTGATCCTGAGTCCCCGGCTCTACATGTACCCTCTGGAGGACATGCCTGCCAAAGGCAGCTTCCGCTGAAGCAAAGGCGTCCAGCTTGTAGTGCCTGATGAAGGGGGATGGAGAGGACCATGTTGCTGCTCGACAGACTTCTTCGATAGAGGCCTGTGTCACCTACGCCGCCGTTGTGGCCACGCTCCTGGTGGAATGGGCCATCACCCACCCAGGCAATGGGAGAGCCTGGAGCTCATAGGCCTTAACGATGCACGCCCAAATCCACCGGCCCACTGTCGAGGACATGACCTTCCTGCCAAGTGTAGAGGGCTGGAAGGACACAAACAAGGATTCTGTTCTCTGAAAGGAAGAAGTCCTTTTAAAATAAATGCAGAGGGCCCTCCTTACGTCCAAGGTGTGCCACTTCTTTTCTAGTGCGTGGGCAGGGTCTGGACAGAAGTTTGGCAGTATTAGTTCCTGGGCCCTATGGAACCAGGAATTCACCTTGGGGACAAAGGATGGGTCCAATCACAAAACCACCCTATCAGAATAGAAAATACAGAGGTCCTTCCTCACAGAGAGTGCCGCCAGTTCTGAAATCCATCTGGCTGATGTAACGGTCCTTAGGAATGCCACCTTACAGGTAAGGAGGTGCAGGCTAGCCGATCTCAATGGCTCGAAAGGGGCCCCTTATGAATCTGCGCACAGTGGGATGTTGAGTGAGAGACTGCAATTTCCTGCATGTCAATACAGATGACAGTGCCGCCACCTGTCTCCTGATGGTATTGGGGGATAGCCCTCTATCTAGTCCATCCTGGAGGAACTCCAGGATCTGGGCTACAGTCACCTCTGTGGGAGGAATACCTGTTCTGGCACACCAGTCACAAAAGGCCTTCCACGTGGCATCGTAAATGCGATTGGTGGAGGGCCTCCTAGAGGCCTGTATTGTCTGAATGACCCTGGAGGAAAAATTGTCCCCTCTCAGAACGCTCCGCTCAATCGCCAGGCGGTCAGTTGGAACCACTGTGGTTCCAGATGGACCAAGGCCCCCTGGCTGAGGGAGATCTTGTTCTGATACTCCAAGGTCGAGCTACCGACAGGTCGACCAGGTCGGCTAACCAAGGTCTTCTGGGCCAGTAGGGGGCTAGGAGGAGAACCTCGGCCTTCTCTCTCAACACCTTCCTGATCACACTTGGGATTAGTGGAAGGGGAGGAAAGGTGTACCGTAGCCCTGAGGGCCACCTACTGCAGAGTGCATTGACCCCCTCTGCCCCTGGTGCCACAAACCTGGCATAGAGCCTGGTAGCTGGCTGTAGTCTGGGGTGGCAAAAAAAATCCATGACCATGAGGCCGAATAGGTCCGTCAGTTCCCGGAATAGGTACGGGTGCAGGCATCACTTCACGTGGTCGATTGAGGCTCTGCTGAGCCAGTCCGCCTGTACGTTTGTCACCCCGGAAATATGTTCCGCCTTGATGGACAGAAGGTGCCTCTCCGCCCAGAGGCTCAGCCGCTTGGCCTCCTGCATGAGGGACCTGGTGATTGATATGCGCCTTGGTGGTCATGTTGTCCATCAATACCAGAATGTGTCTGCCTGAGACCAACTGCTGGAAGCGCCGGAGGCTTTGTGGCTCCTGTCTGCCTGGGCCCACTGCCCTTGAGCCATTTGTGCCTGTAGGTGAGCCCCCCAACCGAAGAGGCTGGCATCCGTCATAATGGTCAGGCGTTCGGCCTCCTTCAACTTGCATCCCTTTGTGATGGCCGGGGACATCCACCACTTGAAGGACTGGATTACGTCCATCAGAACATGGACCTTGGCTGGCGAGTTGCTCTTGCCTGACCTCTGGAAGGGTAAAAGAAGCCATTGTAGATCTCTGGCGTGCAGGTGTGCCCATGGGATGATGGAAATACTGGACACCATCTTGCCCAGGAGCTGCGAGAGCAGGACCAAGGGTACTGTTCGCTCTCTTGTAACTCGACCTGCCAAGTCCTTGAGGCTGGTCTGTCACTCCTGGGAGAGATAGACCCTGCACGCGACAGTATCTATTATTGCAAATGGCTCTTTTCTATATTTACTGTATGGAGAACCCGTGTTGTTGGAGTACCTGGATAGTGACTTGCAGGTCCTTCCTTGCCTAGTGGCTAGAGGAGGACTGGATCAGGATATCATCCAGGTAACACTGGACACACACGGGAAGAGCCCGGAGATGAGCCACCAACGCAGCCAGTGCTTCGTGAACGCCCTTGGCGCTGATGATAGGCCGAATGGCAGGTCCCTGTACTGGTAGTGGCGGTCCGCATACTGGTGCATCTTGAACCACCAGTAGAGAACCTTTTGAGGTCCAGAATAGCTCTCCACCCACCACCCACCCCCGAGGTCTTGGGAATCACAAACAGGATCGAATAGAATCCCTGCCCTTGCTGGTCCTCTGGGACCTGCTGGATCGCTTGAATGCCCCTCCTCCTCTGAGAGCGATGACTGGCTCTGCCTGAAGGGAGTGGGGGAATAGGGCCTGGGAAGGCTGAAAAATCCCCTGGGGGCTGGATTGTCTGGGGTTGCCCTGGATGTGGTGAGAATCCAGAGGCCACAGAAGCAGCTCTCCTGCTTTGCTGCATGCCTGCAGCAATGGTCTGCCTGATGGCTTCCGCAATCACAAATTGCATGCTGGAAGGGAGTTCAGGCTCTGGCGTGGCTCCTGAGCGAAGCCCGGCTGCAGTGGGGGTAAATGTTGCCTCACCAACAGGTCTCCCCTTTTTCCAGAGTTGTTCCCATTCTCCTGCTGAGGCAGGCAGGCCTGACAGGGAACTCAGGTAATCTTGCCTGGTAATAGGCAATGAAAGTCCTTGCTGAAATTCCTGCTCACCAGCGCCATCTGGTGATAAGGCCTGTGAGTACAGCCTATTTGCTTGGCTTAGCTCACTTCTCTCCAACGGCTGAGGGTAAATCCGTCGGGAAACGTCAGGATCACCCCAGGGGTGTGTCTCCTGATGCCGCCTGTCAGCCTCCCTCTGGCCTTTGGCAAATTGCCTGTCAACAGCTTCCTCTCTTCTTGTTTAGAGGCCTTTCACGAAAGGTCTCCTCTCTTCTGCTTTAGAGGCCTTTCAGAAGGTCTCTTCTGTGGCTTTATGCCTGCGTCCTTCACTGCTGACCCTGCAAGGAAAATCGGCTCAGGAGCATGTGTAACAGCTGGCAAGACTGATTCTGCGCCGCCTGCTTTTCGCCGCCGCTAGTAGCTGCTTGCTCCACTATTTTAAATCGGCCCCAAAAGGCAGACACGTTTCCCTCGGAACTCTGCTGCTGGTGCGGTTAGACTCCTGTCAAAGAGCATGCCCGGGGATCTGGCAGGCATTAGCTATCCTCCGAGCGTGGGAAGGAATTTCGAAGGCTGGAGCAACTGCTCCATCCTCCAGGAGCCTGGAAGCCTGTTCACACCGTTCTTTGAAGGCTCGGGCATCTTTTGGCAGCAACTCGCTCCTGCGCGATTTAAGCCGGAGCGCGAAAACTCCTGACAGGTCTCTGGGCCTTTGGGGCAGCGGCATGGAGCCAGGCTCATTCATGCTGCCCCGCAATCAATCTTCCTTTGGCTGGAGGGCAGCAGCCCTTCATCATCAGAAAGGTCTAATCCCCTTTGCCCTTCCTCCTCGGAGAGCGGAGACTGGCTCTTCTGGGAGGGAACAGGTGAGTAGGGTTCAGGGAAGGGTGGTAAATCCCCTTGGAACTGGGGAGCCAGGCATTGGCCGGGATCCATAGAGAAACCAGAGGCCACTGAGGATGCTCGCCTGGACTGCTGCATTCCAGCAGCTCTGCCCTGCCTGATGGCTTCTGCAATGATCGATTGCATGTTGGCAGGGACTACTGATTCTGTCCCCATTTCTGAGCGAAGGCCCGCTGCTGTTGGGGTAAAGGTAGCCTCAGGCACAGCTCTGGCCCTCTCACAGGGCTGCTCAAGTATCTCTGCTGCTGGCATATCTGACCAAGAGCCCCATAGATTTGCATTACTGACAGGCATCAGAGCACTCTGTGAAGAAAGTTGCTCTCCAGCTCTCCCTGGAGACAGGCCTAATGAGTACAGCCTACTGGAGTGGCTTGGCTCACCTCGCAATTCTGACATTTGATTGCTTTTCTTGTCAGCCTTAGCACACAGCCTGTCAAGGCCTTTTTGTCTCCTGCGCTCATCATTCTCGGCTGCCTTGGAGTTCTTACAAGCCCCCCCCCCCAGCCTTAGCTGCAGGCTTTGAGCTGCGTTTTGCCCCCATTCTGGGGGTTGTAGGAGCTATGGGTAATGCTGTGGGCTCACCAGCCTTCATTCCTGCGTCACCTCCAACAGTCGCCTTATCCGCCATTTTGCCTGATGTGACAGGCAGGCTGGCTCTCTGATCAGCTCTCTCCAGTAGCTCCCGCAGTGGCTGGGAGACTCTCAAGGGCTTACTGACAACGTTCCGATAAATCAGATTGTTTTGGCCCGTTTGCGCCGTTTATTCGAAGGCTTGGGTGAACTGGAGGCTTACAGCCTTTCGTGCCCTTTCACGCCTTTTTTTCCGGCGAATTCCTGCTCTCAGGCAGTACTCATGCCTGGCTGTTTGGCTTTTTAAAAGTGGAGCGCAAGGCTCCTTCACTGCCTTGAGCCCCCGGGTGCAGCAGCATGGAGTCGGAGCTCGCTTGTGCTACCCACAATCTGCCCGCTGTCTGCGAGGAGCGCGAAGCTCCTATCCAGTACAGGCTGGCCGCTTGTATATATGAGGAGCGCGAAACTCCTTTCATGTCTTGACTGCCTGGGCCATTTAAACTGGAGCGCAACAGCTCCTAAACGTCTCTGAAGCCTTGCGGTTAGCGGCATGGAGCCAGGCTTGTTCATGCTACCCCGCTCTAAAGTAAGGAGCACGAAGCTCCTATGACCACTAGGAGCTCCTCTGGGGTGGTGCCAAATTAAGGAGCGCAAAAGCTCCTATGGTTGTTTGAGGCCCTTCAAAGAAGGACTCCAGCGGCTCGAGCCGAAGCTCTTACCACTGAAGAAGCCCAGTGACTCTACCGGAGAAACCGGGAGTCAACTGTGAAATAACTAACAGAAATAAGTCCAGAATATCCTGTTCGATGTAAAGGAATCCAGGAATACTCCATCAAAAAATGGAGAGATCGCTGACATGTCTGTCCTAGCTGAAGGACTGAGTCAAAAGCTGGGGACCATTAGCAATGGAGGCGTGTCCTCACAGCTCTGACAGATTCAGTCCAATCAGCTAGAAGACGAGGTCAACCCATTCCTGGATGCTATCTCCACCAAAATGGAAAAGGATAATAGTAGTACAGTCCGACTACATGGTTAGATATCCTTAGGCATAAGACGGTGCTGTGGGAATTATGTATTTAGCAGAGTGATGTCATGAGAGAAAAAACTGTCTTTGTGTCTACCGGTAGTTGTTTTGGCATGCAATGTCCTATAGCGGCATCCTGAGAGGTGGAGTTGAAACAGTTTATGTCCAGAGTATGAGGGGTCTGTAGATATTTTCTTAGCCCTCTTTCTGGCTCATGCAGTATACAGGTCCTCAATGGAAGACAGGCTGGTTGAAACTGTTTTTCTGCAGTCCTAACTATCCTTTGAAGTCTGTGCCTGTCCTGTTTGGTTACTGTACTAAACCAGGCAGTTATAGAAGTACAAATGACAGACTCAATAATTCCTCTGTAGAACTGTATCAGTAGCACCTTTGGCAGTCTGAGCTTTCTGAGTGATTTACTATCTGAAGAACCCACATACAACCCCCAAATATATGACACCTGTCCCATTCTGCCATGACCCAGAACAATGTGTCACATATTGCATGACACTTTGTGACAAAAATTCTGGATCAAGTGGTTATCTTATGGACTCATATTTCAATACCCTCTTGTGGTGTTCGTGTTATGGAAATATAATCTGGTACATCAGCATGAAACAAATTAGTTCCCTTCTGCTGGATAATTATTGTGCCTTCCACCACCATGTCACCCTATGGGGCACGACTTGTCATTGGAAACAGCAAGGATCAAGATTGGGAGAAGGACTGTTGAACAAAGCTTTTGAATAGCGTACCACACGTTTAAGGTTAAGGCTTAAAGTCTGAAGCCAAGAGAAAGCTCTCTGTTTTTAATAAGCACAGAGCGCTGCCATAAATCTCCAGAGGTTTTATGCGATTTTATTTGCTACATTATTTTGTGCAATGATAGCTTGATGAACACTGTAATAATTTCTCCTTTATGACTTTGGCCTTATGTCATTTAAGGGTGTTGGAATAATTCACCAAAAATACAGAGGGCAATAACATTTAAGATGCTTATATATTGAGAGGTTCCATTCCTTTAACGACAACATCACATTGCTGCTTCTGTTGTTATTATTTCTTTTCCCATATACCTCATGGTGATTACTAAAAGCTGCTTCTGCAATTTGTTGGGAAAATATCAAATATAGCAAATATCCCGAGATGGACAATATTTCAAGGATTTTTCAGGAATAAATTCTGTTGCTCCCAGATTCTATTTTCCCTGCCCAAATTCTCATCAATCTCTTTTCCTAGTCTTTTACAGCTCCTCCATGTCTATAAATACTAAAAAAAAAAAAAAAAAAAGTTGGAGTTATTATAGAAATTTCTGCTGATCATGTAAGCTTTATTCCAGAATTTAGATTTAGTTTTAGATGGCCAAAAAAAGTTTTAGAATAGAATAGTATAATAATAGGATTGGAAGGGACCTTGGAGGTCTTCTAGTCCAACCCCCTGCTCAAGTGGGAGACCCCATACCATTTCAGACAAGTGGCTGTCCAGTCTCTTTTTGAAAGCCTCCAGTGATGGAGCACCCACATCTTCTGGAGGCAAGCTGTTCCACTGATTAATTTTTTTAACTGTTAGGAAATTTCTCCTTAGTTCTAGGTTACTTCTCTGTTTAGTTATGTTGGAAGAAATGTCCGTCTGGGTTCAGTTCCAAGTGGGGAGAAAGACACTGGAAACATGGAGGCTGCTTGGAAGGATGGTTTAATGGTGAAGGAGAACCCCACCAAGCACATGTTATTCTGGGTAGCTGACCACATGGAGTGTAGAGAGAGATAAATTTATACCCTCTCTTGGGCCTTGCACTAGAGCTTCCTGTTCCTGTGCAAGAAATGTATCCTATTGGTTGTTGTAGGGGTCATGTGCAAATCCTAGGAGTTTGTCTGAGATAAGTCTGGTTGAACTGTGCTGGGTGGTGTAATATCCCCAGGTGCCATGTGGTGAGCTCTGCTGCTAGATGGGCAGAGGGCTAATCCTATTATGTCCTGAAGGGTCATGTCTTAATCCCATCAGCCTGGAGCTGAAGGTCTTTTGTTTTGTAGATAGGCTGGCCCAGTCTTAATGTGCACCAAATATCTGCTGGGGGCAGGGAGCTGCTCTTTGTCTTTAAAACCTGTTTTTCCTTTTCTCATCCAGGGAAATATAATATTCTGCCTTTTTAATATTTCCTAAAATATTTCATTCTTCTAAGAAGGGCGGGTGCTAACTTTCTTCAGTTAGTTTCCATCCATTGTTTCTTGTCTTGCCTTTTGTTTGTCAGAAGGTTTCAAAAGGTGATCACATGACCCGGGGACACTGCAATCATCATAAATACATGCCAGTTGCCATGCATCCAAATTTTAATCATGTGACCATGAAAATGCTGCAACAGTTGTAAGTGTGAAAAATGGTCATACAGTAAATTACTTTTTTCAGTGCTGTTGTAACTTTGAACAGTCACTAAACAAATAGTTGTAAGTCGAGGACTACCTGTACACCTTGTTTACAAGGAATAGAAGATACTGTGATTCAATTAAAAAAGTAAAACCTGATGCCCAAATTTCTTTAGGGGAAAAAAAAGAAGGGAAAAAGAACACTCTATTCTGTTTCACCAAATGTTACTGTCTTATTTTTTTAAAAAAGTGGGAGAGAAACTGAGTTTTTCTCTAGAAAATGCTATGTTACACAATTTTCCTTCAATTCAATGGGACCAGAGGTGGGTTTCTCCCGGTTCGGACCAGTTCACCCGAACCGGTAGCTACCCATTGGTGATGCCACAGATCCGGTTCGGTCGGTGCCGGTCCGTGGGCGCCGCCATCTTTTTTTTGGATTTTTTTTATTTTGAAAAAAAATTTGTGCATGCGCAGAAGCCGAGTTTCCAGCACTGTGCATGCGTCGCCATCTTGTTTTCGGCTTTTTTGGGGGGAAGATTTTTTTTTTATTTTTCGGCACTACGCAGCACGGGAGGAAGCGAACCAGACGTGAGGTAAGTTAGAACCCACCCCTGAATGGGACCAACAAAAATGTAAATATGGCTTGGGTCACAAACTTCCAATTAATTATACCAAAATATAGAATACCAATATTATTTAATGAAATCAAGAAGTGATTTTTTTAAAGAAAAAAATATGCTGGAGAAAACAAAGGAAAAACAAATTGCATACCCTTTTAAAAGAGCTCATTACTGAACTTTAAAAGGCTAGCGGAACTAAACATGATGAACATTTGGTGGTCAGATTTTAGAGTTTGTGAGTTAAAATGTGAGTTTCTGATACTTACAATAATGGGACAGTCACAACATAAAGCTATGCTTGTACTTTTACACATGCCCATTATGTAGTGCAAGGATGAGAAGGACAGAGTGTCACTTAAATTTGGCTATTGTGCTTTGTAGAAATGGATGCAAATGTGGAAACAATTTAAAAAAAACATGACAATAGAATAGAATAGAATAGAATAGAATAGAATAGAATAGAATAGAATAGAATAGAATAGAAGAGAATAGAAGAATAGAATAGAATAGAATAGAATAGAATAGAATAGAATAGAATAGAATAGAATAGAATAGAATAGAATAGAATAACAGAGTTGGAAGGGACCTTGGAAATCTTCTGGTCCAACCCCCTGCTTAGACAGGAAATCCTACACCACTTCAGACAAATGGTTATCCAATCTCTTCTTAAAATCTTCCAGTATTGGAGCATTCAATTAGTTGAGTGAGCCATTGTTGGGTTAACCACAGGTAGTCCTCAACTTACGACCACAATTGAGCCCCAAATTTACATTGCTAAGTGAACTACCTGAACTTTGCCCCATCTTACA
>QLTV01002552.1:3225455-3236247 GCA_003457575.1 Thermophis baileyi | reverse complement strand
TCGGTGCTGGTCCGTGTGCGCCCCCCTCTTTTTTATATATATCTTTTTTGCACTTCTTTTCAATTTTTTTTCGGGTTTTTTTTCTTCTGCGCATGCGCAGCAGCCGCGTTTCCAGCACTGCGCATGCATCGCCATCTTGTTTTTGGCTTTAAAAAAAAATTTTTTTTTGCACTGCGCATGCACGCCCATGAGGCGCGGGCGCGCCCACAAGGCATGGCCACGCGGCGCAGGAGGAAGCGAACCGGCAGCGAGGTAAGTTAGAACCCACCCCTAATCCAACTATGTTGTACAGTATTTCACAAAACTTAGGGGCCTCTTTCAAACTGGAGCAAACAACTTGTTCACTAATTGTCTGCTTCTCAGCTGCCCTTTCAGATCACTGTTTATAAAATCAGTGTCACAGGAAACTTGTGAAAACTATACAGGTCATCCTTAACATACGACCCAACTGAGCCCAAAATTTATGTTGCTAAGCGAGACATTTCAGTGAATTTTGCTCCATTTGACAACTTTCTTGCCACAGTTGTTAAGTGAATCATTGCTGATGTTAAGTTAATAGCACTGTTGTGAAGTGAATCTGGCTTCCCCATTAACTTTGCTGGTCAGAAGGTCACAAAAGTTGATCACAGGAACCCGGGACCATCATAAATATGAACCAATTGCCAAGTGTCTGAATTTGGATCACATGACCATGGGGATGCTGCAATGATCATGTGTGAAAAATGGTCATGGGACACTTTTATGTAATTCTGAATGGTCACTAAACGAATGGTTGTAAGTCAAGGACTACCTGCAGTGCAAAGAATAAAATAAAGGTTTGGTTTTTTTTAAAGAAAATTAAAAGTGGCTCAAAAATTAGGGGGAAAATATCCAAGTACCAATTGTATGCATGGCACTTCCCCTTGCCAACACTCACTTGATATTCTTCCTTTCTTTCCTGCCACTTATTTTTTTTTACTTATCACACACATTCCCACTGAAATCTGCCCATGGCTGCTAACTGATAAATCAAACATCACAGATAAAATTATACCAAACGCTAAGAAACATTAAAAACATCATGCTAGCTTAAATCATTTACAAACAGCAAGAGTTGACAAGCAATAAAACTCACAGTTACAATCATAAAGGCCTGCGTGGCAATCTTAAAAATCACATATTTCTAAGGGGGGAATTGTTGCATATAAAAACTATATTTTTTACTTTCTTCTTAAACCAAGCTGCGAGGAGTGGGGAGGGGAGAGGAGAACTTCCAAGGGATCCATAGACCTTGTGCTATTATTGATAAAGACCTGATCTTAATTGATTCTCTGCATGCTTCTCTCCAGGTTGGTCCTTCAAACTAATTCTTCATCAAATATTCAAAGAACAGTGTTTATGTCAATACATTTTACATTCAGTGCAGATTCTAAACTAAATAAATATGGGGATCCGGCTAAAACATGACATGTTGAACTCCAGGTTGTATTTTCTTAACTCCCTGGCATGCTTTTTCTTTTCAAATCTATAACCCTAGTTATAATCTTGCTAGGAACAATCTTCTTGAGAGGTTTTCTGTGAAAACTCCCTTGAAATATATCTATGATCCTGAAACAATCCAGTTCAGTCCAGACCACCTTTTGAGGTTTTAGTGGACTGGATTGGTTCAGGATCATAGATATATTTCAAGAAAATTTTCATAGGAATCTTCTCAAGAAGATGAGTTTTTGAGGCCTTAGTGTGATTTTGATAAATCTTGGGCATTTTGGCCACACTTGGAATACTGCATCCAGTTTTGGTCACCCCAATTTAAAAAAGATGTTGAGACTCTAGAAAGAGTGCAGAGAAGAGCAACAAAGTTGATTAGGGGACTGGAGGCTAAAACATATAAAGAACAGTTGCTGGAACTGGATATGTCTAGTCTTATGAAAAGAAGGACTAGGGGTGACATGATAGCAGTGTTCCAGTATCTCAGGGGCTGCCACAAAGAAGAGGGAGTCAAGCTATTCTCCAAAGCACCTGAGGGTAGGACAAGAAGCAATGGGTGGAAACTAATCCAGGAGAGAAGCAACTTAGAATTAAGGAGAAATTTCCTGACAGTTAGAACAATTAATCAGTGGAACGACTTGCCTCTGATCATTCTATTTTCTATCTGTCTATCTATCTATCTATCTATCTAACTATCTATCTTTCTATTATCTATCTATCTATCTATCTATCTATCCTATTCTATTCTATTCTATCTATTCTATTCTATTCTATTCTATTCTATTCTATTCTATCTTTTGAAGTGATGGCCATTTTAAAAAAATGGGCCCCTCACCTGATTTTAAAAACTGTTAATTTCTTGTGTAGGAAACTGCTTGCAGGATGTGTCAAGAAATTCCCATTAGAAGGATGGAAAGCTACATGCACAGTGAACATTTTTCCATTATGAAAAATTCTGGAACAAGCCATCTTAGGTATTTTTATGCACAATACCCTGTTAAAATTTTAGAATAAAGAAACTTTAGAACTAAAGTTTCTTTATAAACTTGCATCAAAATCCAAGGCAATCTAAACAGATGAATATGGCAAATAAGCAACACGCAGTTGAAGGGAACTAGTTATTATTTTCCACTTGGAGGCACAATACTTGCAATTTTAAACCCTACATGCTGCCTATTCATTTGACCAGTTGATAGCAGATGCCCCTTTCCTTCTGGCGACTGTAGCACTCATTGCATCCTGACCTTAAGTGGCTGATACCCATCTCTTTTTAATTAATTGAATGATTAAAAACATTGTTGCTGTGATTAAATGCCTTACGTCTCAGGCAACATGCACAAACTAATGTTATTATGTATTATTAAGACGGTGAGATCTATGCAGATACTACATGAGCATATTTAAGACATGATTCCAAATGGCTAGTAGAATAGCCTCCTTAGCGAAAGCTATACACATGCTGCTTTTACATTTTTGGAAAGGAAAATGAATCGGAATTGAAAAACTCGGTTTCTCTGTCTGACTCTGAAATGAAAAAAGTCATTCATGCAAGAAGTGGGTAAATTGGTTATATTTTTTATAATGCCAAGCCTAAGTTAATTCTATCCCATTTTAGCAACCTTAAATGTTTCTTAAAGCACTGCATGAAGGTTTATATACATTTTCATGGCAATTTTTATTTTGCACATTATGGTGCACCGCTGTGTTTACCACTTAGTCATAGACCTTTTCTAATTATATTCCTTTTTTGCACTAATTTCCCATCTTATATAAGTATTTGCATGCAGACTTTTCAAATAAAATAATTTGGGTGGCTGATTTTCCTTAATGCATTCTTAACATATGTTTTGATTAGAAGGTGACATTTCCCAATGCCACCCTGAAAGTCTGTTTCTTCCATCAAAGCGAAGCAGCCTCTCTGGGTTTAAATATATAAGGAACACATTTTTGCACAAAGCTGTTTCTAAGGGATGCTATTGATCAAACTTTGTCTAAGTACAGGTAGTCCACAAATGAGGGCCACAATTGATTCTTCTGCGAGACAGTTGTTAAATGAATTTTGCCCCATTTTACGACCTTTCTTGCCATAGTTGTTAAGCGAATTACTACAGTTGTTAAGTTAGTAACATGGGGAATCTGGCTTCCCCATTGAGTTTTGCTTGTCAGAAGGTTGCCAAATGTGATTGCATGGCCCTGGGACACTGTAACCATCATAAGTACGAGCCATTTGTCAAGGATCTGAATTTTGATCACATCCATGGGGATGCTGCAATGGTTGTAAGTGTGAAAAATGATCATAAGTCACTTTTTTTCAGTGCCGTTGTAACTTTGAACAGTCACTAAATGAACTGTTGTAAGTCAAGGACTACCTGTAATAAAAAAAATGTACATATGAAGTGCATAAAGACAAATTTTGAGCTATGGGGGCAATAATGTGGTGGAATGATGAGCTAAAAGAGAAGGTGGGTTAAAGAGGCATGCCAGCATGGAGTCTCTTCATGGGAGGAAACATCATAGACCAGTGATGGCGAACCTTTTTTGGTCCAGGTGCCAAAAGGGGGTGTGCGCGCGCGCGCGCTAGCGCGCACGCGTGCCCACATCAATTCCCTCCCCCCACGCATGCGCACAACCCCCCCATGCTGCCCCCTGCGCATGCACCCCCCCGCGCCCCCCCGCGAATGTGCAAAGGCCTCACTGAAGCCTGGGATCGTGAAAAACGGTCCAACGGGCAAACTGGAAGTTCGGAAAAATGCACTTCCGGTTTCCCGTTGGGCTGTTTTTCGCGTTCGCCCGTTGGCCCGTTTTTGCACTTCGGGGCTTCAGTAAGCTTCCCTGAAGCCTCCAGAGTGCAAAAAACGGCCCAACGGCAAACCGGAAGTGCGTTTTTCCGAACTTCCGGTTTTCCCGTTGGGCCGTTTTTTGCACTCTGGGGCTTCAGGACGCTTCCCTGAAGCCTCTGGAGGGCAAAACGGCCTTCCCCAAGGCCGACAATCAGCTGGCCAGCGCGCACATGCGCGCTGGAGCTGACATAGGGCAATGCCTCGCGTGCCCTCTGATATGGCTCCGCGTGCCACCTGTGGCACGCGTGCCATAGGTTCGCCATCACTGTCATAGACCAATGAAGACTAGTGCAGCCAGTCTGACAAGATTCCTGTAGTAGAAGTGATCAACAATAAAGTAACTGTGTTGACCTATTCAAGTTGTTCTGGTTCCTTGCCAGATACGTCTCAGCAAAAGAATCAGACTGGGTGTATCCATTCACCCATTTGGGGGCATTTCTGCTTTTGCCTAAAAACAAATGTAGGAGTTCATGATGAATTTCAATGAGGAAATTTATATTTGATTGACCCCTCCTTTTTTTTTAATAAATTCCCCTTCTATTTTTTTTATTTATTTTTTTGTTAAAATAGATTAAATCATGATGTAATGATTGAAAACTAATAACAGAAAGCTTTGGGAATGAGAATTATAAGTACTGATTCTTCTATCATTCATTGCTAGCTGTCAATCAGGGAAGCCTGCCAAATTAGAATTATTAATATTGATATGATAACCAGTTTAGTTTGGCAACTTTGAGGAATTCCATCTGTAATAAGGGTTGCCAGGGTTGCATTGGCCCCTCCCTCCAAGGTATTTCAATCCTGAAGTGTCCCACAGCTGGAATGAACAGCAACTGGAAAATTAGGTCTCTTTGCAGCCAATACCCCTTCAGTAAAATCCAGTTTCTCTCTGCCTACCAGATAGACTTCTTAAAAAATCCTCACCCCACTCTGGCTCTGGCTAAACTAAAAAAAGGTAAATCAAAGAAAACTATTGGGAATACAATAGCTACTTGCCTTTAAAGGGCAGATTTGGATGTATGAATGCTCATCCATCTTCCCCTTCACATACTTCAAAAGTATTATTTCACCCCATTATCTTTTCTCAAGGCAAAAATCATCCATCCAATGCAGACCCCTCACATCCTGGACATAAACTGTTTCAACTCCTCCCCTTGGGAAGGCACTATAGGGCTCTGCATGCCAAAACAATTAGACAGAGGGACAGCCCCTCCCCCCATGGCATCACTCTGCTGAACTCTTAATTCTTAGAGTGGTGTGTAATGTCTATGTATATTTACACATGGAATGTGGTTGTAGTATTATTATTTATCCTTATTATTTTCTTTATTCCACTTTTTTAATTGGTATGATGATGATGATGATGATGATGATGATGATGATGATGATGATTCTGTTGCTTTGCATATGCACAGAGTGCTTCTATACCAGAGACAAATTCCTTGTGTCACACTTGGCTAAATAAAGTTCAGCTCAACTCAGTTTAGTTCAATTCAGTTCAGTTCAGTTCAATTCAATTCAATTCAATTCAATTCAATTCAATTCAATGTCTCTCCTTATGTGTTTCTAATCCCAACTCTTACTCATTCTTGTTGTTCTTTGATCCTGAAAATACTTAATCTCCAATTTCCAGAAGTGGAAACTGTGCTTACATTCAGGACTAACTGATGTGGCATGGAACTGTTACCTATCTGCATGGGGGAAATTTTTGCTTTTATTGATACATTTTAAAATTATTTTTAGCAGCCATGTCCCTCCTCTGATTCATTTTTAGATTAGTTAGTACACTTAGTTACTTCTCTTGTGATCTTTATAAGCCGCCCTCCTTCTGTTACAGTCATGACAATCAGAAGGAAAACCAGGAAGAGAAATTAGGGGAAATGGACATCAGGAAAACCTGGAGCCCTATGAGCTTGGAGAACAGGCAGGAAAAAAGCCATTCTCCCTCCTTCCCTATCCCCTTGCTCTCTTTTTGTATTGCCCATGGGTGGCAAGAGAAGGAGGTAAGAGAAGGGGGAAAACAGGTCTTTTTTTCTAACTAAACACCAAAAAGACATCCTATCATAGAAGGTCAACTTTACTTCAGGGGACTAAGGGCCAAAGCTATGGTAGTGGTCACTTGTACTGCAGGAGAAAACAACAACTTTTTAGTGAATCTGGGACGAAGCTGCAGGAAGACACACAATCATTGATCTTTAAAAAAAAAAAACCACTGAACATCTGTATGTTCAATATTCCCCAGAACAACTGGCAGTTCTTGGAAGCTTTCATCAGTGGCAAAGAAAAATGTGGAAAGAAAGATGGAATAAGTCTTTTTCTGGATGGATCCTTTGATTACTTCATGGGATCAAAGAATTGAAAAAGGACCTGGAAATCTCCTGTTACAAGTATTGACACCAAACATGCTGTTCACCACCTACCTCTTTTCCTTCCTTCCATTTTTGGTGGTTAGAAAGCAGTATTGCAGGCAAACTTTGCCCACAGACTGGAGTTCGATCCTGACTGGCTCAAAGTGGACTCAGCCTTTCAGCCTTCTGAGGTCGGTAAAATGAGGACCCAGATTGTTGGGGGCAATATGCTGACATTGTAAACTACTCAGAGAGTGCTGTAAAGTACTATGGAGCGGTATATAAATCTAGGTGCTATTATTATTACTATTTGTTGTGGACAGGATCTCTACTTTTCTTCATTAATGGAGCAGAATAGGGACTGGAGGTGTGCTAAGAGCCGAGGTGGTGCAGTGGTTAGAGTGCAATACTGCAGGCTACTTCAGCTGACTGCTAGCTGCAGTTCGGCGGTTCAAATCTCACCGGCTCAAGGTTGACTCAGCCTTCCATCCTTCCGAGGTGGGTAAAATGAGGACCCAGATTGTTGGGGGCAATATGCTGACTCTGTGAACCGCTTAGAGAGGGCTGTAAAGCACTGTAAAGCGGTATATAAGTCTAAGTGCTATTGCTATTGCTATTGCTCAACACAAATTTTGGCCAGTGTAGTTTCTGGGGGTAGAAGAATTTTAGTGGTGCCATGCAGAAAAACATTCTGATGGGAATCCTGCCTTTGTGGCTTTTAACAGCTGCATAATTGTATTATGAAAATATTATTTAAGGTACTGTACAGAAACTGCTACACTCGCTCTTTTTAACTCCAGATTTACATCTTTGTTAATTAATATAAGCGAACATAATTATGTCCATGATTTCATCTGAAAGAAAACTCTTCTTTTGTGATCAAAGAAATCTTCTTTACATTAACAGTTTCCCAATGAGGAAAAAAAGAAATGCATGAGTAGAAGGGAAGAAAAAAATATATCTGTGAAATGTCTTTAATGGCGGTAAGACTGACAATTAAAAGACTTAATTTTCATTGTATGGCACCTGCCTTAGAATATTGCCATTATTTCAAGGAAATATTTTGCATTATTGATAGCTGAACTGTCTGCAGATTCATTCAGTGCCAGAGAGACATCTGTGATGTTATATGACCTGATCACAAAGTCTTTTACAGTTTGTTTTTTCTATTACTCCTTTCAAAGATTTATAAGCCAACTGTCTGCATAAAGCTTCTGAAGATGGCTTATAACAAAATTTAAACTATAAGGCTACAATAAAACTAAGACAGCAACAAAAGGAGATGAAATCTGCAACTGAAACTAGTTAGTGATATATAGTCCAGTATAAACCTTGTTCATTTTACTAGCCATATTAGCAAAGCAGAATTCTAATACATAAAAAAAGAAGTTGAAGAAAAAAGTCTGATCTTTATTCAAAATTTTTCTAATGTGGCATGCAAGTAGAGAGATGAAATTGCTTTTAATTTACATCGCCTTTTACATAAATGTCCTAAAATAATCTTTGAAGTTGTATGTTTTCTGCATAAAAACATCCAAGTTAATTTCATACCAAGAGTATTCCAGTCAACCACCATTGCATTATTCTAGAAATGTATTTCTCAACCTTGGCAACCTGAAGATGTGTGAACTTACAAGTTCCAGAATATGTTCTAGAACACGGGTATCAAACTCGCAGTGTCACGTTGCCGTCACGTGACTTTTTTCCCTTCATGGAGCTGGGGTGGGCGTGGCCTGCGTGTGACACATCCGGCCCGCGGGCTACCAGTTGACACCCCTGTTCTAGAACATTTTTCCAATTTCCCAATCTGATCCATAGCCCTGGGATTTTCTAATGGTTTCCCATCCAAGTACTAATAGCGTTTTGGGAAACTTGCCAATATCAGCTTGGATAGTTTCCCTGTTATGATTGTATCTACATATTAAGCGCAGTGTATATTTTGACCATGAATGATTTTGATATATGCAGGTCTATATTTTACATTACTGGGTTTGGAAGAAGAATGCATGAAAATACAATCTGATTTTCTCCCCTAGAAGTTCTTATCAAAAGGCAAGGCAATTTTATATTATTCAGTCTTCGGAGCAATCATCTTAGATATGTTTTACATATTGCATGACCTAGATGTACAGCTACAGTATTTCAAAAGGAGTAAATAGCAGATACAATTTTCAATGTATAAACAATACAGTACTGATATAAACAAGATTTCAATTGTAAATGTACAAAGCATGTCAATTTTACCTATTTTTAAGCATGAATCTGTTCTAGTTTCTTCCTCATTCTGTAGATTAAAACACCTACACAAATGTATAAACTGTATTCATATTTGTGATCTCAATTTCCCCTATTGTATGCATTTAGCATTCAACATTATCAATATCAATATTTGAATAACCTTTTGATCAGGAAATGCAGAGAACTATGTCATTTGGAAACAAAATTGATCTACAATCTGTGATCTCCATATTAATTCGGGAATGCTTATTAAACTGCACTTAAAATGCAAACCAAACTATATTCTTTCCATCCGGCCTTTAACAATTTCAAATATTATAAGTTGAGACTCAGCTTTTCACGTTAAATCTTTGGCTTCATTTGGGGCTGCCAAAAAACTCCACATAGCACAGCCTGGGGGGGGGGAACTGTACCTACATCAGAAGTGGTTCAGAATAAAACATTGCTGAAAATTATAGCTAGCTTCTTTTTGACATTTTCTTCTTTGGTTGAGGTGAAATGCAATCCCTCTATTTCTTTAAATAAGTGCAGGCAAATACATTTCTCCATTGTCTTAGAAATAATGTTACTTTCCTAAACTGTACAAGGAGGTCAAGACACTTTCAGTTGGTTCTCTGTAGAGAATTAATGCTTCTTGGTTCTGATTGTTATTTGAAGATGGCTCATCTTCAAATAAAATGTTTGCATAGCACAATATTATAATGCAACATGCTGTCATTCAGGTTAATACAGAATCATGTTCCAAAATGTATTATCTATGTCAGTATGTGTCACATGCACAGAACTTTGTCCCATCCTATCTGCGGAAATGATATATTAGTAGCTAAGTTGTTTTCTTCACTACAGATAGACCTTGACTTACAACCTGTCATTTAGTGACTATAGGAAGTTACAGTGGCATTGGAAAAGGTGACTTGTGATGATTTTTCACAGTTACAATTGTTGCAACATCCCCATGGTCATGTGATTAAAAGTCAGGCATTTGGCAGTTGGCTCATATTTGTGACGGTTGCAGTGTCCTGGGTCATGTGATCACCTTTTGTGACTTTCTGACAAGCAAGGTCAGTGATGAAGCTCGATTCACTTTACAACCATGTTACTAACTTGATTCACTTAACTGTGACAAGAAATGTCGTAAAATGGGGCAAACACAATTGTCTCACTTAGCAACAAAAATATTGGGCTCAATTCTGGTTCTAAGTTGACTGTCTTCTATAAAGACAATCTTTATAGAAGAGGTAAAAGGTAAAGTTTTCTCTGTCAGTCATGTCTGACTCTAGGGCACAGTGGTCATCTCCGTTTCTTGGCCAAGGGAGCCAACATTGTCCGAACACAATTTCCATGGTCATGTGGCCAGCATGGAATGCTGTTAGCTTCCTATCAAAATGGTACCTATTTATCTACTTGCATTTGCATGCTTTCTAACTGCTAGGTGGGCAGGAGCTGGGGCAAGTAACAGGAGCTCACCCCATTGCTCAGAGCTTGGATCTCGAACCTGAGGTGTCAGTTCTCCAGCTGACAAGTTCAGCATCATTAACCACTGAGCCATCACGTCCCCTCTATATAGAAGAGGAGCAATTGAGTTTTCCCCAGAAACTGTCCCCAATAGACCACTGTTATGTTCTAACTGTTTAAACTATGTTGCATGGTTCCAACCAGGTCCAGCGTTTGAGCGGGAAAAAGCTCAAACGCTATTGGCTGGTCTGTCTGACAGCTCCCTATAAAAGGGCAAGCTGTCAGACTGCTCTTTGCTGGTTACTGATACAAGAGCTGAAATAAAGAGCTGCTTTGGGAGGCTGTCTCCTGTGATCTCTACCCGCTATCTAACAGTGGCGACGAGGGCTTGGGCCAGGAGAACTGTGACTAGCTTCTTCAGCACTTTCAACCAGCCAGGCAGAC
>QLTV01002552.1:3192519-3216917 GCA_003457575.1 Thermophis baileyi | reverse complement strand
ATTCTATTCTATTCTATTCTATTCTATTCTATTCTATTCTATTCTATTCTATTCTATTCTATTCTATTCATCACACTTGGCCAATAAAAAATTCTATTCTATTCTATTCTATAACATAATTAGGTGCATCTCTTAAAGAGGGCAAAAGAAGAGGTTTCTTCAGGTCTTGCATTTCAGATTACTTCTAAGAATGTTTCAAGAACATCCCAGCCAATATATATTTATTTCTGTTCCTGCTATTAGCTTCGTCCTCACCGCTAATTTCCACATATTGGGCAAATGGTTTAAATCTCTCTCTGTGTGACCATTTTCCGCTACCTAGCAATCCATAAATCCATCGGAAGTGCTTGGAAAAAAAGCATTCAAATTTAACACTTCTACCTACCAGCAAGCTAGCAAAATGTTGTTTAATCCGTAATTTTAATAACAAACTGAGACATTAAACCATCTCAAAGCAGCTGAACCTGCTACAGTTGGCATTGTCACAACATTTTCAAATTCTTCTTGTTGCACATCCCATTATCTTGTGAGTATTGACCTTTTTCAAGTGTCTTGAACTCCACCTGCTCTATTCCCAAATGTTTCATTGTTGAAGATCTGAAGAGGGCTTGCAAAAGCACTTGGCTAGATTTATACCAAAACTTTCCCAGGAGGCTGGTGGGTTCTGCTGAAGAATAGCCTATACTACCTTCTTGATCAACATGAAAAGGTTGGAAAGGAAGTGGTGCCCTTGACTTTGTACCTCCTATTTAAATTAAAATCCCTTCTGGAGATCTAATTTCTGAACAAAGTTATATAGGTAGATCTCCCCTTTTTCTTTTATGTGTGACCTTATCTTCAAACTATCTTAGCTAAGTTATCATCCCATATATTTCTGAAGGCTGTTACATGATAAGACTCAAAAGCCTCTGAAGTACGCTTATGATTTTAGGAGCAACCTAACAACTTAAATTTTTGAAGGTTTCTTATTGTTGTGTGCTTCTCTATACAATTCATGTATAGAGAAGTTTGTCAATTAATATTTTTGTTTCCTGATCAATAATTCCTCAATCATGAATAAAATAAAGGGAAGGTTTTCCCTATTTGGAAAAGAACTGCTATTATATACCAGCATGTATTAAAATGATCAATCCCAATTTTTTTTTAAGAAAGATCTTTCTTCACTGGATTATTATGTTTCAGGTTATCTACTACAGCAGAACAGCTTTTGAATTATTCTTGTCTTTTGTCAGAGAGCCCTCTACTGACCCAAAATGTATTCTGTGAGAGCCAATGTTTTGTTAAAGTGTCTTTTTAAAACCTATAGATATACCCTGACCAATTAAGCTAGCTTTGCAAATCAAAACTGCTAATAATAATCATATTTTTTTAAAAAAATAATGCTAATAAGAATCATATTGTTTTTAAAAAAAACAATTGAAATCAAAGGACTCTGTAATGTTATAAATAGATTTTCAGAAATGCATTTTCTTCCATGCTAACTAAAAGTCCCTCCACAATTTTTTTTCCTGTTATTGATTTAACTATATATTTTCCTTGTTTGTCCTTTACAATATAACCACATCTAATTAGTGTGCAGGTGTCCCGTGAATCTTTTATTCCTGTCTTCTACTCACTTGGCTGGGTGGTACATCCATATGTTTACTGAAGAACAGGAAAAATACAGCCGGGAGATGGAATGATGACATAGCAGAGAATAACTAAATTCAAATAAATAAGAAAGAATAATCAACTGATAATTGATTCTCCATCTGCAGCATGCTCACCTGCAGGAAATAAATGAGATAGTCACCTGTTTTAAAAGGGGTGGGGGAAAAAGATTTCACTGATTAATTTATCACTTCTTATATTCAGCCATTCTTATATTCAGCCATTGTGAATGGGCATTTTACCATTCAGAACATAGGTCTAAACATGTTTCAAAAGGCTAGCTTTGGAACCTATAAATGAGAAAACAGTGGTCTTTTCTACATTATGTGGGTGTTTTGTATGTTGCTGCAGTTATTATTCACCTTACCCAAAATAAATGCTCTAAGTATATTTAATATGTGAGTGAAAAAAAGGTCACTAATTCGAAGCACTAAACCAGTCTTTGGCTAGCTTTTACAGCTAGCTTTTTAAAAATTATTAAGCACATGCTTTGTCTTTCATTCAGGAAGTCAAGAAAGGCTATATAACGCCCTTCCTTTCACTTTTACCCTTAACCACCTGTGGGATAAGATAGACTGAATGAAATTGACCTTTCCTATTGAGTATGGATTAAACTTGGGTCTCCTTGCTCCTGCTCCAACGCGCAATCCACTAGACCATGCTGACTCTTGTCCGGATTAGCAAAACACAGAATCTGTGCCTAAACATAAACTGAGATGTATAATAGCTTAAGATCATGGCCTAGAGAGGGCTGTAAAGCACTATGAAGCGGTATATAAATCTAAGTGCTATTGCTATTGCTATTGTTCATTTATTATGTAAAGACAATGGCTGGAATCTCAGGACACCCTTTAAGAAACTTTTCAACAACATTGTAAATTATACAGTGCACAATTATGCAATGTGCACTCTAACCACTGTGCCGAGGTGGTGCAGTGGTTAGAGTGCAGCACTGCAGGCTACTTCAGCTGACTGCTAGCTGCAGTTCGGCAGTTCAAATCTCACCGGCTCAAGGTTGACTCAGCCTTCCATCCTTCCGAGGTTGGTAAAATGAGGACCCAGATTGTTGGGGGCAATATGCTGACTCTGTAAACTGCTTAGAGAGGGCTGTAAAAGCACTATGAAGCGGTATATAAGTCTAAGTGCTATTGCTATTGCTATATTAAATGCTGTATGAAAATTCAGTCAAAATACAATATTCTACTCTGAGGTCTCTCTCACTTCCTCACTTCTCACTTTTACAACATCTAATTTCAAGTTGCCTTCTAGAGAGAATTAACTTTGTTCTGCAGAACTTTTCTTCCCCCCTTCCTTCACAGAAGATGACAATTCGTCCTGCGTTTTCCCTAATCTTCCATGTTATAACCCTTATCCTCAGAAATTCCTTCACTTAGATGATTCTATAATGTTCTTTGCCTCTGTACTCCAAGAGTGTGTCTTGCCCTACATTTATTCTGTGTTTTTTTAAAAAGACTTCCTTCAGATATTTTTAAATCTCTCCTTTCCAAGCCACTTTGCTATCTCATATTGTTTCAGATGCATCTGTTCAGGTTATTTAAAAAAATAGTCCTTTTTTAAAGATCAGATAATGCAGAGTTATTTGCAAAAGTGAATCTTCCAAAGATAGTTCTTTATCTGTTTATGTGAAACAAAGGAACTTGAAACATCTCGTGAGTTTTAGTTTATTTTCCCCTAGCAATGAGGTGTATATGTGAGAAAGTGTGTATGCATGAAATATATTTAATGTAACCTCAGAGTACCTTACAGATAAAAAAGAATACATTCTACCCTTCACTCCCTGCCTTTCCTCTCTCTTTTTATTTATTCTTTCATGGCTTTTAACATATTGACAGAGAAATAGAAAAAAAGCCCACAAAGATAAAAAAAAAATACATGCATTGTGGAAAAAAAGAAAAAAAATAGTTCTATTTTTTTAAAGCGAAAAAATACACTAAAGGAAAAGAAAAAAAAGACATCATTCTTGCTGCAAATAGTTACAATTCTATATATGGGTACTGTTTATGGATAAAACAGTATATTATGCATTTTATTTTCCTTTTTAACTTTTTCCCTCTCTTTATATATAAGTAATAGTAAAAGGGGGAAAAACTCTGGGAGCATTAACTAAACATTAAGTCAATTGGTAGAACATACTAATTTTCCAAAATCAACTCTAAGTAAAATAATAAAAGTAAACAATTTTCTCCGACAAAAAAAAAAAAATGTTTTAGCTTATGCTTAAATGTCTATGGAGATTCTCAGTCATCCAGGTCATGGTTGTACCAAAGGTGCTTTTTCAAAAGGCAACTGGACTTTCTTTGTTTTTTCCTTGAAGACGTTTTGCTTGTCAACCAAGAAGCTGAAGAAGCTTCTTGGATGAAAAGCGAAATGTCTTCAAGGAAAAACAAAGAAAGTCCAGTTGCCTTTTGAAAAAGCATTTTTGGGATAGCTTATCCCTAAATTTCATAAAGCCACTAGCATATGGATCAGGAAAATATGTTCCAAAGATAGAGTGCCATTGTTAAAAATACTTGATATTACATCACTGCTTACCTATTGTCAAAAGAATTTGCGAGAGGACATCTTCATTTCTTTTCTCTTCTCAACCTTTTCACATAAGCTGCATATTTTGAATCCCTGCCAATGAACAGTCAATGCATCCCACTTCTCAAAAGTCAAAATGACACCATCTTTTACCTTCCATTCCTCCAATCTTTTGGAGACATGCTAATCTCTCAATATCAAATGTGTCAAACCCAGACTTTCGACATATGGCCGAACTAATAAGTAACACTCTCCATTGGTAACTTTAAAGAGTAGAGTTCTAGACTCTCTTATCCTGCTATCTATGCAGGCCGTGTTGGGGGGAAAAAATCACTCAATAAATGTCAACAACTGGAGAGAATTCAAACACTTGTTGAGTTTCCAAAGCATGTTTACAATGAATCACTGGTCTCCAGTAACTGGAGCAAGACCATGAGCCTCAGCATGACATACAGTAGGTCTTGTACCGAATGTTAATCAAAGACAGTTGAAACATGCACACATATAGCAAGATCCCAAAAGAATTACAAGCCATACAACTACAAGAGAGGAGGAATGGGTATCTTTTAAAATATGATGCAAACTATAGTTGCATCCTTTGAAATTCTCAACTGCATTTTGATGTGCAGGGAGCGCTGAGAAGTTAATTGTTATTCTAACACAATAACCTTGGATTAGCTATGGAAAGAGTAAAAGAGATAAGAAGGTAACCACCTTTTCGAGTCTGATATTTCTCCCAAAGGACACTCGTTCTTTTTAAAGGAATGCAGCATAATTAACAAGATATCTATAAGTTAAGTAACCTACAGGGATTTAACAGCATTGACAACACTGAAAAAAATCCCTGCACTATTGATCACCTGTTTCAGAGTCTCGTACAAACATATACTGCTTAATAGTCCAGAAATTCTCTCCGCTGCTTGTTTGGGTGTCTGCATGGATGCAGGGACATTATGTTTCTCTCCCATTGAAATCAATGGTCCCTTTGTACCCTTAGCAGTTCCCTTCATTTGAAGAGTGAAGCTGTGCAGGCCATTTAATCTGGTCTTCAAAACTACCTTGCTATTCCATCATTAAAGCTGAAGTGCTTATCTGCCGGTCCAGATGCCTTAATGGGAACATCGCTTATTTAGGGGCTCAGTGTTTGGTGGAAAGTACCCAGTGGATTATGTTAGAATGCACCTGAGTGTCTGATTCTTTTTTTCTTTTCTTTTCTTTTCTTTTTCTTTCCAGTTGACAGGAGAAGCAATTTTGCAAATTGCTAGCAAGCCAGTTCTGCCTTTTAATGCCCTGGATATTGCATTGGAAGTTCAGAAGAACCTGCAAGGTAATTTCTGCCGTGGTCTAAGGAATTTCAGCAAATGTAATGCTTTCCCTCTGCTTGAGATGACAAGTTCCTGCTTCTCTCTGCTGTAAACAAACAATGCGTGCCTATTTTATTAATCCGAATATTTATTTATTTTTTTTAGCTGTGTGTCAGTGCTTGTGCCTTGGTGGTAAATTAAGTATCATTTTTAGCAAACTTATTAGAAACATAAATGGTTTATATAGACACAGTTAAGCAATAATTACTGTAAACATTTCAGTGAATGATAAATACCATTTGAAGGGCTGCAGGCAGGTTTTTTGTTTTCCCCCCTCCCCTTCCATACAGGGAAGCCAGCAAATAGGAAGAAAAAGAAAACGAGGCATTGAACTCCATGGTTCTTGAAGGCTGTGTAATTTTCCCAGTTTGAAAACTGGCCATCTTGCTTATTTATTGCAGCAGGTCATATTGGCAGCGGATCAGTCCAGCTCGACTCTCTTCTCACAGCCACTAGGAAGCAGGATAATTTAATGCCAAATAATTTGCCGGACTTGATTTATCGTCCTCTTCTTGAAAGCTCTGTGTTAGAAATGAATGACCTTGATCTGGGTATTAGGATGAGAAGGTGATAAAAATGGGAAGATCTTTTCCTCCTCAAGGAAACCAAACAGAGGCCTAAGGCCCAGGATAATACAACTGGTTTTGTGTGTGTTTGTGTTTGTCAAAATTCACACTGAGAGCTACCAATTCTGTGACAAAAAATCCAGTTGGCTACTAGATGGAAGTCATGAGAGTATTTTGCCGCTGCCATCTAGCGATTGTTCAGAGTTTTGCAAGGCAGATATCTAAGCCTAATTTAACAATCTTAGGCTTACCGTTCAACACTTTATTGCCATGGGGTTAAACAAAGGTAACCAAATTAGTCACTGAGTTAGCCTTGACAGCTAGTGACTGAATTTATGCAGTTTTCTTGGCAGCATTCCAGATGACATTTCCCATTGCCTTCTTCTGTTGTGTGGTTTTGACTAGCCACCAACCTTGGATGTGGTCCTCCTGCCCTCCAACTTAGGCTGACCCTGCTTAGCTTCTGCTATCAGCCAAGGTCAGCTGGTATTAGCTAGGACCAAATCATATCAGACCAGTGCAGGTACTCCTCAACTTAAGACCACAAAAAGCTTCTGTTATTAAGTGAGAAATTTGTTAAGTGAGTTTTGCCCCATTTTATGACTTTTCTTAAAGTTGTTAAGTGAATCACTACAGTTGTTAAATTAGTAACTGTCACAAAATTTACCCAGTCAAGATTTATTCTTAAGGGAGAATTAGAAATCATAGTGTCTTGGTTTCTAGCCAAGTACCTTAGCTACTACACAAAATTGGGTATTAACTCCTCTTTTGCTTTATAAAACAGCTCATCCTATTAATTGACCTTGAGGAAATGTTCTGTAATTTTTTTTGGTTTGACATCAGCCCTGGTTGCTGTTATTCAAGGAATGTGTCCCTGATTATAATAGGGCATTGTCCTTGCCATTAACTTTTTATCTTCTCTGTATATAGGTTATACTGGGGACACTATTTCAAATGGGAAGCACAATTCTTAATCTGAGTTTGGTCTTAATTTCACATGCATATCTTGTTTCTATCATAGATAATGGCTTGGGGCAACAACTCACTTTCTTTTTGATTGCTTATTGCAAATTGCAGAAGGTAAAGATAATAAACAGATAGATACAGGAAAATAGATGTTCGTGAATATTGTGTATGTCAAATATGATCTAGCATTGAATTTTCACTTTTTTAAAAAAAATCCATGATAATGAGGTTGCAATCTTGGTGATTTCCTGGATAGTAACATATTTCCATATTGCTTGAATATATGTTTCAGAGTCTATAATGAACAAAAAACCTAGCCATGTTCTTCTGACTACTTTACAATTTAAATTTTGTGAAATTAATCCAAAACAGGGACCTATCTGCATAGAAAACTGAGAGAATGGGCAGTATAAGGACCTGTAAGAGATTTCATTAAACATAATTGCAGAAACAGCAGAGCAAAAGAATCTTATTTTATTGGTATTAGAAGCCAAAAAAAAAAAAAAAGACAATTCTCTTCCCTGGATATCAAGGGACTGAACCTAATGAACCTTCAATCAGAGGTAAAGAAAATGGTGAGATCAAGTCAATAAAGGCTGTTATACACTTAATAGAACTTTTTTTGGGTGATAAGCAGAGAGAAAAACAATGCAATTCCTTTAAAAAAAATAATTGGCTGGATGAAATTCATTTTTAGCTGAAAATTAGAACTTGTACACATATCCCATGAAATCTATAAGTAAAATACTGTACATATAAACATGCTTGGTCAAAAACAGTATAGAGTAGTATATTCTGCATCACCGGTAATTAAAAACATACAGACAGGGTTTTTTCCTGCTTTCCCTCTAAAACACCAGCATTAAAAACAGGTTATCTACTAGTGGGGATCCTAGGGAATACATATATTTGTAAACAAGCCAATCTAATTCTTACATTCTGGAATAAGAGATGGACGAATCCTTCATATTTCTTCCTACTGTAAACTCTGGGACATCAACATTACGCACTGAAAGGATTTGTGGCTGTGTGAGAAGACAGTCTGCCTGCAAAATGGTCAGAACCTGGGCTCTTTAAGACCTGTCACTAGCCAGCTCAACAATTTGTGGCTGGTATTGGACTTGTGGTGTTAGTGTGGGAGTGAGAGAGAATGTAGTTTGTGTTCGTTCGGGAAATTCATAATGTCTGAATCCGCCTAAGGCAAATTTACTTACTGTTCTCCAGAACAGTAGTGGAATAGGGTGAAAAGTGGTATAGTAAACTGTGATCACCAGCCTTTGAGTAGCTGTGGGGGTGTTGCCTTGAGACCAGGTATGTTTATGAGCTGCGGTGGCGCAGTGGTTAGAGTGCAGTACTGCAGGCTACTTCTGCTGATCACCGGCTGCCAGCAGTTGGGCAGTTCGATCCTGACAGGCTCAAGGTTGACTCAGCCTTCCATACTTCCGAGGTGGGTAAAATGAGGACCCAGATTGTTGGGGGCAATATGCAGAGTCTGTAAACCGCTTAGAGAGGGCTGTAAAGCACTGTGAAGCGGTATATAAGTCTAAGTGCTATTGCTATTGCTATTGCTATGTCTTGGCTCTCTTGGGTTTTGAAGTCCACTAATCTGGGTATATGTAAAAGAACCCTTGACAGGAATGTCTCTTGCTTCTTCTTCAGTGTACAGTATCTTTTTGTATATCTATATATCTTCATTTTCAAAAAGAAAAATGAAAATGAATTGAGCTCAACTTTTGTTAGTAAATGAATGGTATAATTGTCAACAATATAGAAGAGATTTGCCATTGGATACCCCTAGCCATGTTTTTTTTAAAAAAATAAAATAAAATCTAGTCTAGTTTATAACTCCGAAATTTTGTAGTAGTCCAAGGGATCTACTTACAAAGTCCAACCATGCTTACTCAACCCCATAGGGTTGAGCAAATACTAATCTCAGTTAAATCACAGCTTAGATCTATTCTGATTTCTTACCCTTGTGTCTTGTCTCTTACCCAAAGGCCTGCACCCAAAGCATGGTGGCCATTGAAACATCCAGTTACTTGTGTTTTCCTTTCAAATCATCAAACACAAGTTCTCTTTATTTCAGGAAGTAAGACGTACAGTTTTAATAGTTCTAATAATCTCATGAGTGTAGTAGACTTCATTTTGCTATCAACACTGTCAAACTATTCACTAAGTCTGTATTACTATTACTATTAATCTTCTCATCGTTCCCATCACCCATCTCCTCCCACAAATGACTGTATGACTGTAACTTTGTTGCTTGTATCCTTACAATTTATATTGACTGGTTCCTACTATGATTTGATTGGTTATTTGTACCTGGACTATCATTAAGTGTTGTACCTTATGATTCTTGACGAACGTATCTTTTCTTTTATGTCCACTGAGAGCACATGCACCAAAGACAAATTCCTTGTGTGTCCAATCACACTTGGCCAATAAATAATAATTCTATTCTAGTCTNTATTCTATTCTATTCTATTCTATTCTATTCTATTCTATTCTATTCTATTCTATTCTATTCTATTCTAACTGAAAGGAGAAAGTTTGAACTTTCCTTTAAATTATCACAGGGGCTAAAACTGGCAGAACATGCCGTTTAGAAATGCTTTCTAATATCAGCCTAAACAACTTTCAGCAACACTTTGAAGGGAGAGAAAAAAAAACGAGGGGGATTTGCAAACAATATTTCACTAAAAAGAAAACCATTTTCATTACCCTACAATTCCAGTTCCTAGGCCGTGTCTCTCTAAGTCAGGATTGATAATCTCATTTGGTTTATATTCAATTGTTAAATGAATATAATCAAAGGTACTAGGAAAAAACATGGTGTTGATTTCTGAATTATATGGCAAATATTTCATTGCAATTGCTGCATGTAACTAGATTTTAGACAGCTTTTCTTACTACACTGGCTGGATATTTATTCTAGAGATTTGGAATGAATGCAGTAACATTTCTCTTATAATGGGCAACAATGGATTTTTTAACACTTGTAAAATATGTTTTCTGCCCTTAAGCATCTGTGTAGTGATGGTGGTTTGTTTTTCAGAATATAACTGAGGTCACCATATCATAAGTAAAATATTTTTCCCCCTACGTTAGCTAAACCAGATTGACTGATTATGTGCCATCAGTTCTGTGCTAACTCTTAGCAACCACATGAACTGCCCCAAACCAGGCCCTTCAATTCAACTCGTAATGCACCCATTACTATTTTAATCCACATCCTCATTGCTGCTTGTTGGCCTAGTCTTTTCTTTCATCCCACCTTTCCAACAAAATGAACTTCTCATTATGTGCTTTAGCACAATATACACAAAATAATGTATATTATTAATGATAATCTGAGCCTAGTCATTTGTACCTTGAATCAGAACTCTGAATTGATTTGTTCTATGATCTATTTGTTTGATTTCTTGGCTATCTGTGGTATTTTCCAAAGTTCAAAAGCATTTTAGAGTGTCATATGGGGGAATATCATTGCTTGCACAATTCTGATCTTTTGAGTAAGCTACCTATCTTCATTGCTACCCTACCTAATCTGTGACATATTTCTTGAATCCCAGTTCCTTCACTAGTGATCCCAAAGGTGCTTTTTCAGGAGGCAACTGGACTTTCTTGTTTTTTCTTTTGAAGATGTTTCGCTTCTCATCCAAGAAGCGAAACATCAGCTCTGACAGAATAGTGGGGAATGGAAGGATCTATCCTGTCAGAGCTGAAGAACCTTCTTGGATGAGAAGCAAAACATCTTCAAAAGAAAAAACAAGGAAGTCCAGTTGCCTCCTGAAAAAGCACCTTTGGGAAAACCATGACCTGGATGACTGAGAATCTCTGCAGACTTCACTAGTGATAGGAACTTCAATATCTCCATAGACAATTCTAAGGTTGGTTGCTATGCTTGTTGTCAATAGTTTGTCTTCTTTATATCTAATCTTAGTCTCATTTTTATTGTGCTCATTAACTTCCATTATTAGAACTTGCAGATAATTTGCATTTCCAGAAATAGTAGTGTCATAGTACTTGTTATTAATGTTTCTTCCTCCAGTTTTAAATCCATGCTTCTTGGAGTCCAGCATCTTTCAATATATATTTTATAGTTTGAATAAATAAGGAGGGAAGGATGTACAATTGGGGCCTAAAGTCACTCCAAACAGTGAGATGAGGGGTATGTAAAGTTAATAAATAAATTTAATAATAATATACATAGCTTTATCTTACTCCTATACCAACCTGGAGGCAATCTGTTTCAATGTGTTCCCTCTGGACTGTGATTTTCTGCCCAGTGTACAGATTTCTCATTAAGACAAATTGCTCTGGGATTTTAGTTTTTCTAAGCATATTCTGCAACTTCACATGTTCAACAACATCAAGGCCTTTCTGTAATCGATGCAGCACAATATTGACTTCATTTTTGTATTCTCTGTTTTTTTCAATTATCTATCATGCATCAGCAACAGCGTATATCGTTCCTTGGCCCTTTCCAATTTTTAAAAGCAATTTAAATATCTGGCATCTCACTCTCCACGAACTCTAATCTGCTGCAATCTTCTTTAGATGATGTAGTAGTTAACATGTGGATTAATGATATCATAGAATAGAATAGAATAACAGAGTTGGAAGGGACCTTGGAGGTCTTCTAGTCCAACCCCCTGCTTAGGCAGGAAACCCTACACCACTTCAGACAAATGGTTATCCAACATCTTCTTAAAAACTTCCAGTGTTGGAGCATTCACAACTTCTGGAGGCAAGCTGTTCCACTGATTAATTGTTCTAACTGTCAGGAAATTCCTCCTTAGTTCTAAGTTGCTTCTCTCCTTGATTAGTTTCCACCCATTGCTTCTTGCTCTACCCTCAGGTGCTTTGGGGAATAGTTTGACTCCCTCTTCTTTGTTGCAATAGGGACGCGGTGGCTCAGTGGCTACATGCCGGCCACATGACCACGGAGACGTCTTCGGACAGCGCTGGCTCTTCAGCTTAGAAATGGAGATGAGCACCGCCCCCTAGAGCTAGAAACGACTAGCAACCATGTGTGGGGGAACCTTTACCTTTATCTTTCTTTGGTATTGGTATGTATGCTGATTTCTTTCACTCTCTCATCCTCTAAGCCAGGGCTGTCAAACTCATGGCCCGCGAGCCGGATGTGTCACACGCTGGCCACGCCCATGCCTGGTTTAGCAAAGGGGGGAAAAAGTCATGATACGCCACGTGACAACACCGTGATGATGTGAGTTTGACACCCCTGCTCTAAGCCATTCTTCAGATTTTATGACATTATTTGATTAGAAGCTTTATTAATACTTCTGTTGGTTGTCATAATTAAATAGTTATTCATCAGTTTCTGTAGCCTTCCATCTTGGTAGTGCTGAGCTGACTTCATCTTCTAGTACTTGAGACTCTTGCAAGTAGGAGATACCTTAAAAGATATTTTAGATGTAGACATCTCTACCATAAACAATTTTCATATACATCTTCCATCTTCATTTGATGTTCTTGAAATCAGTTACTATCTGTTTATTAGCATCCAATTCATGATTGGAGCATCCTTCTAAGTTTGGAGATATTTTTGGAAGACTTTCCTTCCAATTTCAGTGTCTTTACAGATGATGGAATATTGCTCCTTTTCTCTTATAACACCTCTTAGAAATGCTTTATTATATTTTTCCCCAAGGCCTTTGCTTTAGCTTCTCTTCTCTTCTCGGCAATTTCCACCATATGTGCTGACAACCAATTTCTGTTTTCTGTTTCTTGGATTTTGGCTCCTTTCATATTTATCCTTAAGACCTTATATGATTTCATTCCATAGGGTTTTTGTTTGTTTGTTTGTTTGTTTCCTTATCAATGAGGTTCAGGACTTCAAAACAATTCTTAACATTCTCCTCAAAAATGGAGGATAAATGCTCAAGATCATATCGTGGATACTGATTCCTTTTGTTATTCTGCTTTAGCTTGATGTGGGAACTGAGCATAAACAGCTTATTATTTAAAATATTAATATCTTCCAATTCAATGTCTATCTGCTTGGAAAAATACCAGAGTATTTCAACTTTGATAAATATTTTTTTTTTTAAAAAGAGATTGATTTTGCACTCAATGTTAAAGTATGTTCCACAAATCTCTGTCTTCAAGTCCTTGCTTGTGGAATTAAAATCCAATTAAAATCAGGTCCCAAGTCAATGAAGTTGTCTTCTAAGTGCAAAAAGTATAGGCTGAGGTCCAACATCCCTTCTGTGATGCCCAAAATCCTCAATTAGGTGGAACCACATTATTTGACCTCCAGTTCCTCAAAGAAAATTAAAAAAAATGCTGGGATTCAGCGTGAAGGTACTGAAGTAGGCTCAGGAAACCCGAATTCCAATCCAACCATGCCATACCTGTGAAATCTCACTGGATGGCTTTGGTTCAGTTGCTTTCTTTCTCAGTCCCGCCAACCTCACAGGGTTCCTGTTGTGAAAAATAGAATGGATGGGGGGGGGAAGGGGAGGATAGAAGAATTGTTTTTAAATTTGGAGGAAAAAAATATGTCCTTTTACATCTATCTTTTACTTCACTTTATCCAAGATTGGAGAACTGAATCTTGACTGATAACGGTTTTACGATATGGAAAACTTCCTAACAGTGAGAACAATTAACCAGTGGAATAGCTTGGTTTCAGAAGTTGGGGATGCTTCATCACTGGAGATTTTTAAGAAAAGACTGGACAGCCACTTGTCTGAAATGGTATAGGGTCTCCTGCTTGAGCAGGGGGTTAGACTAGAAGACCTCCAATGTCCCTTCCAGCTCTATTCTGATTGATTGATTGACTAATGAAATCCAGAAATAATAAACGTATGACCAGTATGACTTGTTTATAATAAGAACAACCCTATATACAAGAGATTTTTATTCATTACCTACATATTATTTCTTTGTTTCCTTTTATCTAACCTCTAACATTATGTTCATGGGAAAATGGATAGAAACAATATTAGAAGAATGGTTATATCTGAAGTACAGATAGAAAAATTCATACAAAATATTTAGATTTAGGAAAACCACATATAAAAAGGCATATATCAGGGAAATTTAGTACAAAATAGGTAGAAATTTAGTGTTCACAAAATTGTACATAACACAGTGCATATACAGTAAATATTATTGCACATTTTAAGTTTCACATATTTAAAAAAATAAACAGATTCAAATTTCCCCAACTTATGATAATTTAATTTCTATCCTGGAAACCTAACACACACAGTCACACACATACAGAGAGAGAGAGAGAGAGAGAGAGAGAGAGAGAGAGATGCACAAATGCACAGACACAATGTATAAGTGTGTAGATGGATAATCGATGTATAGATAGATACAGTAGATGATAGATAGATAGATAGATAGATAGATAGATAGATAGATAGATAGATAGATAGATAGATAGATAGATAGATATACACTGCACATTTCTAATTGACATAGATTTAAGCTGCCCTATGATTTCCAGAAATCTACAGATCAAACCTTATTTGTCTGCCAATGGTTGGGCTTGAATATTCCAGTACAACTCTTAATTAAAAAAAAAAAACACCTATTAAATTCCTGTATTCTGCAAAAGAAATAATTTTAAAGCAACACATTTCAATGTGTTGTTATCTTTCCCAGCAGATTATTATGACATGGTTTAAAAGAGACTTTCAAGTAAACTCAGCTATAGCTATTGGAGCCATGGCCCATGCTGCAGTCAAGAGAGAGACTGGCACCTCCCTTTAATACTCAGATGGGAATCTTCTGATTAGCATGCTGGTTGTGGAATTCTGGGAGTTGAAGTCCTCACATCTTCCACCTTTCAAGGCTAAGAAACACTGGCCTTGATACTAGGTGTAGACTAATTTGGAATCGGTATCCCAGACACACTTTATGTTTTAAGTAATATATGCTCCGAATGCCAACTGTAAACAACTGGACAACTTCTTTGTGTACAACTGCAAAAGTAGATAACATCCCAGACTAACAAACAGTCCCTGCTGAGTTGTGTAAAACTATCATAATGAAATGAATCAGTAACCTAGCATGTCAATAAAGCTAAATATTTTTGTATCATATTCCTTTCTTAACAGACGACCCTCATAATGTTGGCAATTTGCTGAAGGTGGCCAATGCTTTACGGGAGAGGGCAGAATTGTTTCAATCAGATGAGATGCGGCCAGCCAATGACCCAAAAGAAAGAGCTCCTGCCCGTATCAGGATGTTGAATGACATACTGCAGAGTCTTGAGAAAAACTTCTTAGTTTCAGGTGTTCCACCAGGGTTTTACAGGTAAAAGCAGAACTTCACATCCTTTTGTTAACTAGTATGGTCATTTTACTTGTCTTCTGCAGCTGCCTTGCTATGCATCTGGTGTATTTTTTTGCATATAACCACTAAAAGAAATGCAACCCATAACAAAGAAACCCAGCATGTAATTTTGTAACAGTTCAGTACAACATCGTCCTTATTGAGATGTATTGCTATCAAAGAAAATCAGTGGAAGATTACTTTGGTCTTTTTTCTAGGGGACACACATTTTAAAAGCAAACTGTCTACTAGGTTGTAGCTGTTAAACATTATTATTACAGACACAACAATGTGAAATCACAGCTATCAGTTCTTTAGCTGGTGTTGACCTTCATAAGCATCAAGTTCTTCCCAAAAACTAGGACATTGTAATGTATCAGTGAACTATATGTGCAAATCTCAGCAATGTAGAGTTTTGCAATTGACAGATGGAGTTTTTGTCAAAGTGCAGATTTTCTAAGGACTGTCCAAGATTTTCTGGTATGGCATCCAGAGTGTTGATAACTGCTGGGGCCACTACAGCTGGTTTATGCCATAATATTTTGATTTCAATTTTCAGGTCTTGATACTTTGTGATCTTCTTCAATTTCTTGTCTTTTATTGCCACATCTGTTTATCCACATTTTCTTCTTTTCAATCACAGTTATATCTGGTGTTATGAGCTAAGACTTTATCAGTTTGCATTCAGAAATCCACATTATTTTAACCTCATTTGCAACTACTTTTTCAACCAAACATTCCCACCAAGTTTTCATTTCTAGGACATTACAATTTTTGTAGATGTTCCAAGAAATCCAGTATGTATCCAGTTTATTATTTTGTTTACTTTGTTTTTAGTGATTTTCATTTTTATTCATTTTTATTATCGTTGTTTCCTATTATTATCATATTTTAAGAATGTCAGCTCAGATGACAGGGAGGTCTTGGAGGCATTATGAAAGATGCTGGTAGTGCATTAGATTTAAAGAGGGAAAAGTACTTTGGAGACCACAGAGCTGCTTATGTGGTATATGTCCTCAACCTTTTAAAGCAGCTGCATCTTTTCCAGAATGATGTAGCTGCAATATCCAAATATATTCATTCGTATTAGAGCCGATGGATGGCCCATTTCTTTACCACAGCAAAGCCACCTACATCATTTAGCCTTCAATCACCTAATATTTTCAACCAGTATTCACAAGTTCAACTGTGGCGAATTACCAACTAAAAGACAGAGTGGGAAAAAAATGTAGCAGCTAAAGCTTCTGTGAGGGAGGAAATGACATAGGCTGGATTTGTGAAGACCTTATCTGCCAGTTTATATGGGAATGCAATCAATCTGGCAAGATTCTTGTAAACAGGTTATCAAAAATGAAGAAAAGGCTTATTCGTGGCTTATTCTAACACTCAATATCTTAGAGCTTTAGAAGCCCCATATCCACAGCAAAAAGCATCTAGCATCTTCTGTTAAGAACTCTGGAGAGAAAATTCTATAATATCCTGACATTAATATGTGTGGATATTCATAAAAATTGAAACAATGCATTAAACAATAGACTTTGTTTGATTTCTCTTCTTAAGGTGGAAACATATCGAACCAGCCCTAGATTCTTATTTCTGAAATATATACATTCCATTGAATCCACTGAAAGTTGATTGTTCATCTTCAATATTTTAGATGGCTTCTACATTTAAAAAAAAAATAAGAATTTCCATATAGCAAATGAGAAAGAAATGGGAGGGGAGAAAAAAAACAACACTCCCACACTTGTTTTGCACTGTGTTTCATTCTGGAGCAGAGATTTATGACTGAGTTATAAACCTCTGAAATAGTGGTTTATAATGGAAATGCTGGCAGACCTTTAACTATAGCAGCAAAAACAGTGCTGTAATAAATACAAAGCTTCATTGGTAAACAGAAATTTAGGATGCTGTTTGCAGTCTTGACCTTCAGGCTCCAACTGCACTTAGATCATTAAGATTCCATAAATACTATAATTTACTGCCTTGTGAAGATAGAATATATTTTCATAATAAAGCACATATTCTTCAAGGAGTGTGGAAACCGGTACAATTATTGTCTTCTATATAGTCATTGAGGCTTACATTATTCACTTTAGTCATTGTACTTGACAAAAGTACAGGGATTACTCACAGATGCTGTTAGCCATCAACATCTGCCAACATTGTGGATTCCACAATTTTAATTCTTGGAAGATATTTGAGGGATGCAAGGGGAGGCAAAGGGGAAGGCAAGGCAAGATAAGAAGCAATGGATGGAAACTAACCAAACAACCTACAACTAAGGAGAAAATTCCTGTAAGTGAAAACAATTATCCAGTGGAACAGCTTGCCTTCAGAAGTTGTGGGTACTCCATCACTGGAGGCTTTTAAGAATAGATTTGTCTGAAATGGTATTGGGTCTCCTACTTGAGCAGGGGGTTGGACTAGAAGATCCTTTCCAACTCATGAAGAAGAAGAAGAGGAGGAGGAGGAGGAGGAGGGGGAGAGGGGAGGGGGGGGGGGGGAGGAGGAGGAGGAGGAGGAGGAGGAGGAGGAAGACGTAGCAGATGTACTCATATAATATACTAAGTTGGGTTAGTGTTAATGTTGGTTTGACTTTATACAGCTTAGAATGCTGTGAGAACCCACACTCTTTGATTGAAGAGTTTGGGTTCTCACAGCATACTAAGCTATAAAAAGTCAAACCAACATTAACACTAACCCAACTTAGTACATTGTATGAGTACATCTGCTAGGTCTTTCACTGACTTAGTTAAGAGGATTGTCCGAACCCAACCATTTCTTGCTTTGAATTTGCATGTCTTTTTCAAATGATCTAGTGAATACCAGTTACCGGTGAGCAAAACTATGACGAAAGCCTGAAATTCAAATTTAAATACTACACAAGGCATTATTCTTAGCAACGAACCAAGAAGTGATAACCATAACTGTTTGTATTATTGCAACTCTTTATACTTCATCATGTCTTCGGTATATGCATTCAATAGCTCCAGAGTGTAAAATTACAACATTAATATCACATTTTTCATGAAATTCAGCACATTGTGTTCTGTGACTACAGGAATACTTGAAAAAGCTATTAGTAAGAAATGGAATGGTGAAGGACATCTTGTTTAAAATATTACTGGTTGTTGTCAAAAGTGTGATTTGAACTATAGCAAAATTATGAAGTGCAAACAGTAAACATCACTCTCTTGTCTGCTGCCAAGCAACTGAAGTTCTGCTCATAATAATACTCTACTTTGTAACTGAGAGAAAGTTTGCACTAGCAGCTTGCCTGTCCTTTTGTAAGCAAATACTACTTGTACAAGAAATTCTTCCATGATTCCTGGAATAGAATCTTGCTTTAATAGCAGTCAAATAGGTACACAGTAGGTTAAGCACCATTTTCTTCTACTTAGCTGGACTCTTTGAACTTTGGGAGATCAATACTGAGGTATTGATTGGGTATAGGTAGCCCTGAATGTATGACCACAATCGGGACTGGAATTTTGAAATGGTTATCACACAACTAGATCTGCTTTTATGACTATTTTTACTGCAGTTGCAAAGACAATCAACTGGCTTCCCCAATTGACTTGGATTGTTGGAAGCCAGCTGAGAATGTTATAAGTCATGATTATGTGACTGCAAGACTCTGCAACAATCATAAATGTGAGCAGATTGCTAAGCACTCAAATTGTGATCACATGACTGCTAGGGAGGTGTAATGGTCATAACTTCAAAACGTCACATTTTCCAAGGCCATCATAACTTTGAACTGTCATTAAATGAATGGCTATAAATTAAGGACTACTTCTATTTGGCAGATGTTTTGTAAAACGTCCATATTCGGCATAATTAAGCTTGCTGAACAGAGGGAAAAAGTAAAGTATTAAATAATACAAGATCAAAATCATATTTGATTCCACAAAAATCACAATGAGTAGTTTCTAACAATGAAGTTCTCATTTAACCATGAATTATGGACGTTTGTATGCTGCCCAGAGTCCCTTGGGAGTTGGGCGGCATACAAATTTAATAAATAATAATAATAATATTGCAACACAGAAGTAGAAGTGGCCTAACTTCTGAAGTCTTCTTCCAGAATTAAACAGTGTGGGTGAGATGGCCATTGAGAATGGTTACACAAGGACCTATTACAGTGTTTCTCAGCAATTTTCAATTGTGTGGACTTCAACTTCCAGAATTTCCCAGCCAGCAACACTTTACCTACTAGCTTGAAATATTTGGGCATAGGAACAAGAAATCACTTGGTGGTATTTGCAATAGTCTTGATGATTAAGTGCTACCTCTGTGAAGAACTATTAGGAAGAGGTAGAATGGGGAAAATGTGTCTGAACTTGGGACTCCATCCCTGACCTAAAATATACTAATACTTGACACTCAATATCTTCAAGAGGAATTTTTGGATTGATCTCAGAAGTAGAACATCCTCCTGAATGTTGAAACTAAACCCATTTTCCAGCAGGTTCCCCCAGTGTGTTCACTGGGCTGAAATGAATTATCATTCCTATTTTGCCTTTAGGATCCATATAACAGATATCTTCTGTATCCTCTAAACAAAATATACTGGAATTTCCTAGATGCTTTATTATCCTCACACTCTTCAATCCTTTCCAACTCATTAATATCCTTCCTAGATTGTGTGCTTACTGATTGGAATATGCTAAATGAGGGGTTAGACTCAATAATGTGCATCTACCCCCCTGCTGCTTATTTATCCATTACCAAAGTACTGTCAATAAAATCCTGCAAAAGATTGTTTGGGAAGTGGCTTCTTCTTTGTCCGTTCAAAAAGCTATCCCCAAATCCAACAAACAAAAAATACATTTCTGTAACAAACAGAAATACATTTCTGAAAGATACTTGCAAAAATAGGTCATTGCATTTTAAATCAGACTTTGCATAAGATAAATTACTTTTAAAAACCTATTTGAGGCAAATATCTGTAATAAGGAATGACATCTGAGTATTTCATGTTAAAGATTTGTACCGTTGGGAATTTATGCTAAAACTATGCATAGTGGAAGTTTCTTAGAAAAGCAACATATGCTGAAAGCTGCAAATAGAAATAGGTATGGATTTTTTAATGGATTGTATTTTTTAAGCAAGACATTAATTACATTAGTATGGAACACTAATCAAATTATGTTGAATATACATATCTACATTGGATATCTGCATTGATAAGCAAATAGTTCTTTCATTTATTTTCGAGATTTTTTCCCAATGTATTTCTGCTAATATGAACTGTAAAATTTTTGTTACTAGTATAAAATAGCAATGGTGCAAAACTAAATATAGGCATCCAGATGAAACACTCTCACACAGATCTGTAGCAAAGCGGCTATTTCAGTAATAGAGTATAATAGAGTCAATGAATTCTACATACTATTAATGAGTATTCTTTTGGTGCCGTCATTCAACCAATTGTGAGTTCATCTAACAGTAAAATCATCTAGACCAGTGTTTTTCAGCCTTAGCAACTTTAAGAAGAAGAATTCAGTTCCCAGAATTCCCCAGAAAGATCAGAAACACTGATATAGACCATATTTCACTGTGTTGGCTTTTACTGAGCATTTTGCTGAGATCTAGGTATACTATGTATAGAGCATTTTCTTTCTTTACTAGGCTAATAACTTTCTCAACGAGGGTTCGTTTGACCCAATTTGTCTGCATTTAATTCACTGGCTCTTAGTAATTGTGGTATGTTCCTCCAGGAACTCACAAATATGCTGTTAAATTATATAATAGGCTTTCCCAGAATAGATGTCAAGCTAACAGATTTTTATTTATTTATTAATTTTATTTTATTTATTTATTTGTATTAGATAACAGATATAAGTATAAACATGATTATGAATGCATGAAATGGATACGAATAAAAGGGAATATTAAGACAGGGATGGTAGGCACGCTTACATTCAGTGTTGAAATATTTTATTTATTTATTTATTTATTTTGTCAATCTCGTATTAGATAATACAAAAAAGTATATACATAATTTGAATACATGAAATGCATAAAAGTAAAAGGGAAAATTAGGAAAGGGACTGTAGGCACGCAGGTGCGCTTATGCACGCCCCTTACAGAACTCTTAGGAATGGGGTGAGGTCGACAGTAGACAGTCTCCTTAGTCTTTGTTTCCTCTTTGAAGATGGAAATATCATTTGCTCTCTTTCAGCTGTCTAGGATATCATCACTCGTCCAGGAGTTCTCAAAGATGACTAAGGATGGTTCTGTGACCACCTCCACTAGTTCTTGTAGTACCTTAACAATCCACCTGGCCTTGGAGAGTTGAATTTGTTTAACTTAGCTGTTAGACTTAGACTTAGAATAACTTTATTGTCATTTTAAATTTACACTGATCGGCATACATTAAAATGAAATTTCGTTGCATACAGTCTCAAAGGGTCATCACCTCCAATATATACTACATAAACATGACAACCAAACAAACAAAAGATACATAAATATTATGCATATACCCACATATCTTATTATATGACACAGAGAAACAACACAGTCTAGTTCAGATGTATACATGTACATGTTATCTGTTATTCCTTCTCCATCCATCTTAAGCTTCAGTTCCTTCCTATACTATAGCGTAATGTGGACTAGTAGAGCTCTACTAACGGCATATTCAATCTAGGAGATTAAAAATAGGAGTATCTGTCTTGTGAAACATCTTTCATAAAGGACTCAAAACCTGGGCTGAGAGAGAGAACATTGGGGAGATGTTAAATTTAGGATGTAGCCCAGCTAATTGGTGCCAGGGTTAGGTAATTTGTGTGCTTGGTTGTATTTAGCTCTGCTTTCTTCTTACATGCACTTGGGATCATTTGCAGTAGAGTAACAGGTTTCTAGTATTCTATTATCAGGTCACCACTTTATTCTTGTAATGGCTTGTACTCTGTTGGCTTTCCTTTCGGTTCTAACATTCATTAAAATCCACTCCTCTAAAGCCCAGTATAAAGGCCTGCCTCTTCTCAGTACTTCGTCACCTGGTTATTATAAGTTCAAGGATAACATGATTGCTTTTCCCCAGTTTCTAGTCCCTTTCATTTCTTCAGTGATTTTACTCTATTTGTGAAGACCATGTCCAGGTAGCAGAACCTTTGTTCTTTTTTCAACCTTCTGACTAAGTCGTTATTACTCTTGTTTCTTTTTCTTCTGACCCAAACATTTTCAACAGGATTTCCATGTTCTGATTGATGATGAATTTCTCTCTCTGATGAAATTATGATGAATTTCTTTCTTTCTTTCTCTCTTTCTTTCTCTCTCTTTGTTCGTGTGTGTATGTGTGTGCATGTTCATATGTAAAACAAACCTTTCTTGCCAGAGCATTCTGCTGTCTAATTAAAGGCAAAAGGTTATTAGAGTTGAGACTGACTCAAAGTTATCCATGTAGTTCATTGGCCAACAGTAAAAAGATGTCTGTTACAGTGAGATTTTCCAGGATTATTATTTTTTTAAATCCTAATCTAGCCAACTGCTTTGGTATTGTTAGGTCATCTAGTGGTCTGTCATCCCTAAGTGCAGGTGTCCTTAGCTTTTGGAGATCAGCTAAAGTCATCTTAATGATATCCTCACACATACACAGTACAACTCCACCACCCTTTATGCTGGGCCTATTTCTTTGGAGTCTTCCAAAGGAGACTCCATCATCCCATCCCATCCCATCCCATCCCATCCCATCCCATCCCATCCTATCAAGTTTTAGTTGTTTTTGTCACATTATACTTATCATTCTGTGAGAAACATGGAGAACTAAAGATCCCATTTTCCATACTATGCATAAGTGTGGAAATATCTGAGATTTCGAGTGTAATTTCCAGGAGAACTCTTCATCCAGGTGTTTCTTTCTCCTTTTGTGTTCTGCTTACTTGGCTCCAGACCTTGGCTGCATATTCAGTTCTGAGCTTTTGCTATCCTTTATTCTGGTGTAATACTGGCAAGGTATATGCCAAACACTGACTTTCTAGTCTTCATTCATGATAGCCTTCTAGAATCTGTAGCCTGAGACTACATGTGTGGCAATTTTAGATAATTTTTTTGAAGAAATATTGCAGGGGTTTAATTTCTGCTGGCAAACATTATGGAAACACTAGGGAATTTCAGCTTGAGAATGTAATTGTTTAAACATCATTTTGCTAGTTCAGATAGCTAACCCTTTCTGCCAGGATGTTGACTCTTTGAAAATCAATAGTTTAAAAATATTTATAACTTCAGGGTCTCCAAGTAACTCATTTGACCTGAAAGACAATACTTCACTCAGAGGTGGGTTCCTACCGGTTCTATCCAGTTCTTTAGAACCATTAGTAAACCGGCGATGACGTCACGGAACCGGTTCTTTTGGTGTCTCCGTGGGTGCTGCCAACTTGGATTTTGCTTCTGCACATGCGCAGAAGCTATTTTTTTATTGCTGCGGGGGTGCACGGCGCGACCCTGAGCGTACCGGCAGCAAAAGGATCCAGAACCCACCCCTGACTTCACTGCAAATATTTTAATTACAATAGCTTGATATAAGTAGTGATATAGAGCTGTTACATTTAGAAACAATCAATAACCAATATCTCAGTGATAAGATCAGTAACTACAAACAAGCTTCTGTGAAAAGGTAATTTGTCCACTGTTACTGATTTTTCCAGTAATTTACTGTATTTCTACAGGAAAATACAATGTGTGTTCTAGTAATTTGAATTGAAATGTTTGCCAGATCATCAAAACTTTGTAGCTGTCACTTTTTAATTTTGCTGTAATCTGGTTTATAACACTTGTTTTAATATGGTTTTTAACTTGTTTTTACTTATAACTTTTACATTATTTTACTGCTTTATCTGCAAACTACCCAGAGGCTGGCAAGTGTGATATGTAAGATAGATAGATAGATGATAGATAGATAGATAGATAGATAGATAGATAGATAGATAGATAGATAGATAGATAGATAGATAGATAGATAGATAGATAATAGATAGATAGA
>QLTV01002552.1:3178467-3192292 GCA_003457575.1 Thermophis baileyi | reverse complement strand
AAGCATTTTACAGAGTCAGCATATTGCCCCCAATAATCTTGGTCCTCATGTTACCCACCTTGGAAGGATGTAAGGCTGAGTCAACCTTGAGCCTGGTGAGATTTGAACTGTCAAATTGCAGGCAGCCGGCAGGCAGCAGAAGTAGCCTGCAGTACAACACTCTAACCATTGCACCACAACGGCTTAGATAGATAGATAGATAGATAGATAGATAGATAGATAGATAGATAGATAGATAGATAGATAGATAGATAGATAGATAGATAGATAGATAGATAGATAGATAGATATATAGATAGATAGATAGATAGATAGATAGATAGATGATAGATAGATGATAGCAATAGCACTTAGACTTATATACCACTTCACAGTGCTTTACAGCCCTCTCAAGCAGTTTTCAGAATCAGCATATTGCCCCAAACAATGTGCGTCCTCATTTTACCGACCTCGGAAGGATGGAAGGCTGAGTCAATACTAGTACTGACCTGTTCAGTACTAGTACTGCATTCTAACCACTGTGCCACCACAGCTCTAATAGACAGACAGACAGACAGACAGACAGAATGTATGCAGAACATTGTACCTGCTTGTAACATTTTAAGGCACCTGAATCTTTGCTTTAGATCACATAGATGTGTTTCATAGCCTGCCATGTAATCCCAGGAAAAGATGCAGCTGTTTTAAAGTCCTGAACAAATGTGTGAAACATTGACACCTCACACAGTCCAAAGTCTCGCACAGCCTAACCAATAGCTGCAGCGTGGATTACTTCAGTTCCCAGCAGCCCAGATTTTTTTCATTTCTTTTATTTCCACTATGGCGTAGTCCTAAACACCAGAAAACAGTCTGCATTTCTTCCTCACTGAGCATGGTTTCTTATCATTGGAGAATTGATGTCTAAATATATATGTAAAATAAATATTTGGTGAACTATTTTTCCAAACTTGAACACTGAAAACTTTGCAATAGTTTTGAATAGTTTCACTCTTATGCCATTATTTTTCTACTTAGCTTTAATTATGTTCATTCATTTTAAATGCTTTCAATATGTTTAATACATTTACAATCCTTATAAGATTCTTTTAAAAAACAGAACAATTATTTCAATAATTGAATGTATTTAAGAAATCTATAAGTTATAGTCAAGTGGCTTAGAAAAGGAGTGAAATATCAGTTTAAATTAAGCCAGGTTAAGATCCAAGATTCCTGGTCAAGCACAGAATTTCTGAAGGAAATGAAAACAAGAGCTCATAGTTCACAGAACCTTTGAACATAATTCAAAAGTTGGAATGGTTTTCTCAATAGAATTTTTTTCTAGTCTATTAACAACCTTTAGAAATAGACACCAAATCTAGGATGTTCATTTCAATAATCTTCTGGCTTTCAGACCTCACCTTCTTCAGTGATTTCTAGACTAAAGAAGATCAATGTTCATTAACAACAGCTGTTTAGAACTTGGTTGGATCAAGAGTATGTGGCTCACCACTGTAAAAGATTCCTTCCTCTCTCTGATGTGATCCTGATCTTTGAATGAGAAAGCAGAAGATCTAGAACATCAATGGGAATTTTTTTAAAATAATTTTTATTAAGCAGTTTTTTTTCCATTTTATATCACAATGTTCATCTTTGCAACACTTCAGTATCAGTATACATCCAATATAAATACATTTTTTCCTATGTCTATGGTCATATGGTCAATGCCTGGAATACACTACCTGACTCTGTGGTTTCTTCCCCAAATCCCCAAAACTTTAACCTTAGACTGTCTACTCTTGACCTCACCCCATTCCTAAGAGGTCTGTAAGGGGCGTGCATAAGCGCACCAACGTGCCGACCGTCCCTGTCCTAATGTTCCCATGTACTCATAACCATCTCATGTATACATACATACGTGTGTGTGTGTGTGTGTGTGTGTATGTATATGTGTATGTATGTATATGTATATGTATTCCTTTATATATGCTAATATACTAATATGTACACAATGCATGGTTATTACTCTAAGTATTTTTTACATTTTACATTTTATATCACATCTTATCATACTATAATACTACATATTCTTCATCTATCTTTATCTTTATACTTATTCCTATTTTCTAGTTCCGTACTCATCTTTCCTTGTTAATTTCCTAATCTTTACCTCTATTATCTAGCCAGTTGTACCATTCATTCCAAATCAAATAATATTCAGTTTCTCCTCTATCTTTTATTTCCATTGTCAAACCTATCCATCTTTTAAGTTTTAAGAGCCAGTTTGGTCTAGGGGTTAAAACACCAAACTAGAAAGCATGAGATGGTGAGTTCAAGTCCCACATTAGCCATGAGGGCCAGCTGGATGACTTGGGATCGGTCACTCAACCCAAGTACAGGGTTGCTGTTGTTGGGAAAATAGGAGGAAGGTGTGTTAGATATGTTCACCCCCTAGAGTTATTTGCAAACATATAAGCAAACAAATAAATAAAATAACTATGTAAAATAAAACCAATTAGTTACCATTACCCTTTGTAATGTAAATTTGTGAAGAAGAAACACAAGAGAAAATCATGAAAACACAAAATTAGTTTATGGGTAAGTTTTACTACTGGTCGTTTTACAACTGTTCAGAGTCACGATGGCCTCAGAATGGGTGTTTTATTGCTCCTAAAGCTCTTCCGGCCATTGTAAAATGTCACACTTTCCTGCAGTCACCCAGACTGTATTTTCAAGCAACCAGATGGTATTTATGACTAGTTGCAGGGTCCCTCAGTAATGTGACTGTGATGTTTTTTTCTGGTTTCCAGAGATTTTTGACAGTTTCCAGCAAAAACTGCCCATTTGGAAGACCGGGTTTGCTTAACAACTGCACTGTTCACTTAGCCACTGTATCATTTGCTTAATGGCCAGGGTGATTCATTTAATGATAGCCTTTAAATAAATAAAGTGGGAAAATGGGTCTGGTCACCTGGGTGCCTCAACCTTCAACCGCAATGACTTATGACTGGATTTCTGACCCCCATTGTGGTCATAAGTTGAGGACTACCTGTAATTTTCTTCACAGGTCATTTCATGACAGTTTTCTAGTCCAGAAATCAGGTAGCTGTTTTTATTTTCTCATAAACATAATATTTGCCATAAAGAGTTGCATCTCTTTGCTCTCAGCATCTGCTTCAGGTATAAAATTTGGGTTATCGTAACTAAGTTACACACAGCTTTTCTTTCTTCCTAAAATTTATTAAGTATGATTCAGCATGATTAGGAATAATGAGGAAAGAGCAAAACCACAGCAGACATTTGTAAGAGCATTATCAAATTAGTCATTATTACTTAGGGACCTTCCGCTGAATTTGTTTCTGCCAACAGTGATGAATAATAAAATGGAAAATCAAACTGACTTTAAGCACATTCTAATGTTGGCATTTACATGGAGATTTTGTTGACGTGTTGTCAACAAAATTCAGATTCACAACCACTGCGAAATGAGGTTTGAAGGCTATGTCTGTTTCTGAGGTTTTGTCTCATGAAATATAAATTAATAATTAATATGTATGAGGAAATGTAAATTGGGATGAGACAATGACCTAATTCCTATTTAAACAGGACTTAAATTCTGCACAGCAGCTTTCTTTAAGTTATGCATCTATTTCTTTATTAAAAAAAATATTTCTGAGCCAAAATATCCTAGGGCAATGTACAGAAGTTTAACTACAGCTATTATTATAAACATACAAACACAATATAATAAAACAGGCATAGGCTATAATATACCATCTTTCCCAACAAATCAGTTTTGATATGTTTTTGTCTATCACTTCTCAGAAGTCAAGCTGAATTATTAAAATGAGAAATTCTAGAAGCCTACAAACAAAATAAATCAAGTTTCATTTAAAGTTAATGGCTAATTGAAAAGAAAAAGACCGACACTGGTAGAGTGATGCATGTAGGAATCAACCAGTGAATGATGAGCAAGAAGCAGGAGAACATCAGTCCATAGTGATGGTGTCCATAGTCTGTACTGACCCCTTGTTTGGTCCTGTTGGCAATCTCTTACAATGTGGACTGGAATTTCTGAAGTTAGTTTAAGAAGCAGCTGGAAGCCATGTAGAATTGCCTTTCATGTTGCTAAATATGAGAAAATATACCAACCTTTTAGAATAAACACATACTACAACGATCATTCCTCCTCCTCTCTCCATTTCTGAAGATGTTACCATTGCCTTATTTTTGAAGTTCAGATGTGAAGGCAATTGCTTATCCAACCAGAAATAATATAAAGATACGATATGAGCAGGTTCAGGAGAACTCAACAATTTTGCATTATTTTGTAATTATTCTGAGAGGAAACTCCTGGGCTTAATTGACCAAGAAAGAATATGAATATGTCCTGTGAGGATGAAATATACATTGTCTTTATCCTTTGGTGTTTGGGAAGAAGTCCTAGGGAAGAAAGAAATGGGATGAAATTTTTTTGAAAGAGGGCTTTACTAACAAGGAGCAATCCACACGGCAGCTATTTCTTAGGTCTGTGCAGTCTTTTAGATTTGATTCCAAAAAGTGTTTTGGAGTATGTTAGATCAAGAACTTCATATCTGTCCACGTGACTCTACAGTAGCTTCTTTCTGAGATCTCGTGGCTTCAAAACACCTTTCTGAAATTGCATCTAAAGCTCCACAGAACTACATTTACAATATTCATTAGGTTATTAAATACATCCCTTGTATCACTTCCCATATAAAGGAATCATGGAGTGTTTTATAGTCAAATTATAAAATGCAATAATAAACTTTAATTAATGAAATAAAACATTCATTAAAAGGGAGAGAATGGAAACAATAACAAAACAGAAATAAACCATTCATTCAATATTCATGCAGGAAAGGTCTTGGTAAAGTAATGAGACTTTACCAGGTACCTAAATATCAAAACCATCTGGTAGATCTCCAGGAAGATTAGAATTAGTTTTATTAACAGTAGCTGTTAGCAACATGTTGCAATCTGATGCTGTTGTGCCTCCCCCAGACTTATTCTCCAGTGAATCTAGGAGGTGTCTCCCTATTATCTGTTTCTCAGGCCTTTTAAAAAATGACTCAGCCCCCTTTACCTAGGCAGTAATTCTTGCATATTTCTTGCCTCTTCTTTATAATGAAGGATTTCATAGGCAACTTGCAGGGGTGAAATTCAGCAGGTTCGGACAGGTTCTATAGAACCGGTGGCGGCGATTATGCGCAGTTCGGAGAACCAGTAAATCGCACCACTGATTGGCCCTGCCCTGCCCCGCCCCTCTCACTCACTCCTTCTCTCCTCCTTCTCGGACTCATACACTCAGAGCAAACATGAGAAGGAGGCGAGAAGCAGCCAGGTTGAATGCTAGAAGACTTGGCCGAACTTTTCTGTTGATTCTGTGGGCGTGGCTTGGTGGGAGTAGCTTGACCACGCCCACCAAGCCACACCCACAGAACCGGTAGGGGAAAAATTTGAATGTCACCCCTGGCAACTTGTGATTTTAGGAAGAAGGAAAGCATTCCAGAGTTGAGGTGCCACCATAGAGAAGGTTCTCTGTGAGTAACTGCATGATAACACTTTGTCAATCTCAGGACTGACCTTCTCTGATGAATTTATCAATCAACTAAATCAGCATTAGCTGACACAGTCCCAAACTTGTCTTGAATGCTAATTGACAGCCATTGAAATTGCTTGAGGAAAACCATACACTCATTTTCTTCGTTTTTCACTTCTCTGCATAACTTGTTTTGAGATTTTAGCAGACACTTCCTTTCAAGTATGTGTTCAAAGTCAACTAGCAGCAATTTTTCCTGTTAGGTTTGTAGGTCAGCAGCTGTTGAAAGGTGACATGTTTTCCCTGCCGCTATACAGGCTAGAATTTTAACAAAAGAAAAAAGTGGAGAAACTCAAGAAAATGGGATTGTGTGCCTGTTGGTAAATCTGTCATTGCAATGTGGAATTATGACATGAAGTAAAAGAAAGATGAGTGAAGTCAGTTTAATTTTCATTTCATTCCTTCGTAAACACATTCTATTTAATTTCCTAATCAGTCTGCATTTTAAAGAACAAAACACAAAATGCTCAATTTTCTGTAACACACACATAATTATATCATTAACACTTTACATGGAAAAATGCATTCTTTTTTCAGTCTTGTCCAAATTATGCCATTTTGTAGACAAGCGTTCAGCTGAGAACAGCACTGCAAACTTCAGACAAGTCCCACACTCTGAAAAATCCTTATATTCCAATCCACAGATTAATCTGAAAATATGAAATTGGTTTGCTTTACTGTGAAATAAAGAAGATCCCAAATTCTTCTCTTTCTTAGCCATGAATGTGGCAAAGAAGAAATATATCAATTGCCATGTGTGAATGATATAGTCTTCCTTTTGTTCTCTATCTATCTATCTATCTATCTATCTATCTATCTATCTATCTATCTATCTATCTATCTATCTATCTATCTATCTATCTATCTATCTATCTATCTATCATCTATCTATCCCTCCCTCCCTCCCTCCCTCTCTCTCTCCCCCCTCTCTCTATTGATCTATCAATCAATCTATCTATCGATCTAGTAAAGGTTTTTCCTATCCTCCAGTCATGTCTGACTCTAGGGGATGTGTTGTGACCCGGCACGGCAAGCCCCCAGGAAATGACACACACACACACTGTTTGCAAAAACAAAGAAGACTTTACCACTAATAATGCAGCTTAGTAGTAAGTTTGTTACAGGTTTTTCACCATAGTTCTTGTTGAAAATCACAGAACACGTTGGCCAGGATTCCAAATACAAAAATGCAAACAGGTCATTAAGTCCCAAATTATCCTCACTTATTGGAGTTGGCCAAGAGCCCGGACTGGAGTTATTCCAACTGAGATAACCAAACTCCAAAGCCACTCTTGCTGGCTAGCTGCCCTGCTGCCCTAGCATCAATCAGAGGCTCCTCCTCTTCACTGGAGTCACTGAACTCCTGCTGGGGCGGTGCAGAAGGCCCTGATTGAGTATCGTCCTCTGGCCCTGCGTCCTCCTCAGTCTCGGACTCAGGTACCGGAGATACAGACTGCTCTTGCCACCCCATGGTCGGTTCTTGGTCTTCCGGGTCCATGAGCAGCTGCGCGGGACTCAGGCAAGCCACAACAGGATGGTGTTCATCTCCGTTTCTTAGCCAAGGGAGCCAGCATTGTCCGAAGACGTTTCTGCGGTCATGTGGCCAGCATAACATCATGCCATAGTGCAGAGCATGTGGAGAAACATGGAACATTGTTACCTTTCCACCAAAGTGACATTTATCTACTCCGTTTTCATGCTTTCAAACTGCTAGGTATGCAGGAGCTGGAGCAAGAACAGGCGCTCGCCCCATTGCACGGGTCTCGAACCTGGGCTATTAGGTTTAAGAAGCTCAGCTTCTTAACTGCTGAGCCAACGTACTTCTATAATACACACACACACACACACACACACACACACACAAATCCCACACAGAGACATATTGAAATACCTATTTCTTCTCATCTATGTTCTTGACATTCAGTATGTGATGCTGGTGATTCAGATGTGAAAATATTCTCCATTAAAGAAACTTTATCATTGCCCCAACTATCTGTAGGTAATGTAGGAAGCATTGATTGTATAACATTCAACGATAATGATATTCAAATAGCTTGTTGAATGCTAATAGGGAATTCAAGCAGTCAAGTAATCGGAGGGAAAAATCTGAAGTTCCCTGCCCTGTTCACAGAACAACTGAAATAGTTCATGGAGATAAGGATAGAGGTTTGCAGTCTCCTCGCTCTTTCTATTTAATAGTTTAATAATTTTTCCTTTCTCCCCAATGACATAAAATGCAAAGAATATGCTAAGAGCCATTAGCCTAGCAAACAACCATTCAATTTATGCCTTGTGTTAGTATTCAAATATATATTTAGCAAACAGCTGATTATACAGTCTTAATAACCTTGCATTTTGGCACTTGATTTGTTTTATTAAGCGAGGTGAGTAAAGATGCAAGAGGGGGAGAGGGATTTTTTTAAAAAAATAAATAAATAAATATATTTGAATATGGACAAATACAGTTTATGTCAATGCTGCTTGCCTTGTAATTGGCAAGCCTATATTTCAGTGTCCAATCATTGTCTATAAAATACTACCGTAATTTGCAATTTATTGATTTTGTTTATCATTGATATACAAATGTCTCTGAATGAAGTGGGGGGGGGAGGAAAATCATTTCAGCAAGTAGCTTTTAAACTGGAATCTAAAACTCTAACCTTTCCATTCCTTTTAAATAATCTTAGTGAATTCTCATATCCAATTAAGTCTACTTAATTATTTAGGTATCCTAGCTAGTTTAGATTTAGTTATTTAGGTTTATTGAATTCTGCCTGATTTAAACATCAGCTTTGAAGTATGATAGCTGATGGAACATGATCCAGAACCATGCTACTAAAGTGATACGTTTTCAGCAGACTTATTCATGAAATCACTTAATCACTTAATGGGAAGGCAGGATTAGAAACTTCACGAGAAATACTGGGTTTGAGGAGTATTTATTTCTTAATCAAATCAGAATATTTATTTTTGGTTCCCGACCAATTAACACAAGTACACAATTTAAAATATAGTGCTAAAAAAAATCTTGTAGCTAAGATGTTATAGAGGTTATCCATGTTAGGTCTGGACTTCAATTTGATTTGAAATCAGGCAGATAGAAGAGCACATCAATCCTTTAGACTCATCTATGGGTCTTGTGACTCTTTTGGTCTTTCATATATGGAGGGCAGAATGGGACAACTCATCACAGCCAACTCACCACAGTCAACACACCATGATCAACTCGCCACGGCTAATTTGCCATGGCCAACTCACCACGGGACTACTTGCCATGGCCAACTCACTACCAGACAACTCACTGCAGGACAATTCAACAATTCAATTTCATTATTTAAAATAATTACAAAAATATTTTAATTTTTGTCGTTCACATTTCATTTTGTCCCTCCTTTCGCATTCTTTAATGATTCTATTCCACTATTTCTTCGATATTAATGTAACTCTTGTCCTGTGGCAAGCTGTCCAGGGGCAAGTTGGCCATGGCAATTTGTTCTGTGGTGAGTTGGCTGTGATGAGTTGGCCTGATGAGTTGCCCATGATGAGTTGCCCATGATGAGTTGCCCATGAGTTGTCATAGACCCTGTGGAGGGATAGTATTATTATTTTCCAGAGCCAGAAGATTTTTCATAGCAAAGGTTAACCACATGAGGTGTAGTACTAAATGTGTATCCATGTAGAACTTTAGTATCCATGATTTTGCTTGTTGTCACCAAAAAAATCTGGTGTCACCTTCACTGAGTTGCTGGATGGTCACTAATGCCATTAATACTGATCTCTAAGAGAAGACATGGTCAATGTTTAATCTTTGTCCACCATTATCTTCATTACTGTTCATCTGGTTGACTTCTGTGCTATACTCCTAATGTCTGTTGTGTGTCCATCCCATCAGTTGTGTGACTTCCTTAGGGCATAGGAGAATTATTTACAATGGCTTCTCCTGAAGTAAATTATTTGTTGGGTGACACTAAATCTGTTGGTCTGGTCCAATGATTTAGGAACAGAACATTCTGGGACCTTAAAGTGTTTTTGTTTTTGCAGAAACTCAGTGCATTTTCAGTGTAATATCTACTTATATGAAGGTCAGTGCTAAGTTTGCCCTCTCCTGAAAAACTGCAATATTTGACAATGTGCTGATGCTTGAGTTTAATCTCCAAAATAGCTCAGTATTGTGACCAAAGTAAAATTATTTCTTACCTTATGGAATATTGTACTTAGGACATTTTGAAAAACATAGCATTGCCATTTTGAAGATTGTATTTAATGCACACTAGCCATATGCCATCCCCATTTCAGCTCATGAAGGACAATATTTTGAGAACTATTATTTTGATCATCCATAATAATATTTTTCGGTCACATAAATGACTCATCATTACTTTTCTTCTTTTAATAAAATTCCTTTTGTATCTTGCTTTCCCTTCATATTTTTTTCAGCCTGAGTTGTCAGTCCTGAAAAAAGGGTTTTATCATCTTCAGAATTGCTGTCTGGAGATATTAATTATTTTCCTGGTTTGATGCTGTACTTTCCATGGTGTCACTAAAATGGACCCATTAAGAATGAGTGATAGATATAGTAATTTCATTAGTGCCATCAATAATGCATTGCACTTACCTTTTAAGAATCTTTCTGAATAGATTACAGTGACTGGGAATTATATTTACGTGATCAAAATAGTTAACGTTGAAGAGAAATATTATGAAGCGATTAGTCAACTGGAACTGGATTGATGTCCTTTTAATAACATAATGAAAAAATTATGGTGTTTGCATGGTGTCCATGTATCATTTGGAGAGCCTAATATAAACTTGCCACATAGTATTTTCTAGACAAATCACAATCCCATCCCACACATACGATCTTATTCTTGCATACAAAGATATACATGGTATGTATGTATGTATGTATAAAGGAGAAATTTGCACCCTTATTTTGAAGACATGAATCATCCCAGTGACACTGGGATCAATATCTTTGATTACATGGTGCTCCATCTTCCCTACTAATTATTTTTTTTCATCTTTGCTATAATAAAATTCTGCATCTGATAGTTCTTGAAGGTGGAAATGTAAACCTACCTACCTGAGAATTTCCAGTGAAGGTATGTCAAATTATCTATGAGAGTGGAACCAACAATCAGGGCAAAGACCAAGGAACAGATGAGTAGATGGTTTCTTGAAAGCTCTCCAGGTAGAATGGATAAGATATTGCCCACATGTGTTCTGGATGTCTGCTTCGCACAGGGACACCACAAGATAATGGTTTTCTGCAGGTCTAAGCACTGGGAAACAAAGGGATTAGCCCTCATGCTCATAACAGTGGCAGAGACTTTTAAAAGATGCTCAGTTTGCAAACCTCATTTTGTAATCACTTTTGGAAATTGCTCATTAACTACTACTAAGCCATTAGAGACCTTTGGATTTACAAGTTTGAAAATGCTGGGCAAGTTACCTTCAATCCTGAATGAAACAAAGTTTTAATCATAACCTTATAAATTATAGCACCTGAAATAAACAGCCAGAAAGTAACTAAGATTTTGATCTCAGAAAATTATAGACATTCTAAGCATCCGGATAAAATTGGAATATTGAAATTTTTACAAGATTTGGGTATTGAGTATTAATTATAAAGTATAAATTCTATTTATCATGGGAAATAGGATCTATTTCCCATTTTGGTTTTACAAAACATAACATAGATAAGCAAGTTTATTTAAAAGCAAGACACTAGAGGGGACTAAAGATTTTAGGTAGGTTAAAGATATACAGGCCACTAAGATGGTGCAAAGCATAATGACAATAAAAATACTGAAGGAGACTTTTGAAGAATGGAATCAGATAATAATAACTACAGTATCAACAATGAAAATAATGATATCCATTTCCATGGATAGACTATGTCAAAAATATATAATATAGAGATATCAGATATAGAACATATTTTGTATGAAAAGATATAGTATTGGAAGAGAATTTACAGCTGATTGTAAGAGAATGATTTAGAAAAGTATGCTTAATTGTATCTACAAAAGAAACTGGCTGAGATTTAAAAATGTAAAAGAGAAATACTGACAAGCCAAGAGTGTGATTATTGTAGATAGATTTTTTTCGTACTAGATTTACAAAAGAAGCTTGTTAAAACCTTGAAAAACTCTATGTGATGATAGCAGGAGACAAGCCATAAAGAGAAATTAAATTCTATGACAATATTTGAATAAATTAAAAATTAAGACTCTAGAAGCAAATTAGAAATAAAAGGACTCTGGAAGTAAGTTAGATGTTAAAGGAAGAAATATAAAGGTGGTTTATTTGATCAAGGTTAAAACAAAATATGTTGTTATACCGAGTATTGACTTTCTGCTAAGAGAAAATTTGATATTTTATGGATTTGTTTACAGATAAGAGACAGGTTATGGGATAAAGAAACAAATATTTGTAACTCTAGAGAGGGTTACTAAATTTGTTTATACTTGGAATGAGGGTGAAAACTTGGGTGCGTCTTATACACCGAATGTAGCCCCACCCAGCCACCCCCACCCTTTGGCCTCTGCCTCCCAGCAATTTACCTCCTTGCAGCAAACAGCACAGAGCCTGATTAGTAGAAGCAACTGATTATGGGCCTCCCGACCATCAGCTGAGAGGCTGCAGGCAGGCCCATGGGCTAAAATGAAAGTGAAACTAGAACTGCAAGGAGGCAACTTGCTGGGAGGCAGAAGTGTATCTTCTTTTAAATAGCAGAGAATAATGTATACTTCAAGAAAGCCACATCAATTTTAACAGCATCTGTACAAGTAATAATCTGAAATGTAACAGTGTCCTGTTTTATTATTAAAATAAGGCAGCTGAGTTAAACCCTGACGTTTGGAGGTTTGGAGTAGATCTATTTAAATAATTGGGAGGAGTTAGTGTGACTACATTTAAGAAAACTTTCTGGCATTAATATACTGCCATAATGTACATTTCTCCAATTCTTTGCTATTTCTATGGGTCAGGCACACATGCACAGAAATACACAGCAAACAGTGTATATCATCTGTACTGTTTGCTGTTTGCTGGAAGGCAAATTGCTGGGAGGCAGAGGCAGATTTTTCCCCCCTTGTTTTCCTCCCCCAAAACTAAGGTGCGTCTTATACTCCAGTGCGTCTTATACTCCGAAAAATACGGTACTTCTTTCCCCCAATTCCATATTATTGGGACAATAATCTTCTCTGTACTTTTTTTTAAAACTTCTAGTTTCCATATTGAATTTACCTTATATTGCTATATACAATAAACATGGTCAACAAAAATAAATATCAAAATGAAATGCCTCATTGCCCTGTCCTGACCACACAACAGATGGTTACACAACCACATCAAAACAGTTCATCACACTCAACATGAGGCAAAGACCTCATCAAGGTGAAATAGGCTGAGTTACGCAAGCTTAATGCTTTAGGGTATTTCAGCATGTGTCCCCTTGACCCCATTGATTTGTGCACAATTCTAAGAGATGACAATTGTGAAAAATGTATCGTACAGACATCTACTCACTCCAGGTATCCAAACTGAACTGCCTGTACCTCATTTATCATGTGATGCAGAAGATCAAATGCTTACTTTTTGCATCTCCACTTAAAAGAAGCCTAAATAACAATTCTAAAAATGACCACTTTGAAAGGTCTTGAGGAGTCACTGGTATCACTGTTCTACAGGTAAAAAGTTGTGAGCATGAAAACAGCTCTTCTTACATAATGTTGGGGTGCTAAAAATGAAAATAACATTTAAAAATGTATATTGGCTCTAGTTTCCATGATATAAGCAACCAACTAATGAAGTAAGGCATATAAAATGCATGATGCAACTTACACCATAGATTACATAGTCAGTATTGGTGACCAATAAAAAACCGCCACGCGTACCAAGATGATGCAATATTAGCTGATATTACTTCACCAAATTCTGTATAAGGCACAGTATCTGTTGCTTGGCGAGTTAGACAGCATCTTTAATCATTGTTTTATGCTAGTAAATTTAGTTATGCCTCAAACCTGTTTAAATAAAGCAGATAATTTCTGCTATATTTGCGGTGAAGTTACTTTTGCATCCCAAAAACGAAGGATCACAACCGTGATTAAGAAACCCTACAACTTGTATTTTGGTTTCAAAATAGGAGACCAGGACAAAAACTGGGTGCCACACATATGCTGTAATTCGTGTGGATCGAGACTTGTCCAATGGTTGCAT
>QLTV01002552.1:3162753-3176416 GCA_003457575.1 Thermophis baileyi | reverse complement strand
CATTTCCTTGAATACAAAAGACAAGTCAAGAGAAGCAAAAGGGACACAAACTGAAGGCAAGATTGATGAGAAATTTAAAGTTTTGAACATTTTAAACTTGTTTACAAAATTAGTTTTTCTTGATAAACATATACAATAGATTATTTCATGTATTCACTGTTGCGAATATAATTCACTTAATTTTAATAAAAATATACGGGTTTATATATACGTATTAAGTTTTGGCGCATTATTTGCCTATTACCTGTAGTTGGAAAATGTAAAATGTCCATTGCATGAAAACTAGAGCCAACTAACAAATTTCATTATTATATTTGAATTCAGCATGTGAAATTCATTAAGAAATGGCACATTTCATTTCTGAAACTAATAAAAGTTGAAAATTTGTAGAACATAGAAATATATTTAAAGAAGACTAAGTTGCCATTATGCTTATCTTTCATGCACAAATTCATCAACTCTGCCACTAGAAAGTACAGTGTCAGGCTTGTGCCAGCTTGGGCATTTAGGAAAGAAAGGCCCTCGATTCCATTTGTAGTGAAAGGTATACTTTTACTAAAGCCAAATGGTTATACAGCATAAGCAAAGCTGGATCTGAATATTCCCACTCAAAACCTGCCCTTTTTCCATTTCCCAAAGCCTCCCCCCTTGACCAATTCATGAGTGTCATAGTATTCAAATTTGGTGTTTTGGTAAACAGCTTTAAGGTTTGGCGCCTTTTTGGTGTAGTTTCAGATTCCATTCTAGTGCTCATGTCCTTGGATGCGCTGTTCTGTTCTGAATTGGCACCTCTGGTTCCTGTCATCCTATCATTTCCCCCCTATATTCCCTTCCTCCCCCCTTCCCGCATTTTATGACAGGATGCCGGGTGTGGGGGGAAGCAGGCTGAAACATTTACGATGGCAGACCTGACATACAGTTTATCAGATTTTCGTATCATTCTAGCAAATATTGCCTTTTGCCTTACAGGATTTTATTTTACAGTATAACTTTCTGAATATTTTAGAAAACATGTCCCATAACTAGAAATTATAGCTGAAGCCAAATTAGCCAGTTTTCCTATAAATTCTAACTCTTTTCCAGTGCACTGTTAGGACTGAATGCAAAAAAAAAAAAAGAAAAAAAATTGTTTACAGTGACCATGTTCAGAAGTTCTCATAAAGGTAGCCAATTAGCAACCATTCAGTTACTACGGATCTACCAAAAGGAACTTACAACCAGGATTTGAAGTTCCGATGACTGCCTTCTCTGTGTCATGTGATTGCATTTTGGATGCTCAACATCTGGAGCACATTTACAGTCATTTGCAGTGTACCATGCTCACATGTCCACAATTTATGACTTTTTTTTAACCTGAAACCAGCATTTACTTCTGGTTTCCAGCAAAAATAAGAAGGCCCATTTCAGTCAATGGGTTCACTTAACAAGGGCCATATTTAGAATATATATAGAATAACAGAGTTGGAAGGGACCCTGGAGGTCTTCTAGCCCAACTCCCTGCTTAGGCAAGAAACCTTGTACTGTTTCAGACAAATGGTTATCCAATTTCTTCTTTAAAACTTCCAGTGTTGGAGCATTCACAACTTCTGGAGGCAAGTTGTTCCACTGGTTAATGGTTCTCACTGTTAGGAAATTTCTCCTTAGTTCTAAGTTGCTTCTCTCCTTGATTAGTTTCCACCCATTGCTTCTTGTCCTCCCCTCAGGTGATTTGGAGAATAGCTTGACTCCCTTTTCTTTGTGGCAGCCCCTGAGATATTGGAACACTGCTATTATGTCACTCCTAGTCCTTCTTTTCATTAAGCTAGACATACCCAGTGCCATCAACTGTTCTTTATATGTTTTGGCCTCCAGTCCCCTAACCATCTTGGTTGCTCTTCTCTGCACTCTTTCTAGAGTCTCAACATCTTTTTTACATCGTGGCGACCAAAACTGGATGCAGTATTCCAAGTGTGGCCTTACCAAGGCCTTATAAAGTGTCATTAACATTTCACATGATCTTGATTCTATCCCGCTGTTTTTGCAGCCTAGAACTGTGTTGGCTTTTTTGGCAGCTGTAGCATATTGCTGGCTCATATTTAAATGGTTGTCCACTAGGACTCCAAGATCCTTCTCACAGTTACTACTATTGAGCGAGGTACCACATATACTGTACCTGTGCATTTTGTTTTTCTTGCCTAAATGTAGAACCTTATTTGTCTAATAACTGGTGTAAAAAATGTTGTAAAATTGGATCGGTCATGTGGGTATGATTTGCAACCATCATGACATACAACAGAAGTTCCGAGCTCCATTACAGAAGCAGGTCAAGGACTACCTCTATCTCTTAAGTAACTTTTTTATGTGTCTGTGTCTCATTAACACCTGACATTGTGACATTAAAAAAGAAAAAGAAATATACCCACCCCCTGTGCATTAAATAAAACATCTTTGAAGAACCAAGGATAGACTTGCCCCCCCCCCCCGGTTTCAGAAAATGAAATGGCAAATTCTGAGGAATGGGGAGTTGAGGCATTGGAGGGCAGAGTTCTCTTTGCTGCAGAATTGTTCCAATGTGTCCCAAGTTGGTTTGTTTTCCATAGTTGGGATGGAGGAAGATGCTCTCTCAGTGTTTTGCCAATCCATTTGGCTTATTTACAGGAATTTACTTTCCTCATGGACAGTTGGTTTTATGAGATTGCTTTTTCCATTAAATTTGCACTTAAATATGCAATTTGTTTTAAAAGTAAACATGCACATTAAAATATATACATGCTTGTTTATATGGATTTTTTCTTAAGTTATATGATTTCTTTTATGCTATACTGTATAATTCTCTTGAGATATACAAGTTTGCCTTTCATGTTCTCTGCTATCTTTTGTAAACTATTTGTATTAATACACACAATTTGGTAGACAGTTTTGCAATGCGTACATACCTTTGGGCAAATATTCTTACTGAATAACTCAATTCTAGCATTTGGATATTCCCATTAAACAATTGCCATGTTTCAGTTCTGGCGTTGCATCCAGAATTGCAAAGTGTGCATTCAAATTCATCCAGAACAAATTTCTTCCAGTCCATAAAATAATCTAAAAAATTTTTAAAGCCCTGTATTGCATGGATCGAACCTAAGGAGCCATCTCACCCCAATGGGACTAACTCATCTCACTCCCTCTAGTGGAAGGGGGCCTGCTGCAGATCCCATCAGCCAAGGAATTCTGTCTGATGGTTTCAAGGAGAAGAGCCTTTTACACTGTGGGCCTGGTCCTATGGAACATTCTACCACTGGAAGTGAGAACTGCTCCCATTCTTCTGGCCTTCTGAAAGGGTATCAAAACCTTTGGGGCTTGGGACACCAAGGGGCTTCACCATTGGAAGTGGTTAACAGGGTAAGTTTGGAAGAATTTGAAGAATTTGAAAGCAGAGTAGATCTAATAGAAAGCTACAAAGAACCAACACTGGATGGAACCAACAGAGAAGTTGGCACCTGGGTCTGATGAAAGCTGGGAAGTATGGAAATCATTAAATACACTGCTGTATGCGTACAAGATCCAAAGACACTCTGAACAAATGAGGCTATCTGGTTGCTTCTGCTCTTTGCGATTGTAGTCTCATGCAGACAACGACACATATGTATACCTTCCCTTTGTACTCCAAACAGTGTACCCTTGAGGACCTTATGGCAACGCGCAGAACACAATTAATGTTGCTAGTTTCTGGGCAAGATCTGTTTAAGTTGTACCTATTTTAATCTTGTATTTTAATCTTGTATTTAATCTTGTATTTTATATTTTACATTTTATGTCATATAGTGTGCCTTATTGTGATGCTTCTGACACAAATAAACAATAGCATTGTCATTGTTTCTATATTTATCTTTTTTTATTGTTTGTAAGCCGCCCAGAGTCACCTTATCATTGAGAGAGGCAATATATATATATTTATGTTACATATTTTTACATAAATAAAGGGAGACTAGTATAGATCTATTTCAAGCTATTTAGCTCTCATCAGCTAGCCACACCCTTATGGGATTAGAACCTGGGCCACTTGCCTTGTCAGGCAAGTGTTTAAACCTCTGAGCCACAGGATTCTCCTCCCTATCTGCTTGTTCCCTGGAACAAAAATATGTAACATATAGAAACGGACTGTCCTTGTAAGTAACTGCCTGGATGGCCTCCTGGAGGGGCCGAAAGGCAAAAAGGAAGCAGTATGCTCCCTCCCATATTTGGGTATACCAGGTGATTTAACAGAAACACACACACACACACACACACACACACACACACACACACCCACACACACCCACACACACCCACACACCCACACACACACACACACACACACACACTCACACTCACACACTCACACACACACACATCGAGGGGTGCTAGGATGTCTTGCCTCCCACAGTATTTATAGATAGATAGATAGATAGATAGATAGATAGATAGATAGATAGATATAGATATAGATATATAGAGATAGATAGATAGATAGATAGATAGATAGATAGATAGATAGATAGATAGATAGATAGATAGATAGATAGATAGATATAGATATAGATATAGATATAGATATAGATATAGATTAGATAAATAGATAGATGGGATAGGATAGGATAGGATAGGATAGGATAGGATAGGATAGGATAGGATAGGATAGGATAGGATAGGATAGGATAGGATAGGATAGGATAGGATAGGATAGGATAGGATAGGATATAGATCAGCACTTCTATTCTATTCTCCTTCTGGGCTTCTTCTTTCATCTTACTACAATGTTGCCTTGAGATGCAAGAGGAATTTTCAAGCAACAGCATCTTTAAATGTTTAAATGCTCTTGTAAGTTATGAAAGTCCCCAAGCCTTTAGGGAGGGATCCATTTCTGTTTTTGCAGCTACAAAAGAACCATTTCAAAGTGCACTTATCAAGTTGCCATTTATCCTGCATTTTTCTGTTGATGTTGTTAGCCAACCCCTCTCTCTTTAAATGGTAATTAGATGGCTCTGATAGTGATCTGCAGAAAATACTCTCTGGTAGTCTTCTGGGTGACTATCACTGGCAGTTTTATTACTAATTTGCAGTTGCCACTGGGCTTGTCTATAATTAAGTTACTAATGGACTGTCTTGGCTGAGCTGCTTTCTTTGGTTATTTCCCCCCCCCCTTCCCTTGCCTTTCTTTTTTATGAAATCTCTTCATATGTTTGAGGATAAAGCTCTACCTGTGATCGCTCACTAATCTTTTAGGTATGTTTTAATTGTTTTCCAACTTCACACTCTTTGGTTCACAACCAAAAATGCCTCTGGGTAGAGATTTATATGATATTTACATACTGCTTTAATTAGAGTAATGATTACACCTGCTTTAAGATAATATGTATTACTCGCTGCCAACGAGAAACACAATGACTGGGGCCAGCCTGCATAGTGGTTGCTTTTGAAAAGATGTTTAATTTTGCAGTACTTTAAATAACATTGCTTAAAGTATTAATTATGGAAGTGCTCGACTGGGACATTTTATAATACAGAAAATAACTAGGCAGAATACCATGAAAGAGTTGCTTCGTGAAAATAATTTTTATACCCCCAAACAGCTGTCCTAATATTAAAACCAGTTCATTAGGGTTGGTCAAAATTTGCTCAGGCAATTTGATTATTACTGAGAATTCTAAAAGCTGAATTCCATCCAGTTGAAGCTCGTTCAAGTTAGCTTGATTCTCAAAATGGCTCACAAATAGTTTGAATAAATAATAAACAACATTGACACACAAAGTAGTCCTTGACTTACATAATTGAGCCTACCCATTATGTTCGTAAGACGTGGTCATCATAACACAGGTCACCCATGTGACTGACCCATTTTTTTTATTTATTCTGTTTATATGCCACCCATCTAGCTGTCCAAAACATTTTAGGATATTTTTTGCAGTGGTCATTAAGCAAACCCATTGTTTGCTATGGGCCAATTTTGCCAATAATAAATGCTGGTTTTCAGCAAAAGTGTTATAAAATGTAGTCATGTTTTGGGAAAAGACTTGGGAGGGTGGGAATTGGAACTTTGATGGTATATATGTTGACAGCAGTAAGACTACTCTACACACAGATATGGAAGGAGATTTCGATCCCCACAGTGGACGAATGGCTGCAAAAATTGATGGAGTTAGCAGAGATGGCTAAATTGACTGCTTTTTCAAAGAAAAAAAATATACAAATACTTTTATTTCTACTTGGAAACCGCTTCTGGACTTTGTGCTTGAGGTGGAAAAAAATGAACCATTGACTTTGGGTTTTACCAATTAGACAGATTTGTTGTGATAGAAATGGCTAGTTTAAACTATTATGTAAAAGTCAAAAGTTGAGCTTTGGTGTTGATGCCTTATTCTACAGCACCAAAGGGAGTCGGAAGTCAATGTCTTTTCTTTCTTTTCCCCCTTGTTTTCCTCACTCTTCCCTTCCCATTTCCCTTCCCTATTTTTCCCCATTATTTGCTTTTATATTTTCTCTGTATGCTACATTACAAACTAATAAACAAATTTTGGGGGAAAATGTAATCATGTGACTGCAACATGCTGCAAATCACTGTAAATGCAGGCTGGTTGTTGAGTGCTCAAAATGGGGTCATGTGACTATGGGGGAGTGGCAACCATTGGAACTTCAGAACTGGATTGTAAGTAACCCCAGGGAGGTCTGTTCTGATTTTGAATAGTTGCTAAGCTCTCGACTCGAGAGCTCAAGACTCGAGGTGGCACAGGAGACAACTCCAATACTTAATCAAGTGGAAGGGCTACCTCTTATCAGAGGCATCCTGGGTAAAGAGTAGGAACATCCAGGCTGACCGCCTCATAGCAAAATTCCACGCAGACAACCCAAACAAGCCTGGGGGGTGTCGCAACCCTAAAATCTATACCTGTACTCAAATTGTTTTTGCTTTGCACAGATTGCCTTCAGGAAGTGAGGGCAGCCGAATGTCAACTCGCAAAGTATCCCTGGCCTGCTCTCGAGTTGCCATAGGCCAGGGGGGATGGGAAACCAGTGAAATGGCACAGCAGCCCAAGACAGAAGCACATTCCACGCTTATCTCTCTCAAGGCTGTATCCCAGGGTTACATACAGTGAGGGGAGTGAACTCTACAACTCACAAAACTGCTCCGTTGGTGAATGTGATTAATGACACACTCTGGGAGGAGGGGGGAAACAGGGTCATACTGGAGCGTAAATTATGTAGGGTCAGAGTTGGCTTCACTTGGGAACTTGCCAACATGAAGCTCCTAATAAATAACTGGATTTCTTTTGAAGCTTGACTCGAGACTCATGATTTAATTAGGGCATCCGTTGGAACCCTGACACGTAACCCCAGGAAGGTCTGTTCTGATTTTGAATAGTTGCTACTGGTTGTAAGTCGAGAACTACCTGTAAGTAGCCAAACTACAATGTTCCGTTTGTTGAACAGAACAAAGGATGAGACACATCAGTTTGACATTGTATGAAAGCTTGCAGTTTGCATGGATCATTGGAACATTTACGTCTTATTGTGTGAAATTACTGACTGTTTACAGATTTTTCCTCTGCATGAATGAAAAAAAAAAATCTGAAGAGCAAAATGTGTCAGGAACTCCCTTTCAAGTTGAATTGGATATTTGTGAAACAAACACCTATAGGTGAAATATTAAAGCCCATGCAAAAAAAGTTAAGATGATCCCATTATGGAAAAGATAGGTGTGTTGCGCTGTCCCTGGCACGTGTTTCTTCTTTGAAGGAGGCAATATTTAAGAAAAATAATTGCTGAATCACTCTGAAAGAGCATAGTAAAATTGCACAAAGGGCAAAAAGACATCCTAGTGAAGAGTAAGGTTTATGGAGGTTAGGATGCTCTTCTGAAGGACAAAACATTCCTAGCTACAAAAGGGATATCATGAGCTGATGTTGTGATTTATAGTTCATCCTCCTGGATGACGCTTGTAGACTTAGATTCATAGAGCAACGGATGAGGAAATTTCTGGGAAATCAGACAAAATGTACACATTCAATTTCTGAGCTTGCCAAGAGCTTAGTATTAACAGTAGACAATGTTTGTAATTTGGAAAATATGGCTACCACCTGACAGCGTCGCTGATGAATTCAGGTGAATCTTTATAGAATAGAATAGAACATAATTTTTTATTGGCCAAGTGTGATTGGACACACAAGGAATTTGTCTTGGTGCATATGCTCTCAGTGTACATAAAAGAAAAGATACGTTCGTCAAGAATCATAAGGTACAACACTTAATGATAGTCCGGGTACAAATAAGCAATCAAATCATAGCAGGAACCAGTCAATGTAAATCGTAAGGATACAAGGAACAAAGTTATATCTGCTTTCATCCGTTTAAGGCAATCATTTACTGTTTTTCTTGGTTGTTGTTTTCTTTTCTTTTCTTTTAGAAACATCCTTTATCGACTAGATGACAGGACACACCAATTTTCAGTACTCCTGGAGGCAGCAGAGCACTGGAAGTTACATCAGTCAAATGAGACTCTACAAGTTATGTTGGCAAAAGTGTTCAACAGTTTCAATTCAGCTCAGGTTTGTTTCAAAGCAGGACTTGAGGTCTTTGAGACCACCTCAGTGGGAAACCAATGACAAACTCGACTTTTTGGCATCTGCACACACGCGACAAAGAACCTTGTTTACATTTTCCAGAAGACGACTTGAGATCAGACTTGAAATGATATAGGGTTGAAATCTTTCTTTGGTTTCTCAACTTTAAAGAAGGAATCCTTGTTCCACAGGTGCTTTTTCAAGAGGCAACTGGACTTTTTGGTTCCAGAAAGTCCAGCTGCCTCTTGAAAAAGCACCTTTGGGACAACCATGACCTAGATGACTGAGAATCTCCATAGACATTTGTTTCAAGGTACTTTATAGTACCCCTAGATAATGCTAAAGCAGCCTTTTGTACTGTTGAGAGTTTATTGCATATTTCTACAGTGTTTTCCCTGAAAATAAGACCCTGTCTTATATTTTTTGAACCCCAAAATAAGCGCTTGGCCTTATTTTCGGGGAGGTCTTATTATTTTGGGGTGCGTGGAGCAAGACGGGGCTCCTCTTGCCGTCTTACTTGATTTCCAGCTCTGTCTCCCTAACCTTAACCAGAGGAAATTGTATTTTCAGGGGAGGGCTTATTTTTGGGGAAACACGGTATTTTTGGAATATGTGTGTATGGGTAGCTGTATGTGTGTTGATAGATCAAGAATCAAATGAGGAAGATTTGAAATTGGATAACTAGAAAATAATTCCATACAGTTGATCCAAGCTGGAAGAAGAAATTAAGGCGCTTTTCTCTTTCCTGTAATAGCCTACTGCATTTCTAATTGCACACAGAAAAGGCATGAAATAATCCTTCTCATTTCCATTCACTTCCTATATGGAATACCTGACCTTCCATCTGTTCCCTTATTTGCAATCATGGGTCACATGTGGCTACTAGGTTTTTAAATATAAGGCCAACATGCAAGTGCATTGACTAGCATTTGCCTAATGTTGCCGTTTGGTAGCAAAAACCATTTTGTGAAACATTCATTCAAAATAGCAATAGCACTTAGACTTATATACCGCTTCATAGTGCTTTACAGCCCTCTCTAAGCGGTTTACAGAGTTAGCATATTGCCCCCAACAATCTGGGTCCTCATTTTACCCACCTCGGAAGGATGGAAGGCTGAGTCAACCTTGAGCCAGTGAGATTTGAACCGCCGAACTGCAGCTAGCAGTCAGCTGAAGTAGCCTGCAGTGCTGCACTCTAACCACTGCGCCACCTCGGCTCCTCCCTGTGGCGCTGGATATTTCTGTTCAATAATAGCCCCCCCCCAAAAAATCCCACCCATTTGTGAACAGGAGCCATGAAATCTGATAATCAGGGGTGAAATCCAGCAGTTTCTGACAGGTTCTGGAGAACCGGTAGCAGAAATTTTGAGTAGTTCGGAGAACTGGTAAATACCACCTCTGGCTGGCCCAAGAGTGGGGAGGGAATGGAGATTTTGCAGTATCCTTCCCCTGCCATGCCCACCAAGCCATGCCCACAGAACCGGTAGTAAAAAAAAATTGGATTTCACCACTGCTGATAATATGTGGTTGGTTTTCAGATTTCATAGAACACCTGATTTACCAACACCTGATTGTTGACTCACAAGTGAACTTTAATTGAACTGGTCCTCCTGCAGAAGACTCAATATTGAACAGAGTGAACAATGAAATGTCAGTGGTGTTATCCTACAGGAAACAAAACAAATTAATATTTTCTTATTATTTATGCACAATGGTCATACTATCATATACAGGTCTGAAAGAAAATTAGAGACCAGCCATTGTGAAAGAGGCAATAATCCCTAACTTCACCCAGATAGGACCATGCCTGGTTCTCAACTTTTTCTTCACCATGTACTCCCTTTTAAATACCACTTGTGGCCATGGACCATGGCCAGGGACCACCAAGACTGAAGTCAAGATTTAAGGAAGTATATTCACCGAGCTCCTGTGATGACAACTCAGCCTCTCCAGGGTTCCGCAGAACACAGGTTGAGAACCCACTGCCCTATGAGATATCCTAGACAACTATAGATGAAAAATAACTTGCATAGATCAGGAAACTGAAATCAAAATATGTCTTGACAGCTTTTTGCTGAAAATCTCCAAGAAAAAAATAAGGAATAGGTAAAAAGAGTCAAGGTATTTAAATACTAAAACGTATGCAACTGAAAATATAGTAGCCTCCCCATGCTGTTTTTTTTTAACCAGAGCCAATAGACATTAAGACATATGCTTTCCCATCAAAACCATAGCCTTCACTATGCATATCGTGAAAGGAAAAATCTTTCTTTATTGTGTAATATTGCATTCCAATCAGAGATGGTATTCAACAGGTTCGGACCGGTTTGGGCGAACCGGTAGTAGCGACCTGCCCACCCTTAGGCATGTTTTCAAGCCACGCACATGCGTGCAAGCCACGCGTGCGAGCAAAGCGCATGCGTGGCTGCGCGCTCACATTTGCGAACCGGTAGGGAAAGTAAGTGAATACCAGCCCTGATTCCAATGCCTTTATTAATTCAGAGGGAAGCATTAAGTTTATGCAGCTGTCTGGATTTGAAAGGAAAATGTTCCGCTTTTCCTCTTTCAGATCCAGAAAAGATGAGTTTAAGTTTCATTAAGTTTAGTGGAAGATTGCATGAACCTATAGCACAGTTTTCAGTCACCTGTGGGCTATTCCCAGAAAGCATAACTTAAACTTAACTTGCCATGAACTACACGTGATTGATGTTGATGGGGAAACAGGTTTTCCAGAGACTCCTGTTCAATAATCCAGGAAGAGTAGCAGAAGAGGGTGCAAAAGAGGTGTGTGTGTTTGTGTGTGTGTGTGTGTGTGTGTGTGTGTGTGTGTGTGTGTCCATCCCGTGAGTTGGGCAGAGAGAGAGAGAGAGAGAGAGAGAGAGAGAGAGAGAGAGAGAGAGAGAATCACCCAACAGTACATCCTCATTCTTTGTAATATAATTTAAAGGAAAATCTCTTTTGTTTCATTTTTGATGAGGTAGGATTGTCCAGAATTCTGACTAGGAAGCTCAATTTAAATATAAATGAAATGAAGTTAAACTTATTTTTTCATCCTGCTCTTCCCCATGCTACATACGATATACATCAAATGGTGCACTTAACTCAGAAAAGAATTGTGTAGCTTTCCCTTTGCTTTTGAGCACAATTCATAACCAGGGGTATTCAGAAGCAAATTTCCATTGATTTCAATGATATTTTCAGCTAAGTAAGCATCCTTAAGCTTGCTTTAAATGAAATCTCTTCTGAGGCTATTGGGGTGGCATCAATACAGCAGGATGCAACTAAATCATATTAGGCATTGTCATTTGATTTCGTTTTGGTATTGACTCAAATATAGATTCAAATTTCTCTTAAAATAATACTTCAGCAATCATCCAGATTCCTGAGGCATTCTTTATTACTTTGTCATAGGTCACATGCCAGTATCTAGCAAAATGAACGCAGTAGTGAATAGTTCTAACAACCAGGAAACTTAATAGTTTATATATTTGTGTGTTTAAAGTGGATGAAAATGAAATTATAATAAATAAGCTAACATGATTTATAGTGCCTATTGTAGAGGGAATCATAAAAAAAAACCTACAATCAAATCAGACAAGTAATAAGTATACCAGAGAGTTGTGATTTGGCCACTAAATTCATGATAGATTGTAAATTGTTTTGAATAATTTAAGGCAGGGGTCTGCAACCTGTGGCTCTGGAGCCGCATGTGGCTCTTTCAGCCCTCTGCTGCAGCTCCCTGTTGCCAGTCAGAACCACAATTTTGAGAGGAGCTTCCGGTTGGGGGGGAAGCACGGTGCGCCAGGAGGAGACTCTATGGCAAGGGGCAGGTTTTCTGGTTGACTCCACAATTGATAGGGCTTTCGGTTAGGGCAAGGAGAGGAAAAAGGATGCCGCGCTAGGAGGAGACTCTATGGTGGGGGAACTGGACTTCCGGTTGCCTCCAGAATTGAACGGGGGGCTTCTGGTTAGGACCTTTGTGGCTCTTTGAGTGTTTAAGGTTGCCAACCCCTGACTTAAGGCAAAAACTTAAAATTTACTGTTTATAGGCCACAACAGTCATAAAAACAGCCATAAGATCTCTCTTCCCCTCTCTTCTTCATTGTAAAACATAAGAAAAAGGCGTATTTATCCACCTACCTACCTACCTACCTACTCACCCATCATAGGTAACTCTGTTTAAGCAAGGGACCAGCAAACCTTCACTGAAGCATAAATTGCTTTATTGATCAGAGCTGGAAGCAAAGACAGTCCTCAAGAGAGGGGGCATTGCAGTCCGTTTTTATAAATGTTTGCAAATTAACTGCAGTTAATTTGGCTTTGATTCATTGATTGTGTTTCAGCATATATGCATTAATGGCTGTGGGAATAGGTCAGTATAGGTATGTAATGGATTTTTATACTAGATACTTTTGAAACACAACAGGTCAAAGAAATTACGTCTGAAATTGGTCTGTTCCTCTAGCCATGACCTACAAACCTCAAGTTATATCTTAATCCTTTCTTGGCCTAGTTTGCATACTTGCAGCTAGCACTTTGATTAACTTAACCAAATGTAAGATTCTGAGTATTCCTAGTGCCTAATTATTTATTGCTGAGCTATGTTTTCCTGCGCATAAAAAAACCAGGCACACTGTTTTTTAATCACACTGTTGCAGTGACCAAAGTTGACTTTTTTGTAACTGTAATCCTGGCCTTGACAAATACATTTTGTTTTGGGTTTGGGTTTTGGTTTGTTTCAGGGGTGGGTTCTGGATCCTTTTGCTGCCGGTTTGCTCAGGGTTGCGCCATGCGCAGCAATAAAAAAATAGCTTCTGCGCATGCACAGAAGCAAAAATTAGCTTCTGTGCATGCGCAGAAGCAAAATCCAAGATGGCGGCACCTGAAGTGTTGCAGGGGTGGCTGTCAGGAACTCAGGCAGACACCAGGCTTGTCAGAAACACAGGAACCTTTATTCAGCACCTTTTAGCGAACAGCGGGGCTAAGCGGCTTTGACAGCTCCTTTTATAGCCGGGCTGTCAAACGCTTAGCCAATCCCGACGCTTGCTTTTCCCGCCGGCTGCTGCTTTTGCCTTAGCCAATTGGAAGCGAGCAGCAGG
>QLTV01002552.1:3127837-3145192 GCA_003457575.1 Thermophis baileyi | reverse complement strand
TTTTGTGAGAAAACCACAGTATTTTAGTTGAACAATGAGCCATGGAAACTGACAGGAGACTAGCTCAGCAACTCTAGAAGGGGACTCAAGAATGGGAAAAAGTCAGAATAGAAAGAGAGAGAGAGAGAGAGAGAGAGAGAGAGAGAGAGAGAGAGAGAGAGAGAGAGAGAGAGAGAGAGAGAAATATATATAGTGCGTCAAATGTGACTATTTCTAAAAAGGCTTGTGTCCCTGGTGAAGGTTCATCAACCTTTCATTGGCCATTGAGGTCTAACTGCAACTCAAGTGGGGAGATTTATACCATACAGATAGTCCTTGACTTACAACCATTCATTTAGTGACCATTCAAAGACACAACGGCACTGAAAAGAGTGACTTATGACCATTTTTCATACTGCCATTGCAGTATCCGAATGATCATGTGATTAAAATGTGGACGCTTGGCAACTGGCATGTAGTTATGATGGTTGCACTGTCCCACGGTCATAGGAACACCTTTTGCGACCTTCTGACAAGGGGGAAGCCAGATTCACTTAAAAGACCATGTTGTTAACTTAACAACTTCAGTGATTCACTTAACCATTGTGGCAAGAAAGGTTGTAACACGGGGCAAAGCTCATTTAACAACTGTCTTGCTTAGCATTGAAAATTGTGGTCGTAAGTCGAGGGCAACCCTGTAATTCAAAACTGTATGACTATATTTTAAGCATGTCCATTTGGCTCGTGTTGAATTTAAGGCTACAGTAACTCTACCTGAACCGCATTGAACAGCTTCTTCCATTCTTTGCTTGGGAGTAAACTGTATTGATTTTTGTATAAACACAGACAGGACTGTTGTATGCGTGCCTTCTCTGACAAATGCAAGACAAATTTATACAATGAAGATCACTGTGCAACAATATGCTCCAGCAACTTTCATTTTTCTCAGTAAAAGAAAATAAATCCGACTTCAAGAAGGGGAATGATATGAATTCTGCTGTTGCAAAACAAGGTCACTTTTCGAGAAATAGAATACAAAACGGAATCTGCTCTTAATGACAAGAATGCATCTGAATACCAGTAGCTAGGAAACATCATTCTGAGTCCAGATCCTGCAGAATGCAATTCTGAATAGCTTGGATGCCTACTTGTGAATAATAGCACTTAGATTTATATAGCAATAGCACTTAGATTTATATACCGCTTCACAGTGCTTTACAGCCCTCTCTAAGCGGTTCACAGAGTCAGCCTATTGCCCCCAACAATCTGGGTCCTCATTTTACCCACCTCGGAAGGATGGAAGGCTGAGTCAACCTTGAGCCTGGTGAGATTTGAACTGCTGAACTGCAGCTAGCAGTCAGCTGAAGTAGCCTGCAGTACTGCACTCTAACCACTGCGCCACCTCGGCTCTATAATAATATCAGTTGCTATGGAAAAAAGACTGAAGAATGCTATTACACTTAGGCTATGCTGTTGATTTTACACGAGGCTTAGAAGTTCTTTGATCTGATTGTTATGGATTATGGGCTGCCTATTTAGTACCGTGTATGTAAGCATACATAGGTAGAGGCACTGAGAGAGAATAGCAGGCATAGGCATCCATCAGACAGAAGATGGGATAAGTGACAAATCAGAATATAAATTGTGCGAGTGAGACATGGCGACGTACAAAAGGGCAGAGTTTATATTGTGGATAACATTTCCTGGATAACATTTTTATTTTTATTTTATTTTTATTTTAGGAAATTTATATTGCTGCCTATTCGCACATGGCGACTCATGGCGGCTTACAAGAATATAAAAACCTCATATAAAAAACAATAAAACCAATAAAAGAGAGAATCATATAATAAATTAATAAAATAATATAATAATATAACCCCCGCCCCGGCGACAACACATCACATGAGCCATTTAATGGGCTCCATCCCTCTCTTCGTTCCCCAGGCCTGCTGGCAGAACCAGGTCTTCAGCACCTTCCAGAAGAGTGTTAAAGTGGGGACCATTCTAATCTCTAGGGGAATGATGTTCCAGGGAGAGGGAGCCACCATGGAGAAGGCCCTTCTTCTGAGTCCCACTAGGTATATCTCCCTAGGGGATGGAACCCGCAACATTCCTTGCCTCCCCGCTCTGGTGGGTCGGGTAGAGTACATAACATATCCTGGATAACATTTCATCATTTGATATTATCATGATGGAATGGGAGGACTCAACGCCACCAGCTCGGAGTGGCCAGCAGGAGGCGACCTTCTCGCCACTGCCAACTCTCCTCTGCCAATTTGGTGCCACCATTTCTTTGCAGGACATCGGAAAGTTGCTGTAGGGATAACTTGCTGTGGGTACTGGATGGAGAGCTGAACAAGTGAGTGGGCTGTCAGAGGGAAGTGGTGGTAGGTTGGCTCCACCCCAGACACCAAACTGGCAGTTTGGCTGCAGCGGGAGATGGGGCAGAGGGCAGGGAGGCAGCGGCAGGTAGGAGCTTCCTATTTTGACACACCCCTCCCGCTGTTGCCTCCAAAGCGGCTGTGCCGCTCTACAAGGTTTTTTTTAAGCCCCATCCCCCACTGCAGCCAGCAATTGTTAAATGAGTCGTGCCCAATTTTACAGCCTTTTTTTGCCATGGCTGCTAAGCAAATCACTGCAACTATTACATGAATCATGTAGTCATTCAGTGAATCCGGCTTCCGCCATTGACTTTGCTTTTTTGGAAGCCAGCTGGGAAGGCTGCAAGTGGCAGTCACATGGCCCTGGGATGCTGCAACCATCATAAATACATGCCAATTGCCAAATGCCTGAATTTTGATCATGTGACATGGAGATGCTGAAATTGGCATAAGTCTTTTTTTTTTTCAATGCCATTGTAATTTTGGTCACTAAATGAATGGTTGTAACGGATTACTACCTGCACAATGGCCTTGGCAGAATTTTCTAATTTCTAATTTTATCTATTTTGTACAGGATATTTTTGTATTCAATCCATATTCTTTCACTATCTGTTTATTCTTGATCCTATCCCTGTTTTGCATACATAGTTCATAGTTCCCATTTGACCCAATTTACTTTAAGTTTATGATAACATCACCAAGTCTCACATCCCTATAATAAAGTAGGGACAACTGGACTCCTACGTACAGTGATTTTCAATAACATTCATTCTCTGCAACAGACTATACAATATCCACCATTTGTCTATAGACATTTGTGTTTCCATTTTACCATAGTTCCTGAATTTTTAGCTAATGTACACAAAGGCACCTATTTGCCCAAATTTTTCTGTTTGCTCCATCTTCTCAATCAGATGCAGCTCTCTTGGTCTTTCTTATAATGATTTTTAAATTGACTCTCCTTGTTGCACCTTACATTCACTGTAAATAATTTAGCTTCTCTTGTGTTGACCCAATAACACAATATTGTCTATGTGTAAAAGTGCACGGACATCCATGTTCCCAATAAAGACATCCATAACATCACCTAAGCATCTATATGCATTAGGGGCCACAGTGGCTCAAGTGGTTAAGACGCTGAGTTGGAGGACCATCAAGATCAACAGCCCAGCAGTTTGAGACCCGAGAGTGTGAGCCACATGATGGAGTGAGTTCCCATCAATTATCCCAGATCCTGCCCACCTAGCAGTTCAAAAGCATGAAAATACAAGTAGATAAATAGGTGCCACCTTGGTGGGAAAATCAGAGACATGAAAGTAGCCCCCTGAAGATTGCATTCTTACCAGTCGGGCATCCCCTGGGCAATCGTGATGTCACTGGCTAATCCTTTCAATCCAGAAGTGCCTAGGTGCTTCTGAGACATGTAAAAAACCATCTGTATGCATTTACTATATGTGTAAATGAATTTAAAAAGAAACTTCACACATTTCTGTCTTATTCCATGTTATGTGTTAAACCATTCGTTGAGCTGTTTGTCTATTATTTATTTTACAGTTTTGTAGTTTGCTACAATATACAAGATCCAAGAAGCATTCAACAATGTAAGAAAAAGAAAAAACAAACATGAAAGTATTTTCACACATGTTTACTCCTACAATACATTGCTCCTGTTATATTCAGCAACCAACCTTAAATGAATAGGCTTGAAGTATGGATTGTTTGGCATGAATAAAAAAAATTCATGCCAAACAATCCATAATTCAAGCCTATTCATTTTATATTTCTCACTGGCTAACTAAAGAACGTGCATCTGCCATACACACCCAATCTAGCATGAAGCCACACTACATTTTTGACATTTTCCTCTCTGTCACTGCTCATTTATTTTGGGTTCATTCTAGAGGTGGGTTCCTCCCGGTTCGGACCGGTTCTATAGAACCGGTAGTAAGCTTAGTACACAAGATCATCTACCTTAACATCCTACCTGTTAATGACTACTTTAAGTTCAACTGCAATAACACGAGGGCTATCAATAGATTGAAACTAAATGTAATCCACTTTAATCTTGATTGCAGAAAATATGACTTCTGCAATAGAGTAGTAAATGTCTGGAACACTTTACCTGATCCTGTTGTTAGTTTCTCTAACCCCCATACCTTTTACCTTAAACTGTCTACCGTGGACCTTACACGTTTCTTAAGAGGTCCCTAAGGGGGCGTGCATAAGCGCACCAGCGTGCCTACCGTCCCTGTCCTACTGTCCCCATTTTTTTTTTTGAGAGTTTGTGGGTGGGCCACTTTTCTACAGGAATTTTTTCTTCATATGTGTTGACTCCTAGCAACTGCCTGTATAAGTCCCTTCAGTTTTCTTGACAAGATTTTGGAAATGGTTTGCCATTGCCTGCCACTCAAGGCTGAGAGAGAGTAACTAGTTCAAGATCAACTAGCTGGCTTCATGCATAAGGTGGGGCTAGGATTCAGGGTCACCCAGTTTTTAGACTGGTATCTTACTTACTACATCAAGCTGCCTCTCCACAGGAAATTATTGTTGCCTAATCTTCCCTTCAGACTCCAACTTCTCATGCTTGTCCTATAGAGACTTTCAAAACTAATGGCTGAGACTGCTCACTGCCCTTAAAGTGCAACAAAGTGATTGTTCCTTGGATATTTTAGTTGTAGTAAATGAATAGTAGTGAATAGAGTAGTAAATGTCTGGAATACTTTACCTGATCCTGTTGTTAGTTTCTCTAACCCCCATACCTTTTACCTTAAACTGTCTACCGTGGACCTTACACGTTTCTTAAGAGTCCCTAAGGGGGCGTGCATAAGCGCACCAGCGTGCCTACCGTCCCTGTCCTACTGTACCCATTTGTATGTACTCATTTTATGTGTTTATGGCTATGTTTTGCTTCTCTATACCCATTTATTTGTGCCATTTTTTCATGTGTCCTGTTTTCTTGCATTTGTTGACAAACAAACAAACAAACAAATAATCAAACTAACAAACAAATAAATAAATAAATAATAACAAGAAATTAGTAACTAGATCTGAAACAATTGATGTCCCTGTGGGAGTAGCCTTCTCCTAAACCCAAAACAAGAAACGAATGACACCAAAGTACTTCTTCAGTTTATTAAGCGTCATTTACTGCAAATGGTAAATTTTGCCACAACTGAGGTTTTTCAATAAATAAATAAATAAATAAATAAATAAATAAATAAATAAATAAATAAATAAATAAATAAATAAATATTAACTTGGCAGCCTGGGTCGCTAGAACCGGCAGCGACCCAGGCCTGCCACGCCCCCGAACCGGTTCTTTTGACGGCACTGTAGGCACCACCATTTTGTTTTTTGCTTCTTTGCATGCGCAGAAGCTTTTTTTAAGCACTGAGCTGTCAGGAGCTAGGGTATGTGTAGGGTTGTGTGATAGAATGAGGGAGATTCTACTGCATGGCACAAAACTCCTTTCATACTATTTGTAAACACTAGTTTCATGTGAACATTCATGTGAAGGCAGAAGGCAGATAATTTTGGAAGATCTAAGTCATGTTTACAATCATGTCGGTAAATCATATTTACAGGTAGCCTGAAAAACAGCTACCAGGACTGGTGGGCTGCTTGGATCCTCTCCCCAATATCTATGAGCTATTATTTTGGCTTCACTGACAGGTGCTTTGGGACTTTGTGGTATTCTTTAAACTGGAAGCCAAGGCAGGTAAAGCAGGATCAATAAGCTCTCTTCCAATGGAGCAGCTTTGTGGGACTTGGAGATTTGGCAGATAGATTCCTTATTTCCTGCCCACTTCCTGGGCTTGTTAACTGAACCTGAGTCTGGGAGGTTGTAAGAAAAGGAAGTGGGTGTTTTGTTTTGTTTTTTACCTGCCAGGTCTCTAGTGTGTGGTTTAGGTCTGTGAGTGACAAAATTCCATTCTTCTGCCACCTCTACCAACTAGAGTGATCAATAACCAAGAGCTTGTGGAACATCTGAAGTGACTTTTGACAGATGGCTAAACCACATGACCTAGCCATATGTCAGAAATCACTTCCTCCCCAGCTCTAGTCCACTTAAGGAAAAGGTGGATGATTCCTGCTGGCTTGTGACATTTGAGAAGGCAGGAAGATAAAGAGCAGGGAATTTATCAATCCCCTTCCTTAATTTGCCCTGCACACAATAAATAAGGACCTCCCTAGGTTGAAAGCCTACACTGTAAACAATGAGGGATTAACTATTATACTAGATTATAATGGTGCTAATCTATTCAGGAGATGGAGGAGGTAAAACATTGTGATTTCAGTGCTGCATCAGGCAATATTTCAAACCGAATGGATTTCTGTTCCATTGTATTCCTCTTTTGTATATATCTGTGTGTACTTAGTTTGCATTCATAATGGCGAAAATCAGGGGTGGGTTCTGGTTTTCTTCGCTGCTGGTTTGCTCAGTGTTGCATCGCGCGCGCGCTTCACACATGTGCAGTGCTTAAAAAAAGCTTCTGCACATGCGCAGAAGCAAAAAACAAAATGGCGGCGTCTATGGCACCGCCAAAAGAACCGGTTTGGGGGTGTGGCAGGCCTGGGTCGCTGCCAGTTCTAGCGACCCAGGCCGCCAAGCCACTACTGGTTCTATAGAACCGGTCCGAACCAAGAGGAACCCACCTCTGGCAAAAATATCTCAGTGAGCTTTCTATTTTTACAACATAGCATTTCATCTGGAGTTGCTTAAGTTGTTCCTTTCTTAAACATGCACATAGACCAAACAGTTGTGAACACTTGAAGCTCTTTGCTAGAATTCTCTTCTTTTCATCTATCACAGGCTGTTGGGGAAACAATACTTTGAGGCCTAGAAGGCTGATAACGGCTAAACGTTTCCTTGCCACTTTCCCCATACACATTGCATTACCTGCCTCATCTCCCAGCTTAAATGGCTTTATAAAGTTCTGCATGTTTGTTTCATCATGTGCAAAACTAGTGAAAAAGGGGCATATGCTCTGCTAAGCTTTGCTGTGTATATGGTGTTTAAATCCCTATAAGGCATAGGTCCAGAATATCTCAGGAGCCATCATGCCCCAATGAGAGTAGCCTGCCCAACTCACTACAGCAGAAGGGACCTTCTGCATACTCTGTCAGCCAAGGAATTTCAGCTGGTGAAGTCAAGAAAAAGAGCCTTTCCTGCTGTGGCCCCATTCCTGTGAAACAGCCTACCACTGGAAGTGATAACTCCTTCTGGACTTCTGGAAGGGTATCAAAACCTGGTATTACCAGTTGGCTTGGGACCCTGAAGAGGGTACTTACTACTAAAAATGGTTGATGAGGTAAAAAGAAAATCTCATCCCCATGCCATCTGTCTCCTTGGTTCTAGTTATTATATAGGGTTGTAAATGTAATTTTAATTGTTTCTATATTTGCCTTTTTATTGTTTGTTAATCTTCCCAGAGTGGAATGGTGTGGTGGCCTAGAGGTGGAGCTTTTGCCTCACATTATGGAGTCTGTGAGTTCGATACTAGGTAGTGGCAGATATTTCTCTCTCTGGGCGCAATGAGTAATTATCTGCTGTGAACTCTGCATAGGTGTCAGGAAAGGCATGCAGCCAGTAAATAATTGAGCTCCAGTCAGTCACCATGACTCCACCCTGATGCCAGGGATTACAAGGTGGTTAAAAGACAAAAAATCAGCCTAGAGTCACCGCATCAGTGACAGGGCAGGATTCAAAATTTAATAAATAAAAAAATAAAATGTGCCTTGGTACATCAGGGCATGCCTGCATGAAGATCCAGATTGCTATGGGAATGAAATTTGCATATCCCCTTGAATCTAAAATAAATATTAGAATTCTGTAGTGGAGATGTGAATTAAGGACAGCAATGGAGTTGCTCTCACTATACTATCAGTTATGGTGTGCTCAATGCCGCTTCTCTTTTATTTCACATTAGCCAAGTGAGTAATTATCTTCTCTTTGACCAAGCAAAGATATTATGCCACATACAAATGAGAAATTATTAAAATTTGCTATTAGAGCATTTCAGGGAAAGAAACTGTTGAAATAAAGTAGTCGATTTTTTTCTTAACTTAGAGTGAGAAGTATATCAATCTATAAAGTTGAGTTTCTTTCAAGCTGAGATCAAGTCTTGATGATTTTATGGGACACATCTTAGTGGGAGCCAATATGGTCTAGTGGTTAAGGCACCAGGCTAGAAAGACGGAGACTGTTGGGTTCAAGTCCAGCCTTAGCCATGAAATCTAGTTGGGTGACCTTAGCCAGTCAATCTCTCTCAGCCCAACTCACCTCATAGAGTTGTTGTTGTGGGGAAGATAGGAGGTAGAAGCAGCATTTAGATATATTCACCATGTTGAGTTGTATATAAAAATGATAAAGGTGGAAATATAAATTAAATAAATACATAAAATAAGTAGTTTTCCATAATAACAATGGTAAAAATGGTTTTCCATTGCCTTCTGACTCTTCTTCAAATTCTCAGTCAAGATTACAATCCTGAGATTTCTTGGTATTCTCCCATCCAAGTACCAATCAGGCCAAAACTCTCCCTAGCTCTTTGAGGTCATTCAAAATTCTGCTACCTAGATTCAAATGGCAATTATACAGTTCATACCAGGACAATATTTTTTGCATCCTGTTTTTTTCAAACCAACAAGATAGATAAGGGCAGCCTTCTTCACTCTGGTCCCTAATGTGTTAGACTCTTAATCACTAGACCTTGAATAAGATTACCTAGGTGATTCTACCTCTTTAGAATGACTCTTTCCACCCAGGCTAGCTCATAAATCTAGACACTTACAACAATCTACAGTATCAGTATGTGTAATGGAATGTGTAGATGGCCTTGGGAAATGAGGGGAAGAGATGCTGCCTAGGAAACAATCAAATAAGAGAGGCAAGTTCCCCCTGTGGCTTAAGGGTCAGAAATTTAGGAAGGACCCATCCTAATGAATCAGGCATTTAAAAATGGCAATGGGAAGTCCTATACTTTCAGACCTGCAAGATTCTATTCTTGTAGCCTTAGAATAAAGTAGCCTTAGTTCATCTAATTGTGTTTCCTATCTGGCTTACCCAGGAAGGCTGACAGTATGATAACTATTACAATTGATCTGTCATCCTCAACTCTTATTTAATCTTTAGACCAGGGGTGTCAAACTCAATTTCATTGAGGGCCACATCAGAGTTGTGTTTGACCTTGGGGGCCTGGGGTGGGTGTGGCCAGGTGGGCGTGGCCAGCTTGACGTCACTCATGTCAGGGGGCGCCTGTGGTGGCCCGAGCATTCTGCCAGTGAAAATGGGCTCCCAAGCTCCGTTTCCAGATGCGACAGCCTCCTGCAACCCTCTGCCAGTGAAAACAGACCTCGGGGGGGGCCACATGCAGCCCTCCCGAGCTCCGTTTTTGCTGCCAGAGGCACCACTGGCTGGTCCCTCACTGTTTCCAGGGTCGCCCCCTGGGCCAGATCTAAGCATCTTGCAGGCTGGATCTGGCCTGCGGGTCTTGAGTTTGACATCCCTGCTTTAGACTATATGTTTAAGAGCCAAGGTGGCGCAGTGGTTAGAGTGCAGCACTGCAGGCTATTTCAGCTGACTGCTAGCTGCAGTTCGGCAGTTCAAGTCTCACCGGCTCAAGGTTGACTCAGCCTTCCAGCCTTCCGAGGACCCAGATTGTTGGGGGCAATATGCTGACTCTGTAAATCGCTTAGAGAGGGCTGTAAAGCACTATGAAGCGGTATATAAGTCTAAGTGCTATTGCTATTGCTATTTCCCAACTCCATGGCAATTTTACCTTGCCTATTCAGGACAATCCTACTAGTGAAATATTTACTTTAACATATGTGTTTATCCATCATCTCTCATCAGGAAAATTGTGTCTACTTATGTCAGAACTAAACCCAACCTACAGCTTATGTCCTGTCTGATAACAATTCTATGCAGGTTTTTATGGATAGGGCAAACACCATATAGGAAAGCTCCATGGGTTTCAGTATCTTCTTAGAAGATGATTTGCATTTAGAACAGGGTAAAATCTACAATGCTGACTTGAGAGAACATCCTTACAACTCTACTTTCTTGCTAAATGTCTGAAGAACAACTGATCTGAGGAAATGTGGTGACAAATGTTACCATGAATCCCATGTTTCAGCTAATTCAGGGCTTGATTTTTTTTTATACTGATAATTACTATCATTTTATTGGTTGGATCTGACAGAGCAAGTTTATGGATAATCTTTATTATGCTCACTGACCAACAAATTAAAACATCAACATCATAAAAAAGAATAAGAAAATAAAGTATGGGAAGCCATGACCTAGGAAAGAAAAGCACAGACATTTTCCAGAAAGAAAATCAAATTTATATGGTTTCCCATCTGACCAGAAGTGACTGTGACAGTGTACAATAATTAAATGCAGCCACACATATATAAAAATAGTCATACAAAAATATTAAAATTTTAAATATTTAGATATATAAATATATCTCCCCAGGTATGAGGAGAGAGTGTATATCTGCTTCAGTGGAGCCATCTAAACATGTTTCTAATTCCCTGGGAGCCCAAGGCCAGATGACATAATGAAGTCTTAATGGACTTCCAGAACCTCAAGAGGTATGGAGCCCACCTAACTTCAGTGGCGGGGGGGGGGGAGAGATACATAACGGAACAAAATGAAATGGTCTATTTTGCCAAAAAGCCAGAAAATAGGCTTCTGCATAGAACAATGGCAGGTAAGGGAAATTTTGCCACTCTCCTGCTGGTGTTAAGGATCTGTTCTGAGAATCAAGAACAAAAATTTTGTTCTCAAGGCAGAAGAGGTTTACAGTATGTTGGCAGGATGTTAATAATGAAGGGAAAGCTACTAGAGAAAGGGCATTGTCAGGTGCAAGCAAGAACTACTCGTGGATAGTCTCAGCAGAATCAAATTCCAGGCTGTGGCAGAGTTTGCCTGCAATACTGCAGTTTAACCATCAGGATCTCATCAGACTGATTGCAGTCCCTTGAGAACAGTCAGATAAGGCTTCGGGATTCTGGAGGGGGCCAGGCCTTTGCCACTTTCTGCAGTGCAAGGACTCTAAGCTTGGCCCCTCTTAACACCTCCCTCCAGTCTCCAGGTGGAATCTGGAGATTCCACCACAGGCATTCAAGGAGCATGTGAGCTAGTGTCTCAGATCTCTCAAGAGCACAAAGACAAGTTCAAATTGTAAATGTCTACCATTAAATCTTCCTTCGCACAATGCAGAGGGCAAGGCATTTCAAGTAGAATAAGTGATGGGCAGGTGATATTGAAAAGTTTGCTAGTATAAAAGGCCTCCTGTCAGTTCTAGTGGCTAAATACGCCTTGTTCTACCTGAAGAGCATTGTCAAATTTGCAGTTTCAATATATCAAAGTTCAACATCTTTTGTTTAAAATCAAATAGAAAAATAAAATCAACGGTGAGGCTAATGAAATATGATTTTTCCTCCTGTAACTATATTCTTCAGTCCTCTAAGACAGGAATATGGAACTTTTAATAGCTGGTTTAGTCTATAAGAAATTTGTTGCCAAGAAATTCAGTCGCCTAAATTTGACAGGAAAATATTTCCTTGGGATTTCTAGAACTAATGAAGAAAACCATCCAGTCTGGCAGGAATCAAGATCCTTTCCTTCTTCACATTTAAAGTTAAAAAGGGAACTTCATGATTTTTTTTAAATTAAGGTGATCCATATGTTTTATAATCTCAGGAAAGTTTTAGGAAGCAGCAGCTGCTCTTTTGTGTGTGTGTGGTGTGTGTGTGTGTGTGTGTGTGTGTGTGTATACCTGTTTCACTTTAATAGAATTTGAAAGGTAATTATGTAATAGGACATTATATTAGATGATTTGGATTCAAAGGCAAAATGGTGCTTCAGAATCCATGTGTCCTGGGCATTGCCAGAAACATTCACATCAAACTGTAATGACGCATACAGTAAAGTTGACATACAAATTATGCCCATCATATTTGGGTCATGATGCAAATTTGTAAATCTCAGCCTTTGAGTAGCGATCAACATTTTATCATTTTGTCACAGTTTCCCTTTGGAAAACTACCTTCAACTTCTTAAATCAATCCTGCCTTTTCCTGAGATTGCATTAGATAACAGCTTCATTCCGAGGAAAGATGCAGCTGTCCCAAAGGTGCTTTTACAAGAGGCAACTGGACTTCCTTTGTTTTTCCTTGAAGATGTTTCGCTTCTCCTCCAAGAAGCTTCAGTTCTGAAGAAGCTTCTTGGATGAGAAGCAAAACATCTTCAAGGAAAACAAAGAAAGTCCTGTTGCCTTTTGAAAAAGCACCTTTGGAACAACTATGACCTGGATGTCTGAGAATCTTCATAGAAAGATGCAGCTATTTTAATAAGTTGGAGTCATATCTCTGCACACTCTGAAGTCCACATTCATCTTCAACTACACAGCACATAACATTGTATTACAAAAACAGTTCTAGTATGAAAGAATTAATCAGTGCAATGTTTTCAGCAGACATTCTTTTGATTTATATGACGCGACTATCCTTTTTTGTTTGTTTTACCAACTAAGGGTATCTTAATATTCTTAAGAAGACAAGGATTATTTTTTCTTCTTTCAAGCAGGAAAGAAGATCCTAGGAAATACATCAAAACTGAACTGAGCCAGCATAAACCACTTTTTCATGATATACCATTTATAACTTGATTCATTGATTCATCTCTCAACAAGACAAGGTCAGTTGAAATAAAATGATTCAGTTTCTTGCCCGCCAGAAAAAAGGAACTTAAACAACAAATTCATCTTCACTTCTAACCATATGGAATTTGACATAAACACACACACACATTTACCCACACATAAGCATGCAAAAGTACAGTGAATCTAGAAACAGCCTCACAAACAGATCAGTGCACAGGAAAGTCTGCTGATAGTACAAAATGAAAATGGTAGCTTCAAAATAAGACAGTTTATAAAATAAGACCGTCTGGACTATATTCTTCCTTCATACATTTCTTTGGGCTTATTTTATTTCTATTATTTTAAAGGCACTTTTTAGAGTTAAAGACAAATAACATGTCAAAATGATCAATTCAGAAAAGATGCTCAGAATTGCATGATGGTGAAAACCAGGGGTGAAATCCAGTAGGTTCTAACAGGTTCTGGAGAACCGGTAGTGGAAATTTTGAGTAGTTCAGAGAACCGGCAAATACCACCTCTGGCTGGCCCCAGAGTGGGGTGGGAATGGAGATTTTGCAATATCCTTCCCCCAGGAGTGGGGAGGGAATGGGGATTTTGCAGTATCCTTCCCCTGGAGTGGGGTGGGAATGGAGATTTTGCAGTATCTTTCCCCTGCCACGCCCACCAAGCCACACCCACCAAGCCACACCATGCCCATCAAGCCACGCCCACAGAACCAGTAGTAAAAAAATTTGGATTTCACCACTGGTGAAAACCTTCCAATATAACTCAAGATATCAATCAAAAACAAGGCCCCTCAAGATTTTCTGATTGTAAAGCAGATTCAAATAGACAATGAATTGACCACAACTACTACCACCACGATAAACACATGGTCACATGATGTCATGACTAGGTTCTAAGGTCCTCTTCCTTCTGATGTGATCTTGAGTTCTTCAGAAAATGAAAAACTCTCATTTGCAAATAATGAATATTGCTCCAGAAGCTTTAGGTTCATGTTATGCTACACAGTGTGGAAAACTGAAGAGATAGTCCCACCTTCTGTTTTCATCATGCTGGGGTAAAGCTGCCTCAGTTTATTTATCTGTTGCTGCTCTTATCCTTTGGAACAACATCTCCTGAGATTCCATTAACCCCCATTAACCACCTTCTGTTTCAAAAGCCCTCATGATCTTTTTTTCTCCTCAGGTCTGAGAAACGTATGACCTGAAGCACTTATTTGTACGTTGTATGCTGCCTGGGATTGTTCTTTTTTAAAATAATACTTTCAATTTATCAATTTTCAAGGGTGTTTAACTCCTTGGCTACTCTGGGCAGCTTACTAATTAAAAAGAAAACAAGATATATAAAAATTAAAAACTGAAGAGCAATATGCCAAGTGAATGTCTTGAATATTATAAGAGCAGATGATCGCCTTAAGCCACAATGTGATTTATTTTTCTGGACATAACATATGTGAAAGTCATATTAGATGTTATCAACTAGCGTGAAGTGACTCCTTCCAGCACCTTATGAAATCCCTGATAAGATTTGTATAATAGTGGATGAGTCTACCTATGGAGTTTATTAGTTCTCCGTCTCTGGAGATTTTTAAGGAAAGTCTGGAAGGTCACTTCTCATTACAGAATATGGGGAGTTGGATTAGATTATTGTGATATCTTCCAACTCTTCTGTGATTCTATACAAATACCCACTATTCTGTTTATTTAACACCAAACAGGAATATTAATGAAGGAAACTATTCCACTGTACCATAATGCCATTCCTAAATTCTGGACAAGAAATCTTATTGCAACTCTGTATACACTCATAACAATATGCTGTTTGATGATAATACCTTTACAGGACAGATGTTTCAACAGATGGTAATTTAGTTTTGTGACTAATTCTTTTTGGATGGTTTCATAGACCTTCATTTACATCTGGCTTCATACAGAATAATTCTCTGGGTAGGTTTGAGAGGAAGTTATACATTTCAATATATAAAAACGCTTGACTCACAAAGGGTATCAGATTTTGCTCCTAGATTGGAAAAAGATCATGCAGGACTCCTTTCTAAAATTCAGATCTGCTACCTGATGCAGTGTCAAAGAGATGGAGCTGGATTATCCACCAGGCCCAAGGCCAGAACAACACCATGAAGTCCAATTGAGTTTAATCCTTTACTTGCTAAACCTAATAGACAGAATCTTGTCAAACTAAAGCTAAAATCTTCCAACCTACTAGACATAGCCAGAGGCATTCTGTGATGTAGCTACCCTGAACTTCTTCCCTCTTCCTCCAACTAGCACAGGGCTGCCCAGTCTCCAATCCACATCTCTCTGTGAGAAAGCTCTGTGTTGCCAAAGTCTCCTCCAAGTATACATTCCATCCCACCTTCTGTGCTCATGTACTTCATCAGTCCTTCTGAGAAATACAGATTGCTATCATAGGCAACCAATCTATGTCAAAGCTACAACAGGGTAACGGCTTAAAGACCTCCCTATAATTATAATTATTTTATAAGGAGGAAAACAAAATGCCATGAATTCCTGCTCAGAAATAAAGAAAATGTTCCTATGTAACCTATGTTCCCAGAATGACATTTTTGCATAACTCTTGTTTGCTGAGTCTTATTTGGGAACTTGTGTTTAATATTTTTTTGTTTGTAGCCTCTATGGTGTGTTCAATCATATAAACAAAGCAGACAAAGCAGCAGTTATTTTTCTTTCAGAAGAATCTTTGATCTCCAACATGGACAATTTGCTTGTGAAAATAGCAGGAAGAACAGCAAGTAAATAACTGAAATAACAGTAAATAGTTTGAATTAAAGAAGCACAGGCTGTTTTCCATCCCCCTGCATTCCACAAGTACATAGAAACAAGGAGATGTCGTTAATTATTCCAGTGAATGTGGCCTATTTCACAGAGAATGCACACAATGTAGTCTGCTTCGTTGTTTTGGCCATTATGATTAAGATGGCTTTGAATTATCTGTGAATCAAGCCATAGTATGACAGACTTTTATCTGTAGGATCCTTGGTGCTCTCTGAGCTTGGTTGTGTTTTACAGATGTTTCATTAGTAAACTAAGTAATATCATTTCTTGTGCATAAATCCCTATGATACCATGGCAGGTGTTCCCACCAACACTGACAGGGCAAGCCACTAGTATATAAAAAGAGAGCACATCCCACTCCCTTCTAGCACTGATATTGTTACCTAATTGGGTCATGAAACATAACTTTGTTTACATCCACAGAGATACTTATAATCTGAAATGCTGATGCCTCTTCCCCATGGTCATGTGATTGGATTTTGGGTGCTTGCCAACCATCCTACATTTATGACTGTTTGCAGTGTTCTGTGATCATGTGACTACTATGTGATACAAATCTAGCTATGCTTTTTATTGGATGAAATCAAAACTTGCTTATGCATGTATGTTTTTTTTTTGTCAGCTGGGCTGTTCGACATAAAACTCTCTAGAAGTTTTAATTGCTTCTTAGCCTATTGGCTAAGACCAGGTGTAGTTTGTAGACGTTTTAATCACTTAAAATGGGGTGTGGGGTCTCTCTCTATAAGTTTCTAGGAGATAAATCCTGCAATGTACAAACCAGTTTCATTGCCTTATATGCTGTTATGTTGAAAAAGAAAAATTCATCTGAGCTATGTTCAGAAATGTATGCGTTAATATTATTGTCCAATTATGACTTATTGCAGGATAGTGATATTAAGCAAAAAAGGAAATTAACTATTTGATTAATGTGCAAATCATCTCCATAGCCTTTTATTACTATCTTCTTTGCTCAATTTCATTGCAATAAATATCCACATTTCAAATATTATAAATTGCAGCATTTGAATAGAAATGGAGGAATTGGTTTGCTTTCTGTGTTTCCTTGACTATGTATCAGAATGGTCAAACAAGTGGCAACTTCAAATCTCAATCAACAAATGCTCTGTCTTACACATTGGCAAAAAGAATCAGAACACAAAATACAAGCTTGGAGGACACGACCTTGTAGACGACCCTCATTCTGTCAAGGATCTTGGAGTAGTCTTATCTAATGATCTAAGTGCCAAAGCCCACTGTAACAACATTGCCAAAAAGGCACTAAGAGTAGTCAACTTAATCCTGCGTAGCTTCTTCTCTGGCAACATTACACTGCTAACTAGAGCATACAAAACGTTCGCTAGACCAATTCTCGAATACAGCTCACCTGTCTGGAACCCGCACTGCATATCGGATATTAATACAATTGAGAGAGTCCAAAAATATTTCACGAGAAGAGTCCTCCACTCCTCCACTCGCAACAGAATACCTTATTCCACAAGA
>QLTV01002552.1:3061958-3091078 GCA_003457575.1 Thermophis baileyi | reverse complement strand
TATATATATATATAGTTTAATTTTTCATTGTCTATTTTAAAAACCATATTTTTTTTAACCTTAATTTTAATGGACCACTGGGAGCTGGACATAAACATAGGGAATGAGTGAATGAATAAATAATTTGATTTGTTTTTATTGATTTCGTTGGAGACTCATCTTCTGGTGCCTACAATTTATATATATATATATAGTTTAATTTTTCATTGTCTATTTTAAAAACCATATTTTTTTTAACCTTAATTTTAATGGACCACTGGGAGCTGGACATAAACATAGGGAATGAGTGAATGAATAAATAATTTGATTTGTTTTTATTGATTTCGTTGGAGACTCATCTTCTGGTGCCTACAATTTCATTATTTTCCATCTAGATAGCATTACATTTTACCAACATTCAGCTATTTCCTCAAATGTCAGGCTGATAAAGGTGGAAGAGATGAAGCTGAAATGCAAAAATAAGATTGCAAACATTTCTCCCTACTGTTGATTTTAGATTACAAACTATGAAAGGAATATAGGTTCCCTCTTCCTCCTTTTTTTCCCTCCTTTTGGGGTTCATGCATGTATGTTCATGTAGGAAGTTAGCACCCACCCCTCTCCTAGGAAAATGAGATATTTTAGGAAATATTAAAAGGGCAGAACATTTACCCTAAAAGGGAGGCAGAAACTCAGCCCCCCCCACCTTTGTCAATGGGCCATTAAGGCCTGAGCCAGTCTATTCTACGTAACAAAGATCTACCTCCTTCAGGCAGAGCCATAGTAGGAATTGCCCAAAGCCCTTTCATTACATCATTACCCAGCAAGGCTCAACCAAGCCTGGGACACAGACAACCTACAAAGTTACCCCTGCATGGCCCCATGGGAGTCTGACAACCAATCAGAATACAAGCTCAAATTCAAAGCCCAACAGAGGGTATAACAGCCTCCATGTTTCCAGTGTCTTTCTCCCCACTTGGAACTGAACCCAGATGGACATTTCTTCCAACATTCAAAAATTTTATTCATTTATCAAAATATAAATACAAAAGAAAATAATGAGAAAATAAGGGAGGAAAAGGGGAAGAGAAAAGTGTCTATACATGTAAAATATTATTTATGTTTGAAATTTCTCACTGATGGTAGAGGAAATCTTCTAAGATTCTCAAGCAGTTGCTACTAAAAATGCTGGTGAGACTAGATATATCTTGGCTGCTGTTCCTACAACCACTAGGAACAGTTAGTAAATAAAATGATAAAAGAAGCATAAATAAAATGTCCTAGGTACGCAGACATTTTCTGATGTGATTAGTGCAAACTGCTAAGATTTAGCATGGATCAGCTGCCCTCTTATCCATCTGCACAAATACAGGGAATTGAGTTTTGAAGAGATACCTAGCCATATTTCAAAATCACACCCAAGATTGATTCTCCATTGCTAAATAACCTTTTACTTGAGATGGGAATTCTGGAAGCTATCACACATTGCAGGTTCCCAATCTCTGTGTCTGTATATTTTGCTGACCCTTAGAACATCTACAATCACATTGCCAGTACCTTGTTTCCAGTGTTGAAATCCATTTTTTTTTACTACTGGTTCTGTGGGTGTGGCTTGGTGGGCATGGTGTGGCTTGATGGGCATGGCTTGGTGGGCGTGGCAGGGGAAGGATACTGCAAAATCTCCATTCCCACCCCACTCCAGGGGAAGGATACTGCAAAATCTCCATTCCCACCCCACTCCAGGGGAAGGATACTGCAAAATCCCTATTCCCTCCCCACTCCTGGGGGAAGGATATTGCAAAATCTCCATTCCCACCCCACTCTGGGGCTAGCCAGAGGTGGTATTTTCTGGTTCTCCAAACTACTCAAAATTTCCACTACCGGTTCTCTGAACTACTCAAAATTTCCACTACTGGTTCTCCAGAACCTGTCAGAACCTGTTGGATTTCACCCCTGCTTGTTTCCAAGAAACAAGAGGGAGAAAGAAGAACATCTTTGAAGACAAGCAGAACATCTCTTCCAATTATTGATAAACCATGTTCAAAGCACTAGATACTTCATACAGGACCTGGAGTTGAAAGGTAAAAAGAGACTGTCTTCAGAAGCTATCCTTCCTATTTGCTTTGGGCCTTTTAGTGCTGAGAAAATGGTATTACTAGGTGATCATCTTATAAGAAGGAAGGAAGGAAGGAAGGAAGGAAGGAAGGAAGGAAGGAAGGAAGGAAGGAAAGATTTGACAAGCATGTTTTTAGAGAACATCAAATACTAAAGAAGCAGGTACTTTCTCCCAAAAGATGCTTCTACATTTTAGATAGACCTAATAAATGCCTACATCCATCTTTACAACAAAATTATACAAGGACTAAGACTGTTCTGCAAATTAAGCTTGAAATCTGAAGCAAGTAGGAACTTCTGAGAGAACAGCTGTTGTCCTGTCCCTTTAAGTCCTCTCCCTAGCCAACACAGCAATTGTTGGCTATAAAAGCTGAACAGTGAGTACTAGACTTTGAGTGCTTGTGTGTGTGTGTTGATTAGGGATCTGTGTGGTTGTATTGGCTCTCTTGGGTTTTGGAATCCACTGATCTGAATATATGTGAAAGAACCTGTGACAAAATTAGACTGTATTTGTAGAAAGCTAAATGACAATTGTTTAAGATTTTATTTAGCATTAATGTACTTAAGGCTAATATGAAATGAGAATAATTTCTTATGCTGTTTACATGCACAAAACATGTATAAGAATTGTGTTTTAGATTCTTCTAATCAATGGTCTTTGGCATATTCCCATTTTTTGGCGAAGTATAATTTTATTGTTTAGGCTTGATTCATTACTTAGCACTTGGATTTTAATCTCCTGCATTGCTTACTTTTTCCCCTTTCATTTTACTGTTTTAATATTATATTGTTGAAATGTATTTTCTCTGCTTCTTTGGTGTTATTGAATTCATTAAACTCCACTAGACAAGAACCTGAGAATTATGTAAAATAAATATTTCTACCAGAGCCCAGTTTATTGTTCGGGACCACAGAAAATTCTGGGAATACATTTGACCAGAAAGAATACCAACCTACTTCCTCATCTTCTCAAATGAGATAATCGGCTTTTTATAGATGTGGCTTTTTATAGAGTTAAGATCTTTTCCCCTGCACAATCTGGATACATTTTTTTACCAATTTTCACAATTTAGATTGATGTCATGCCCCAAACCAAGAATAACAGGTGGCAATTCTTCCAAGCTGAGTTCCTTATTATATCACACCTATATATAAATTTCTTGCCAGACTGAAGACTCTTCTACCTGCATCTGCAATATACTCTGTGAACAATTAGGGAGGGTCTGTCTTCACCCTTTCTCCCACACATACTATCTGGGCTGAGGTGCCTCTTACTTACTCTTGAAACCCCCTCCCCCCTGGAGATCTACCTCCTCACTACATTCCATCACAATAATTCTTTCTATGGAGAGTTTTCAGGCTACATTCGCTGTTGTGTGGCTGAAAGGACAGCACCCCAACATTTACAGAAATACCACAAATGTAATGAAAACAAGGACCCTAATGATTTCCCTTCTCCAAAAATAAGAGCCCATACAGGACTGGACTCAGAATTTCAGTGCTTGTAGAAATCTGAAGGTTGAGGAGAAATTCAAAACAGATCTGGGAAAGCAATGACTACACTCCTGTACAGTGAGAGCCCATCCAACAATAGGTTATTGCAAATTCTAATTGTTTCTATCTATTTTTAAATTAGTTTTTCATAAGAATGTTTCTATGTTGTGACTTTGTTTCCTTACCCAATAATCAAGGTCTTCTGGTCAGTGTATAAATAAATAAAATCACAATGTAGAACTTGGTCAAGGGTTTTTAGAAAGAACCTTCCACAAAAGGGACAAAATCAGAGGTGGTATTCAGCTGGTTTGGACTGGTTCGGGCGAACCGGTAGCGGCGACTGCGGGTAGGCCTGCCCCCACCCACCCAGATGTAATGCCGTCCTATTTGGCCACGTTTTGGAGGCTGGGTACATGCGCAAAAGGTGCGTGTGTGAGCAAAGCATATGCACGGAAGGCCGGGCGCATGTGTGGAAGATGCATGTGCAGCAAGTGTGTGGAAGGCCGGGCGCATAAGCGAAGCAAGTGCGCGTGCGCGGGGGCGAACCGGTGGCAAGAATATGTGAAACTCACTGCTGGACACAATCCAAAAGGCTTGTGACCCAGAGTTTCACCTCATGAGGTGATCATCCCAGATGTAATGCCGTCCTATTTGGCCACGTTTTGGAGGCTGGGTACATGCGCAAAAGGTGCGTGTGTGAGCAAAGCATATGCACGGAAGGCCGGGCGCATGTGTGGAAGATGCATGTGCAGCAAGTGTGTGGAAGGCCGGGCGCATAAGCGAAGCAAGTGCGCGTGCGCGGGGGCGAACCGGTGGCAAGAATATGTGAAACTCACTGCTGGACACAATCCAAAAGGCTTGTGACCCAGAGTTTCACCTCATGAGGTGATCATCATGAAGAATCATTACTTTAGTCATGGCTATCATTTAGAGCATTTTTTCTATCCTGTGATCAAGAAAGTGTTTTTGCAAGAACAACTTGAGAAGTGATCTATCTGATTATATTTAATTATTTATGGCATGGGAATATTTACTCTTTGAGTTAGCTTGCAGTTCATTTACATTAATTTCCCTCTCTCAGCATTATATATGTTCAATCTTGATATAATAAACAGAATCATTCCTTCATCTTTCATGAAGAACTACGAGCTTACATAGGAATTCTTTTTGTGCAGGATTTTATTGTACGAGTACTATATCATTTAAATATTATCTCATCAAGACTGCTTTATTGCATTTTCCTTAGGTAAATCTAAAAAGAATGAAAAGCCATAAGACATTTTTCTGCATAAAATATGGAAAGAAAAGACAAAGGAGCAGGGAACTCTGGAATCCAAAGAAAAATTCCAGAAAGGAAAAAATAAATGAAAGCAAATCCCTTTTCAAGATTCAGAATAACAGAATAGAATAACAGAATAACAGACTTGGAAGGGACTTTGGAGGTCTTCTAGTCCATCCCCCTGCTCAGGCAGGAAACCCTATAACATTTCAGACAAGTGGTTGTCCAATTTCTTCTTAAAAACTTCCAGTGTTGTAGCATTCACAACTTCTGGAGGCAAGTTGTTCCACTGATACATTGTTCTAACATTCAGCACCTGTCAGAATCTTCAATCTAGCTTTGAAATGTGAACTATTAAAAAAAGAGATAACTCTCTTTGTCTATTCAAAATTCTATTTATTTTTTATATTCGAGAAACTTTAGCAGAAAGTAAGAGGTTTATTTCCACCCCCCCTAATGCATATTGATTTTGTGCATGCTTTCTTTATTCTAGTATTGCAAATGGCTCACATGATCCACTCTATGTCCCTATTTTGATGTTAGTTCTTCTGGGATTCCTGTTAGAAAGATGCTATCCTGCATATAAAAGATAAGCAAGTTAATAAAGTAAGCTACATAAGGAGACAGAATAAATAGAGAGCACAATTTTTTCATGAAGCGGTCCCTTAAGTTTCATCTTGCTCAAGCACGTTTTTCCCCCCACTCCATATTTATGAAAATATAAAGCCACTACTCTGATACATAATGCACAACCTGCTTAAGAGTATGCAGTATTATTCCCCTCTGACAAAATAGCCAATATTTGCTAGTGCTGTTATCTCAAAACCAAATTTTAATTCCCTGCTCGGTATTTCTTAAAGAACCACTTCATCTTTGAAAAAGCATCTTTGTGTTCATTCACATTTTCACATGTTTTGTTTTCAAAGCTACCTTCCAGGACAGAAACAAAAGAACAAGGCAGAAAAAATACATATTCTAATATATATCGGATAATGGATAAACCCTCATATATTTGCTTCTGTTCAATCTCGACATTGCATTTGGATTCAGCAACCTTTAGTATAAATTGAAGGCTAGTTTAAAAAAAAGGACAAAATAATTGGCATGGTTTTACCTTTCCAGATCAAAAGTTTAGAAACACACTTCCTTAATTTCTGTTAATTAAGTGGGTCTTGTGACCCTCATCTGACCTGACCCATCACTAGATCCATCACAAGACCCTCATCTGACATGACTGTCGCATCACAAGACCTACTGAACACACCAAGCCCTTATAAGCAGAACACCAACACTAACATTCCCTAAATTCTGCTGAAGATGTTACCTAGCCTGGTAATGAAGTGTTCAGAAACCAACCCACAAGATTGGAGAACAAACCTCCATCCTCATTTATTTTATAGTAGTAGATATTAATAGTGGATAATAATAGTGGATCTATTGAAAGCTATAAAGAACCAAGACTGGATAGAACCAATGGAGGAGCTGGCAACTGGGTTGATGAAAGCTGGGAAGGAAGAAAATCGTTGAATGCACTACACAGGATTCAGAGACACTCCAAACAAATGGGCCTATTTGGTGGTTTCTGTTCTTTGCGATTGTGGTGACATGCAGACAACAACACATATGTATACCTGCTCTTTGTGTCCCAATCACTATGCACTTGGAGATCTCATGACAACACACAGAACACAATTAATGTTGCTAGTTTCTGGGTAAGATCTGTTTAATTTGTATACATTTTAATCTTGTAATTTATATTTTAAATGTTATGTGACATAGTATCCCTTATTTTAATTGTGATGCTTCTGACACGAATAAACAAACATTTTATAATTGCCTCTTTTATAATCAAAATGGTTTTCCAGCCAGAAGTGGCCTCTGTGTGTTTATCTGCATTTGTCACTGTATGACAGGACTTTACAGCATGCAGGATATAACTGCAGCTCTTTAAATAGGCAGACATGCCTATTCCCGAGACAGCGTGAGGAAAAAATCATGTCTGGTTTGTAGAAAAGTGTTATGTTTGTGGCCTGCCTGCTCTAAAGCCCCTTTTTTAACTTTAAACTCCGTGGTGATACATAGCCCTTTTAAACAAGTGTAAAGATGCTACACTCAATCCAGGAGAATGTCTCCGAAGCCATGTTCTCTTCTGAAGGAATTCTAAAGCAAAATGCTCTTTCATCATATCGAATGAGAAGAGAATCGGAAGAAAAACGGCAGGAGAATTTCACTGTGCCGTACTCTCCTTTCTGAAAGGGAACTGAACAAATTATGCTGCAAGTTCTTGCATGCCTCCCTCTTCAGCTATGAAAGAACTTAAACCGTCTGCACGTTGTTGAACAACGCACAAAGGATCAAAAACGGGTGTTAGTCAAATAATAATAGCAACACTGACAACATGTCTGTGCATCGTCAGGTCACAGCAAGAGGACCCCTTTGGTGTTTGTTTCTCATCAACAATGGTAAGCTGTGAGCTTATATAACATTTGGTGCAATGCAGTTTCTTCGGCATTCACCTTTCGAAGCCTTCATCTGAAAAAGGATTTAATCTGTGCAGTGTATGAACAAACTAAAGCATGGCAGATTTATTCATTTAAGAGAATTATTCATTTAATTTTTGCCACTTAGCATTTAGGCTCATTTGCTATTCATTTATTCTTCCCACTGACATTCATCTATGCGTTTATCAAATATTCATTTAAATGGTGTTCATTCCAACTACAACAATTATTTTGTAATGGTATATGGGAAAGACCTTGGGAGACTGACCCAGGGATTCTCCCAAGGAGCAGTCAGATAAGAGAGAGTGTAGCCAATGGCTGGATAGTGGGTGGGACAAGAGGCTCAGCAGGGACCTTCCTAATCTGTCATTATTCAATTATTCCATGTTTTCTCTCGTTATTGCTTTTATTTTATTATATAAAAGTTTATACACTAATATTCCCTCTTTCTCTTATTTCTATCTCTTATTCCAACTTTTAGTCACCCTTTTATTAAAAGACGTTTTCTTTCTATCCTACCTACCTTCTAATCATGTCACTTACCTGAAAAAGAAAAGAAAGAGAGAGAAAAGGAAAGGCAAATCAGAACAACAACAAAAAGGAGAAATCATCTATCCATCGTCTCTTGTCTGCTTCAGTACTTTGATTGCGATGCTTTTTTTTGACTTGCCTCCCATATTCCTCTCTTGGATCTTTATCTCTGTCTAAATCTACTTCTTGGCTATTCAATCTAAGTATTTCTCCCATCTCTACCCTCTTCCACTGCCTAATTTCCAAAATTTCTGCCCAAGCCCCTATCTCCCTTTCAAAAGTATCTTCCTGTATCTCCAGTTCTCTTTTCAACTCTCTTAAAATATTTTTCCCCTGGTTTAATTCATCAATCACTCTGTGGTTTCATCCCCAAATCCCCAAAACTTTACCCTTAGACTGTCTACTGTTGACCTCACCCCATTCCTAAGAGGTCAGTAAGGGGCATGCATAAGCGCACCAGCGTGCCTACCATCCCTGTCCAAATGTTCCCTTTTATTTGTACCCATCTTATGTATTCAAATAATGTTATACATGTATATTATCAAACACGTACTTGACAAAATAAATAAAATAAAAATAAATAAAAAAAAATATTTCCATTATTATCTCCTTCTTGTCTTCTTCTTTTGTTTGCTGGTTCTTCGGTTAAATCTTTGCCTCCATTCCTCCTTCCTTCCAACTTAATATAAATGTGTATTATTATTAGAAATATATTAGTTGGTTGAATGTAATAACTATGATTAATTCTACTAGTTTTATTTGTAATTAGAATGTATGACACCCAAGTGCCACACTGTTCACACATATATATATACAGTATATATACAGTATATATACAGTATATATACAGTATATATACAGTATATATACAGTATACATATACATATACATATACATATACATATACATATACATATACATATACATATACATATACATATACATATACATATACATATACATATATATACGTATATATACATACACAAACANTTAAAAATGCAAAGATAAAAAACCAATTCAAACTAATAGAAATGTAAAAAATTAAGTGTAAATATATAAAAAGGAAAAAAAGCATAAAGAAATTATTTTCTGCATTCATTGAGACAAGTACAAATAATTTTAGCAACTTATCACCTTCTGTAACTTCAACTAAAAATCTTTTCATCATGTTTATCTATTAGCAAAAAATAAAGTCTTAAGAGCTATCAGAAATATATATATTTATATATATATATTTGTTTTCGTAGATTTTCACGGATATAGGTATGTAGGTCTTGGTGTATTCGGGTCTTTTCCTGTGTAAGATTGAGAGTATCTTGGCGATGTTTTGACGAGGTCCCACTCGCCATCTTCAGGCTGGTGCTTTCGGCTTCATGCTTGTGCGAGCAAAGTGTGATCGGAGCTGCCGTCTTTCTATAAATATTGGTGGGGGTGTGTGGAGTGCTGGCTTTGTTGTTGTAAGCTGGTTGGTTGGCTGTGTTGTAACATCTTGATTAGTTGATGGAGTTGATGTTTGTAGATTAGTCGGCTGTTTTGTAACATCCTGTGTGGCTGAGGTGTTGGCTGTGTACCCTTTGTTCTTTTGTGTTGTAACGTCCTGGGTAATGGGCTGTGTGATGACATCCTGATCTCTAGTATAGTGATATCCTGAGTCCTTTGCTGCAACATCCTGGGAGGTTGGCTGTGTTGTACCATCCTGAGCCTTTGTGTTGTAACCTCCTGAGTTCCGTGATGTAATGTCTTGAGCAGATGTCTGTGGAGTAACATCCCGGGCTTTGGTTTGGCTCCGAGTTTGTGTCCAAGTTTGCGGTCTGGCCATGTGTTTATGGCGTGTGTCAGTTTGCTCTGTGTGGGGGTTGGAGAGGCGTGCAGCAGTTGGAGGTGCCGCTGTGGTTTGGATTCTGAATGGTAGTTGCATTTCGTCTATGGGATGGGTTTGGATTTGAGTCTGGTGAGGGTGATTGGTGGTGGTGTCCTGTGTTATTCTGGGTCTGGTGTCGGTTTTTGTGGCTGGGACTCTTTTGTTGACTAGGGCTAGTTTCCAGATGTCTGGTAGGTGGGAGGTATCGTCACGTTACATCACAGAACTCAGGAGGTTACAACACAAAGGCTCAGGATGGTAGAACAATATATATATATATTCTCTCTCTCTCTCTCTCTCTCTCTCTCTCTCTCTCTCTCACATATATACTGTATACAGTATATATATATAAAACAAAATAAAAAACTTGAAACAAAAAAGGGACCTTCCTAGTTTCTCAGGCTGTAAAAGAGATGCGGGGAGACTTGTACTTTCAGACTTGCAAGATTCTGTTAATGTAGCTTTACAATAAAGTAGAATTAGTTCCTTTGGTCATGTCTCCTATCTGATCTATGTAGTAATGCTATGATGCATATGGCCTAATCTGCAATATTTTCTTTTTATCACAAAGAGAGTGCAAGTTGGTTTTCATCTTAGGCACGAAGCCAGCTGGGAGATCTTGGGCCAAGCACTCTCTCATAGCCTTAGGAAGAAGGCAGTAACGATAAACTTGCAGTAACTTTTGAACACTTGCCAAGAAAACAGTATTGCAGTATTTAAGGGGCTGCCACAAAGAAAAGGGGGTCAACTTATTTTCCAAAGCACCAGAAGGCAAGACAAGAAACTAATGGATGGAAACTAATCAAGGATAAAAGCAATCTAGAACTAAAGAGAAATTTCCTGACAGTGAGAACAATTAACCAGTGGAATGGCTTGCTTTCAGAAGGTGTGGGTGCTTCATCAATGGATATTTTTAAGAAGAGACTGGACAGCCACTAAGTCTGAAATGGTATAGGGTCTCCTGCTTGAACAGGGGGTTGTATTAGAAGACCTCTAAAGTCCCTTCCACCTCTATTCTGATTGATTGATTGATTGATTGATTGATTGATTGATTGATTTGATTTGATTTGATTTATTGATTGAAAACTGCAGGGATTGTGGAGCATCAGGACTGAAATGAATTCTGACTTTTAAATGTTCAATTTATTTTGAATTATGAACATTTACAATTTTCCTTTCTTCCATTCATTCCAGGTTCCTAACGCAGGCTCTATTAAATGTCAATTATATTTTTAAACAACCCTTTCTGTGGTATATAAAGGCTCCTAGAATAACTTATTTTATTTACATTTCTTGCTAAGAAAAAGTCTTAATGAAAATGATACTTTTCAAGACATCTTATTACCTTTTAAAAGACACAGGGATGTGCAGTTTTGGCAACTGAAGCAGTAAATTCTTTTTCTGGCACCTTTCCTGTTATAGAAAAAGTTAAAACTGTCCACATTTTCCTATCCACAGATGAGAATTGTGACAGAATGGAGAGCATAGTCACTGCCTGCAACCTGTCACATATTCTTAGAACATGATCTCTCAGGCATTAAAAAGTGTTCTTGTCATTAGTAGCCTGAATCTGGGAAAGGACTGAGAATATATATCTGAGAATATTTGCAAATTATGCACAAACCAACCTGAATAACCTGCTTGATTTTAGAGATCAATCCACTTCAATTCAACTGTGGAATGAATTTTTCCATATGTATGTGTAGAAGAGCATGTCTATATAAGGTTGGGAAAGAAACATCATGTCCTCCATCTGTTCTTTTCTTTGATACCGTAGTTCGTGTGGAAGTTCCATATTGAGCAAGTCTTTGGCTGAATTCACAATTGCTAAAGAAGCCAATGGATTCTCTATATTCTTCTTTTCCCAGGCAGCCAGCTCGCTAATTACAAGAACTTCTGGGGAAGCAAGCAAGAAAATGGGAGTTACTGCCATGCATATGTATCTGGGAGGCTACAGTTCCATTAGAACAGAGGTGTCAAACTCAATTTCACTGAGGGCTGCATCAGGGTTGTGTTTCACCTCGGGGGGGCTGGAGTGGGCGTGGCCATGGTGGGCATGGCGGGCATGGCCATCTTGCCGGCACTTGTGTCGGGGGCACCTGTGCTGGCCCAAGCAGTCTGCCAGAGAAAACAGGCTTCCGAGCTCCATTTTCGGCTGTGACGGCCTCTTGCAACCCTCTGCCAGTGAAAACGGAGCTCGGGAAGGCCGTGTGCGGCCCTCCCGAGCTCTGTTTTTGCTGGCAGAGGCACCGGGGGCCAGTCCTTCACTGTTTCCAGGGTGGCTCCATGGGCCAAATCTAAGCGCCCTCTGAGCCAGATCCAGCCCCCGTGCTTTGAGTTTGACACCCCTGCATTAGAAGGAAGGAAGAAGACATGAGTTGGAAGACGACAACAGTGTGGGACAACAAAGACGGATAACAGGAGCACAAGAAACAGATTAGCAGAGAGGCAACTGTGAGGAGCTTTACAGTGAGATGAAACTTGCTATCAAGTCATCATCCCAGTAGGCAGCAAGAAAAAGAAAATAAGAGGGAGAAAAGCAGATCAGGGACAGAGAACTGGAATGCTAAGATGTTATAGGAAACCTCTTTACTTATTGGAGTAAGTAAAAGTTAATAGAATGGCTAGGTTTTCCAGATTACAGATTAACAGAGTGTAGGTCATCTAGTCCAACTCCCTGCCCAAGCAGGAGACCCTACACCCGTGATGGCAAACCTATGGCACGTGTGCCTGAAGTGGCATGCAGAGGTGAAAGAAATATTGATCCAACCCCCTGCCCAAGCAGGAGACCCTACACCATTTCTGACAAATGGCAGTCCAATCTCTTCTTGAAAGCCTCCAGTGATGAAGCTCCCACAACTTCTGAAGGAAAGCTGTTCCATTGGTTGATTGTTCTCACTGTCAGAAAATTTCTCCTTACTTCTAGGTTGAATCTGTCCTTCCATCCATTATTCCTTCCATCCATTATTCCTTGTCTGGCCTTCGGGTGCCTTGGAAAATAGCTTGACCCCCTCCTCTCTGTGGCAGCCCCTCAAATACTGGAACACTGCTATCATGTCTCCCCTGGTCCTTCTCTTCACTAGAAGAGAAGAAGAACCAATCACTAATTGCAGCAACATTGCTTAAAGAACCAATCACTAATTGCAGCAAAGATTGTATAAGGATTTGGATTGTAGGCAGCTGGTTGTGTGCTTAAACAGAACAATAATAATAACAAGAAAATAAAAACAGAAGCAGCATACAAGAGTCAATATTCAAAGCTAAAAAAAACAACCCACCCTACTGGAATATTTGTAAATAAGGAAACAGGCTAACAGGAATAAAGCTGTGAATTAGGAAGTTGTATAAGAAAGACATTTGGAGTAGTGGTTAACCAGGCTAGAAACTGTGAGTTCTAGTCCTGCCTTAGGCACAAAGCCAGCTGGGTAATCTTGGACCAGTCCGTCTCCTTCAGCTCTAGGAAGGACTGATGCAATAACAAACTATTGAAAAACTTTACAAAGATAACTGCAGCGACCTGTCCAAGCAATCGCCAGCAATCAAGACTGAGTTGAAAGCACAAACAACAAACAAAAAGATACAAAAGGAATTAATTAGAACATTGGGGTTTGTAAAACCAAATTCTGCTTTTATAACTGTTGAGCAAAGAAGACAATTCTGCAAGGGTAAAAGAAAGATTAGCAGGGAGGCAGCAGCAAGGAGCTTTACAGTGAGACGAATCTTGCTTACATCTTGCTCAAAAAAAAAAAAAAAAAAAAAAAAAAAAAAAAAAAAAAAAAGAACCTCTGGCAGAAGAGGACATGAACATTGGAATGAAGGACCAAGGGCTGGGGGGATTTTAGCTTAAAGCCATGATGTGTGACCTATTGAGGATTTTGGACATTGATTTCCTATCTATCTATCTATCTATCTATCTATCTATCTATCTATCTATCTATCTATCTATCTATCTATCTATCGTGCGTGCATAAGCGCACCAGCGTGCCTACCGTCCCTGTCCTAATGTTCCCTTTTATTCGTATTAATTTCATGTATTCAAATCATGTTTATACTTATCTATATTATGTAATACGTGCTTGACAATATAAATAAATAAAATAAATAAATAAAATAAACATATGAAGATAACTAAGTTAGGAAAGGTTTTCATCTTTCTCTCTGTATCTATCTATCACAAGGTCCAATCAAGGAACATGTTTTAAATATATTTTAATTGCAGGTTTATTTCTTTTTATATAGCAAGTGATGTGCTCTTCAATTGGACAAAAGGAAAAAAAAGTTCATTGTAAACCACATCGCTGGGAACTTAAGCCACCCAGATTTCCCAACTTGAATTAAATTCCTAAAGAAAAAAATAAAGTTAGGATTCCCCGCCCCCCTGTGTAGGTAGCATAGAGGTATCTGGAAAATCATAGAGAGATGTGAAACAAAGATACAGCCTCAAAATTTTCTGTTGGTTCACAATAATAAATTCAAAAGCTACATCAGAGTAAGTTCTAGCTAAATTCTAAATCACCCTGATTTAGAAAAACAGATTCTTTTTTTGAGATGGGGAAAAACAATCAGGAAATTAGAAGAGAGATTTTGGTCCAGTATTAGTCAAACAGAGTGAATCCCTGATGAATCCATATTAAAAAGTCTGCAAAAGCAGAAAATGGGTTTAACTGGATGTTTCATAGACTTTTAATTATCCAGGAATGCAAAATTTGCTATTGTTTGATAAGGTTTCTTTACATGCATGGTTTGGGATATCTGAGTAGGCAGAGGACATTGATACTGAAGAAAAAAAAGACAAAAGGATGAGTGGAGGAGGCAATTTTTAGTTTCTTGGCAACAAAAACTACAGTGAAAACCTGCAAAAAATGTGCTTAAGCCTAAAGGTAAAGGTAAAGGTTCCCCCACACATGCGTGCTAGTCGTTTCCGGCTCTAGGGGTGGTGCTCATCTCCGTTTCTAAGCCAAAGAGCCAGCGCTGTCCAAAGACGTCTCCGTGGCCATGTGGCCGGCATGACTAAATGCCAAAGGCGCATGAACAGGGGTGGGTTCTAACTTACCTCGCTGCCGGTTCGCTTCGTCCTGCGCCTCGTGGCAGTAAAAAAATTTTTTTTAAAGCCAAAAACAAGATGGTGATGCATGCGCAGTGCCGGAAACTCGGCTTCTGCGCATGCGCAGAAAAAAATAAAAATTAATTAAAAAAAAAAATTAAAAAAAAAGTGCCGCCCACAGACCGGCACTGACCGAACCGGATCGATGATGTCATCGTGACATCACCAGCGGGTTGCTACCGGTTCAGGAGAACCGGTCCGAACCGGGAGGAACCCACCTCTGCACATGGAGCGCTGTTACCTTCCCACCAATGTGGTCCCTATTATTCTACTTGCATTTTTTACGTGCTTTCGAACTGCTAGGTTGGCAGAAGCTGGGACAAGTAATGGGACGTGTTGCTAGGGATTCGAACTGCTGAACTGCCGACCTTCTGATCGACAAGCTCAGCATCTTAGCCACTGAGCCACCGCGTCCCCGTGCTTAAGCCTACATGTATATTAAATTACATTTAAGCACTGATTTTCAATCTTTTTCAATAAATCTTTTATTTCCAAGAACATATGCCAGGGATAATATAAAATCAATGAAGATATGGTTTCCAGGTTTCACCACAGAAATGTACGATGAATCAGGGACTTCCATGAAGTCATAGAAAGCTGTATATAATTTTTGAAGAGTGGAGATAATAACCCTGGCAACTGGAATGTAGAATGGTTCTTCAGAACCTTTCCAGATCAGGAGACAATCACCCACATGTGCTCCAGAGGGCTGCAAGACTGTTTCCTATCAGTTTGAAGGCCAAAAGGTGAAGGGATCAACCATCAAACCCACAACCTCAGCAGAAAAAGGTTGCAAAAGCAACCTTTTAAAGGATGCTACGTTTGCTAACTTTGCTTCTAATCTTTGGGAAATTGTTTATCTAACCCTGTTAAAGCTATTAGAGATTTTCAGAAATGCAAGTTTGAAAGGCCACCTTGTGAGGCTATCTTTGTTTCTGAACAAAAGAAAAATTAAATATAAGTTTATGAATATTAAATAAATAGCAAAAAACTAAGTACAATTTTGAGCTGACAAAATTATAAACAAATTAAGGGTTGGATTCTTGATTTGCACTCTTTACTCTTCTATTTTTCTTTGTCTGAGTTTACTTGGTATTCATTTTTATTACTGGAATTGCTGGAATCGGGAAATAAATGAAATAATAAAAATATAGGCTGACAAGATTGTCAATGGACAAGAGAAAGAAGCAGACAATTTACAACATCATAATATCTGAAAGTTTCAATGCCTAATATTGTGAAAACAAAAAAAAAAAGGAGACATTAAAAAATCCAGATAATATTTGGTTTTAAGGCTATGCCTGCTGGGCAAAAGAGAGGGAGGTTAAGTGATATCTTTCAGGCCTGGTTGTTATAAAAATGAATACTGGACTAGGTGGATTTTTAGTGGACCACAAAGCTATCTTTGTTTTTCTCACAATACTTCTGAGTCATTTGTTTCAAATGACTGAATTCTTTAATGCTTTCCCATTAATTTCTGTCCTCCTTTCAAGTTCCCAATACATCACTTTTCTTTTTCCTCAAAGGTCAAAGAATAGATTATTCACCACTTTTACATACTCTGGCTGGATACAAAAGGATTTTCAAAATTCTCCAAAAAATTCATAGGCTGGAAAACCGAGTGAATAATTTCTCCCTATTTTTTAAGAGGGAGGACACCTGTTTTTAGGACAGTGGTGACAGTTAACAGTGCTACTGAAAAAGTCCTATAGGAAGAATTATTTGTTTAATTATTACATATTTATCAAATTTGAAACTGCCCATCTTCTTCACAGAGGGAATCTGAGCAATGTACAAATAAAATATTAAAACCTAAAAACAGTATATAAAATTTAAAAAGACAAGGATGAATTTAAAAAAATCAATGTTAAATGTTAATTAAAAGTCAAGGGGGGTGGGCTGGGCTGCTTTTAGGGGCTAACCAGCACATGACTCTGTGCTCTTCTGTGAAACCCAAGCAAGGCCAAATACTTTCTTGATGTTTTCCTTCAGAATTGGAGGAATCCAGAAACACGAGCTTATCCAGTTGTACTCAGAATTCAGAAGATTTAAACATGTTCTTTGGCCATGTTTATATGCAAGTACATCATATTTGTCAGAGTGGGCACAGTGTGACTATTTTGAGACAACCCAGGAGCAAAATACAGTAAACAGAGGTTTGTCTTTGAAATAGTGGTTTATCTACAAGAAATATATACATACACGTACTAGGCAAAGTCAGGCAATCAATCGTCAACTACAGCACGGAAGCACACACGGAGAGAGAGACGCCCTAACAGGGCCTCTCTTATAATACCATCTCTTAAAGTGGTAACAGTCAAATAACCCTGCTGACTCATTACTGCCATTGTATCATCATTACAGCATTACAGCATCATGGCAGCTGGTCAGCTCTTAAAGTGTTTCCCTGACACTCCTCCCCCTTTAAAGCTGAACAGCTGAATGCTTTAACATATTCATGATGCTTTCTATTTCTATTATGTCCTCGCCTCCTGCTTCGGTTTGTACTCTCACTGCTACAAACACTACTAGTACCATTACTACTACTACTGCTGGAACTGCTCCTAATTTCATTATCTAATGACTCTGTACACTCTGTCTCATTACTTTCTATTATGTCATGCTCACCATGTCTTGGCTGAATTCCTTCACTTTCCCTTTTCACTAGCTCAGTTTTCTCAGTTTGGTTTCTCTGTCTGCCTGACATTCTCTTTAACTTCAGCTTCCTCCATTTATCTTGTTTTTCCTTAGGCAATCACCATGACCACATCTCTTGGTACTGACGGGGTTCATACCGAACACTACATATTCTAACCTCATTTGCAGTGAACTGCTCAGGAGGTATATCTTTATTACACTTTTTAGATGTCCTACAGGGGTGGATTCCGGATTCAGGTACTGCTGGTTCACTCAGGGATGCGCTGTGCGCCGCGCGCGTGCTTCGCATGCATGTGCGCGCATGCACAGAACTTTAAAAAAGCTTCTGCGCATGCGCAGAAGCAAAAAACAAGATGGCACCGCCTATGGCGCCACTGAGAGAACTGGCTCGGGGGCGAGGCAGGCCTGGGTCGCTGCCGGTTCCAGCGACCCAGGCCACCACGTTACTAATGGTTCTATAGAGCCAATCCGAACCGGTAGGAACCCACCTCTGGTCTCCTAGGTATAACTCTGTTTGTTTGCTTTGAGCTTTTCTTATTTACAGGATACACCCTGGATTTTGCCTCCTTACAAACAGCGCAATCTAAGTACATCTTGCACTGCTTTGGTTTTGGCTTTGGCTTACGTCCCTCAGCTAGGTCTGGCATCTTCTGCAGTTCTCTGCAGCTCACATGCCCCAATCTCCTGTGCCATAAATGTACACAGTTGTTATGTGTGTGAGTGTTCATAAGTGCTCGTGCACAATCATTCTCCTGCCTTCCTAGAATGTACAGACCATCCTTCTTAACCCCTCGTGCACAAATTCTTCCACCTTTCCTGATGGTGTATTATCCTCCTGCAAACAGTATTTCATACCCTTGACTGTCCAACCTGCAAATACTCAACAGATTATGATATAGAATAGAATAGAATAGAATAGAATAGAATAGAATAGAATAGAATAGAATAGAATAGAATAGAATAGAATAGAATAGAATAGAATAGAATAGAATAGAATAGAATAGAATAGAATAGATTTTTTTATTGGCCAAGTGTGATTGGACACACAAGGAATTTGTCTTGGTGCATATGCTCTCAGTGTACATAAAAGAAAAGATAAGTTCATCAAGAATCATAAGGTACAACACTTAATGATAGTCCGGGTACAAATCTAGGTCAGGTACATACTGTATAAGACATTGTATAATATTTCTCCTATCTCAGGTACATAGACTTTACCTTCCCCTTTAATAGCAGATCATTGACCATTAGCCAAACTAACAAATGTTTGCTTAGCTCGTCTCAAGCCAGAAAATGTTTGTGGATTATTAGCAATATGCTGACTCACCCCACTGTCCAACACCCAAATGTTCCTGGTGGTCAGCTCTTAAAGTATTTCCCTGACAATATTTCATCCCTGAGGGATTATCTTCTTCTTTATTTATCATTTTTATTGTATTATATAAAATACAAAGAAGAAAAGAAAATAGGAAATTAAGGGAGGGAAAGGGAACAGGGGAAAGGGGTGTGAGATACAAGTGGGAAGAGAAAAAGAAAGAAAAGGGGTCATTGACTTCCAACTCTTCCTAGCACAGTACAAGATAAACACACTCCAACCTCAACTTTTTGCTTTTACACATTAATATATAACTAGCCATTCCCATAACATCAAATCTTTCTAATCAACAAAACCAAGGGAGGGATTATCTTCTTTGAAGACATTTCTAAAGTAGCTTTCATCAAATGAAATGAGAAGTGGTAGAGAAATCACCACCTGAAACTATAGATAGCTACATACTTTTCTTCTTCCTATCCTGCCCTCATGCTTTCATTCAAACTATTGAAATGTTACATCCTACAATGATGGATTTAACATTATCACACAACATCTGCCTATCCCAGGTCCTTGAGAAGGACTTGGTAGGTGGACAAAAATTACCAAATCAAGTCTAAACATTTGGCGACCATCCATAATAATAAGAATAATGCATATAAGTCTGTCTCTGAGATTAAACCCTTCATTCTCAAAAGCTTTATTCCATATTTACAATTTCTGAATCTGTCACCTTTATCCTTACTTCTTGACATTGTTTTCATTCCTCTATGCCTGCATAGACTGCATATGAAACCTGATGGGGTCTCATTTAATTTTGTAGCAATATTACATTGTTTTGTTATTAGGTTTTCTCATATATTCTGCTACAGGGCAAGTTCTTCATCTGGTTTATTTCCATTGACAATTTCATTCCCCTTTATATATCAGAAGGAGATTTCTATTGGTTTTTTTTTTTTTCACTTGACTTGCAGTGCATTTTTTTTCTTATTTCCAATAATTGGTCCTCTTTCCCCCAATTTTTGCAAGCGCTTCTTATAACGCTTTCAGGCAGAAAACAACAGACATGTTTTATTAGGCTACTGCTCTTCATTTTTTAACACTGAGCAATTATGCCTTACCCAGGAGGATAAATAAGTGGTATAGCTGCATGTTGATAACAATACAATAATACAAGTATTTCTCAGGTTCAGTTCAACTCCTGGTGACTTCATAGATATGGTATACCGGTATGTATGTAGTTTTCTTGGCAACAAAATGGAAATACTTTGGCAATACCTTTTCCTAGCATATGTTTTAAATTTCCCAATCTCTTCCAAAAGCCCTGGTTATTAGCCATCCAAATATTACATTTTTTTCCCTTTTTATGACCCTGTAATCCAGGGGTGGGTTCTGGATCCTTTTGCTGCCAGTTCACTCAGGGTCGCACCCCCGCAGCAATAAAAAAATAGCTTCTGCGCATGTGCAGAAGCAAAAATCCAAGATGGCGGTGCCCACAGAGACACCGACAGAACCGGCTCCGTGACGTCATTGCCAGTTTACTAATGGTTTTAAAGAACCAGATAGAACCGGTAGGAACCCACCTCTGCTGTAATCCCTTTTCATTGGGATGGAGTTGGGGTGATTGAATGGAGCTGAGCATTTACTTGCCGGATGCCCTTCCTGATGACTATGTGGAATTCGCAGCAAATATTTTCTCTTTGTGTCCTGATAGAGAAAAATTTGTCATTACCTAGGATTGACCTCTCAACCTTCTGAGTGGGAGGTGAGTGTCTTCACCTCTAGGCCACCGTGCTGCTCCATCCAAGTATTATGATACCCACTTAGTATTTTTTAATATTAGCAAAAGTTGTTTAGCTGCTGTTACCTATACCTGTTTAGAATTTAACATACATGCATTAAATGCTGCTTTAAGTGTAATATTTTCTGCACATAATACTTTTTAGTAAGATAGAAAAAGTACAGATTAGCAGCTGTTCCCGACATTAATGTCTGCATTAATGTCCTATCTCTAAGTATGTTGATATAAATCAGTGCTTCCTTACAGCTGAGGTTTAGCATACTGTAGCAACAAGGCAGGAAATAGTGCCATCCGTATAGATTTCATATTAGAAATTCCTTATTCTTCACTAAGAAATTTCTCATTCCTACTGTGCTACATGCTAGGTTACATTAAGTGCACAAACTTCTCTACTTTCCTATACCTCCTATTCTCTAGAAATATATTGGAGTAAATCAAATCAAAACCTTTATTATGGCTTTTTCATAGGACTATCTGCCTCAGCTGTCCTTGTGTGGGTCTTATGCAGGGGTGGGTTCCAACTTACCTCGCTGCCGGTTCGCTCCCTCCCGTGCCACATGGGAGCACGCATGCGCAGTAACAAAAAATCTGAAAAAATTCAAAAAAAAAAAAAGCCGAAAAAAAGATGGCGACTGCATGCACAGTGCTGGAAGTCAGTTTCTGGGCATGCTCAGAAGGAATTTAAAAAAAAAAAAACATTAAAAAAAATTGAAAAAAATTCAAAAAAATTCAAAAAACAAAAACAAAAACCAAAGCCGAAAAAAAGATGGCGACCGCATGCACAGTGCCGGAAGTCGGCTTCTGGGCATGCTCATAAGGAAAAAAAAAATTCAAAAAAATTCAAAAAAAAGTTGGCGGCCCCCACGGACCGGCACCGACCGATCTGGTTCGGTGACGTCATTATGACATCATCAGCGGGCCACTACCAGTTCGGGAGAACCAGTCCGAACCCACCCCTGGTCTTATGGATGTGTGCATGTGTTTTTATTGGAAAATTGTCCAGGAAAGTGTCCCTGGATGCTTTCCATATTCCAAGCTGCACAGTGGAAGTGAGGCGAGAAGGAGGAAGGAAAGTAGGAAATGGGTGTGTGTTTGTATGTCTCTGCATGTGTGTGAGGGGGAGTTAGTCAGAAAAAAGTATGAAACCCTGTATGTTACAGAATTCTACTTCAGCTATTTTTACAAGCAATGCCATCAATTCCTTTCATGTCTTCTATCCAGGGGTGGGTTCCTCCCGGTTTGGACCAGTTCTCCCGAACCGGTAGCGGCCTGCTGGTGACATCACGATGACATCACCGAACCGGATCGGTCGCTGCCGGTCCATGGGGGCCGCCATCTTTTTTTTAAATTGTTTTTGAAAAATTTTTGGGGAATTTTTATTTATTTATTTTTTCCTTCTGAGCATACGCAGAAGCTGACTTCCGGCACTGTGCATGTGGTCGCCATCTTCTTTTCCGCTTGGTTTTTTGTTTTGTTTTGTTTTGGATTTTTTTCAGATTTTTTGTTACTGCGCATGCGCGCGTGAGCAAAGCGCGTGCCCATGAGGCGCGCCCACGAGGCGCGGGAGGGAGCGAATGGGCAGTGAGGTAAGTTGGAACCCACCCCTGCTTCTATCTAATAAGAGTGAGCTTTTTCTCTCTGCTTACTGAGCAGCAGTGCGTTAAGAGTTTTTCTTTTCCTCTGATTGCAGGTGGCAATCCTGTTTTTACTTCCTTGGAACTTCTACCCTGTAAATAAAAACTTGTGCAAATATCAGGACATCCTCGAGAAGGCAGCATCTATGCTTTGTTTTGTTTTCCAATAAATCTTCCAGGAAAAAAATATATTCTAGAATAGAATATTCTATTCTGCATCAGAAGAAATTTATAACACACAAGCTATATTCATGAGTGACATGGGAAAATGACATGGAAAAATCACTCCCAGTTGATCATGCACCATACTCTCTACCTTGATCTAAGCATTTTGTGATTTATTCTAGTTTAGTTTAGTCAAAGGGTTGGCAGTTTCCTGGGAGACACTATTTTACCATGTCAGAACAAAATCAAGGGGAAAAAGCAAAGTGTCTGGTCCCTCTGAGCCATGATTGACATGGTGAGAGAGGAGTGATACCCAGCATCTGAACATATTATGGACATGCCAGAGCAGGCTTTGGAAGCCAATAGGAAGAGCTTCTCTCTTCTGCATATTATGACACAAACCCTGTCCCTTAATAGCAATAGCAATAGCATTTAGACATATACCGCTTCACAGTGCTTTACAGCCCTCTCTAAGCAGTTTACAGAGTCAACATATTGCCCCCAACAATCTGGGTCCTCATTTTACCGATGTCAGAAGGATGGAAGGCTGAGTCAACCTTGAGCCTGGTGAGATTCAAACTGCCAAATTGCAGGCAGCTGGCAGGCAGCAGAAGTAGCCTGCAATAACTGCATTCTAACCACTACGCCACCACGGCTCATGGTTAAAATGGTTACTGAGACTTCTTCATGCTGTAGTAAGCAAGGCATATGTAAAGATCAGGTTGAAATTGTCATCCATGGCACATGAAGCAATAAGAACACTACTGGTAAGTTTTGGCACACATACATCAGTGTGCCACATATGGAAGAAATAAATACAAATAGTATGAATTATCAAATGTAATGATAGAAAAACAGATAACATTGAATGTCTATGAATGTTCTGTCCCCGCTGCCGAACCGAGAAAAACAACACAAGCAAAGTACAAACAAACCTTGTTTAATACTCTTTAAACTACTAATACTCTCTTAGCAGTTGTGTTTGTTAAAGTCCTGGAAATCATAAATAAGTCCTTTCAGTGCACCAACTGTTAATTAACATCTTAACAGTTGGCAAGAGTCCAAGCACAAAGAATCAAAAAAGTCCAACGAATTAGGCTATCTGATAACAGGCACTCGAACTTACTGAAGTCTAAGGGCGTGGCCAATTAGCCCAAAGCCTTACTCCCAAGGAGACCTCCTCCTGAGTAACCATTCTTGCCTCTTAGCAGCTCTGCATGCCCGTGCATTAAGAATAGGCTCCTCCTCTTCTTCCTCGTCACTGATGGGAGCTTCTGGAGGTTCTGAAGGCCCTGGCTGAATCTCCACCTCTGGCACTGAGTCCCCACCAACCTCCTCACTGTCCAACTCAGATACCAGCTGCACAGGCCACTGGCGCATCACCACAACAGCCTCTTCGCTGTCGGAGTCCGCAACCAGCTGCACGAGTTGCTGGCGGGCCACAACAGAAACTAAGAAAAAAAGGCAAGGATGTAATAGATTTGAATAAGGATTTTGTGAAATGGAATTGATGAACACAAGATGAAGGTATACGCTTAATTTTAAATGACTGTATGCAAGACTGTATGTCTGAAACATGATTTGAAATCCTAGAGTAAGACTTCATAGCTTGGTGATGGTTGCATCTTACACTGTAGTGAATGGTGATAATGGAAGAACCATGTATGAGTTGGGGGAGATTGTATATTATAACTGAATGAAATCTGGAGATCTACAGAGAGGATATTGTGTTAGATAATATCAGAATCTGCTGGGAAAAAAGTATATTACAAATATGTGGTTCCAATTATTAAAGAAAGATTAGAATACAGTGGTACCTTGGTACTCATCGTTAATAGGGTCCAGGAGGTACAACAAGTATTAAAAATACAAAACCAAACAAACCATATGACTTATCACATGACCCTTTGTTTCAGCTGGGAAGAATTTCCTGTCTGTCCCTTTTGCTATATCAGTGACCTTCCCAACATGGCTGACTTCCTGTCTGCTCTCTGTGGCTGTCCCCCTTTCCTATGCACTGATCTTCCCAGTATGGCCAACTTCCTGCCCATTCTTTGTGGCCATCCCCCTGTTCCTATTACAATGTGTCGAGTACCAAACAAACGATGTGTACCACAACATTTTCACAACAAGAAGTGTTGAATACCAAATTCAATGAGTTTTGAAGCAGTTGAGTACTGAGGTACCACTGTATAAACAAAACTAGCAGAATGAATGAAAAATGGAAAGAGGATGTAAAATTTATTTGAAGCAAGTGAAAAGAATTATGCTACAACATGCCACAAGGGTGTGCTCAGCTGTGTTAATAGGAAGTATGAAAAAATACTTGCAAAGAATGTAGTCAAAGGGAGCAGGGAGTGATTATGATTTAAAGATGCAGAGAAAATGGTGAAAATAATAATAAAAAGTTGTTTTGGAACTGAGCGAAAAAGGCTAAAGAAGGAATCTTCAGTAGAGTGATTTGGATGGGCAATTAAAAGAATGGAATGGGGTTTTTTTAATGAAGAAAGGTGGATGAGATATTTTAGACATTTGTATGGGAACAATCGTCAGAAGTGGAACTGGAACACAGGTCATGAGTATTAGAGTCCAAAAAGAGAAAAATCATAAATCCCCTGAGACTATTGAAAAACAACAAAAGTGCAAATGTAGATGATATAACTGGATAAATGTTAAAATGTGGATGTAATTTGCTTACGGGTTGGGTGTGAAACTTGCTTAAGAGTTATATGAAGACTCCATCTACAATACTTCCAATGGAAGAGTGTGTCAACCCTGAAGCGAACCTGGCTGGGGCCATCTTTGAGGCTTCAGGGTTGCCACAAGGAAGAAGAGGGGACAGGGAGGGGGGAAATAGATAGCTGGGGTTTTGTAGTCAAAACAAAAAGTTTTCCTGTGGGAACCAAGGACTTTCCAACAAGTAGCTGAGGAGAGGAGGAGTGGAGTAACCAAGCAACCAGCCAACATCTCTATTGGACAATGTGACTGAAACATTTACTTTTAATCAGGTGAAAACCGCAGGAACTTTCAGAGTTGGCTTTCACCAGTTGTGCCAATATAATGTATCGAATAAATTGTTCTTTGAGGAATCTATCTGCCTTGGAGTTCTGCTTTCTATGGGTGCATTACTTGGAATGCTGACAGAATGCTCTTGTGTGCCCCCTATAAAATAGGAAAGCTACACAGGCAGTGGTGGGTTGCTGCCGGTTCGAACCAGTTCTCCCGTACCGGTGGCGGAAATTTCCCCCTGCTCGCTGAACCGGCAGCGATGGCCGGCTGGCCACGCCCCCGAACTGGTTCTCTGGTCGCCACTCTTTGAAAGCGGCTTGCAAAGAACCCTCTGTGCATGCGCAGAAGCTTCTGCACATGCACAGAGGGTCATTTGCGTGATGTGATAGGGCGCGGGCAAGCACAAAGCGAGCGCTCGTGTGCAAAACGCGCACTTCTGACGCGATGCAAACCGGTAAGGAAGGTAAGTAGAACCCACCCCTGTACACAGGTTGAATGCAAAAACTAACAGGGTATTGGGCAGAATTCTGATTGAAATGGTATGAAAGATGGCAATGAGCAACATTTAGGAAGTAGTAGTAGTTTTATGCTGGCCAAGAACATGATGACCCCATTTTGGTTTTTGAGAAAGAAAATGTATTGTGTTTTTCCTGCTTTAGAGAAATATACAATAAAGTGAAGAGGCTCAAATTGTGGAAATGTTTTGTGCATATAGCAATAGCAATAGCACTTAGACTTATATACCGCTTCACAGTGCTTTACAGCCCTCTCTAAGCGGTTCACAGAGTCAGCATATTGCCCCCAACAATCTGGGTCCTCATATATAGAGTTGGGTATTAGTAACCATAGGAGAATATGATGAAATAAGATGAAAGACTAAGCAAAGAGTGAGACAGCTAGATCTTGTGGTTTAGTGAATTTAGAGAGCTGCATAGTGAATGAGAAGTATTATGAACAGTGTTAATATAAACTAATATAGACTATAAATGAGCTCTACTTCATTTTCTTATCTCATGCCTTTAATTTATTTGGCTTACTATTTCTTTTACCTTCCTGCACTTTGCATGATGATGCTTATCTTGTAAGGGAATAGTGTGGTGGCATGTATCTATGTATTTTATGTAAATTGGCTTCAGTTACTATTACAGGTGCCTTAGGACAGTATTCTGCTATTAGAAATTTGATTTCAGATTTCCTCTCCTCATTTTCCTGTATATTTCCACTGCTCCTTTTGGGTTAGAATTCTGATGTGTTGAGAAATCGATTCAAAACTGACCCCATTTTAGATAACCTCTAGGTGCTGTAAAAAAAAATTCCTTCCATTGAAGCTGTTGTCCTTTGCTGTTCATGACCACTTATTGAAGTCTACCCATCATACAGGCTCACCAGCAACCTGTATGAACTGCTCATTGTTTAAGCAATATAAGTTTTAAAACAAAATGAGAGTTAGATTAACTCCTTATTAGCTGGAGTTGGAATATAAAGCAATTACATATTGTGGGAAAAGTATGATATTTTGGTTGGGAACGTAAATTTAATTAATTAAGTGGGGGAAGAGACTTTCAACCTGGTTGATTTTCTGAATTTCCTTTTTAAAACACAGAAAGAGAGAGGGGGGGGAGAGGAAGGGAGGGAGGGAGGAAGGGAGGGAGAGGGAGGGAGAGAGAGGGGGGGGAGAGAGAGAGAACACTATAGAAATATTGGCACGTTCTTTGGAACGTGAAGTATGAGAGTAGAATTTAAAAAAAAAAAGAAAGAAAATCAATAAAAATGGACAACTCCATTTCTGACCTCCGTGTGAAATCCATTGTCAGTAACAGCCAATTTTGCTATAAAAACCCCAGAGCAATAAATGTTTTACAGCACCTGAAGAAAAGATGCAGTATTTGACAAGGATGTTCCTTGATGATGTAACACTGAAGAGAATGGGGAACTTAAACGATATATACTAGAAAATGTAGTGTCCCGTTATTCAGAATTTCAACTGCCTTCACTTATGAGAAGATAAAGGGCAAGAAAAGCATTTATTCAGTCTAGAGACCAAGTCTTTTATCTCAACAATAACAGCAGTGAAATCTGTCCACAAAGTAAACACTAGAGGGTTTTGAAAATCTTGTATAAATTCTTAACATTCAGCTTCAAGATTGCATTTCACATGGTTATAGCAAGAAGTCCTCGAGATTTTTTTAAAAGGAAAGTTTCTTACAATAATAAAGCCATTGTATTAATATCAGAGATTTAAAAAAAAAAAACTAAAAATCAACTGGAAGAGCTTTTTGCATATTGAAAGAAAAGCAAATACATGTCAATGGAGATTCTCAGTCATCCAGGTCATGGTTGTCTCAAAGGTGCTTTTTCAAGCAGCAACTGGACTTTCTTTGTTTTTCCATGAAGATGTTTCACTTTTCAACCAAGAAGCTTCTTCAGTTCTGCAAATACAGTCTGTAAGTCCTGTTATGAGTTTGGAGGAAAAAGAAAAAAATGAACTGTATTAATAAGTGGTGCACAGCTTGTGTCAAAACTATTAAGCTTGTGAGGTACAATCCATTGGAAGTGAATGCATCCTTTGGGGGACTTCTAAAATACAGGTAGTCCTCAACATACAACAATAATAGAACCTACCCATTAGGTTGTAAGTTGTGACAGTCATAAAATGGGTTGATCATGTAAATGACCCAATTTTATGACCTTTTTTTCTGACGATCATTAAGTGAACGTGACAATTGAAAGGCACAACTTCTCTCTTCCAGCCTTTGGATACTGTCTTTCATGGCTTTAGGCCAATAGAACCCTGGCATTCACAGATATAGCAATATTCATGAAATCACTGCTTTCATCAGAATGACAATAACAGCATTGTGGTGTTGCGATGTGCTCTGTGTGATCTCACTACCCATAAAGAAAAGGGACAGGGCTTGCAGCACGACACTGCAACACTGCTTTCAAAGATCTGATTCTCCTTCATCTTCATGGAAGCATCTGCCTGCATAATGCTCCTTATAAAAACAGATTTAGGACTCTTGCTAATTGTGTGGTCCTCAGATCATTGATTTAAACCAGAAAAGATAGACATGATCTGCCTGTTCTATGTTGCTAGTTCTGTCACTATTGTTGTGTTCTGTTTTCTACTGCTTTGCCAACCAGACATTTCACAAAGGGCAGATCCTTTGCAGTTTCATTCATAAATCATCTACAGAAGCTGAGTTGTGTCCAGGAAGCTACTGCTAAATAAGTCAGATCCAAACTAAAGGCTTGTGTGTCCAGAAAGCCTAGATTTTCAGTTGTGCCACAGAATAAGAATAGAAATAACAGAGTTGGAAGGGACCTTGGAGGTCTTCTAGTCTGCTTAGGCAGGAAACCCTACACCACTTCAGACAAATGGTTATCCAACATCATCTTAAAAACGTCCAGTGTTGGAGCACCCACAACTTCTGGAGGCAAGTTGTTCCATTGATTAATTGTTCTAACCGTCAGGAAATTTCTCCTTAGTTCTAAGTTGCTTCTCTCCTTGATTAGTTTCCACCCATTGCTTCTTGTCCTACCCTCAGGAGCTTTGGAGAAAAGCTTGACTCCCTCTTCTTTGTGGCAGCCCCTGAGATATTGGAACACTGCTATCATGTCACCCCTAGTCCTTCTTTTCATCAAACTAGACATACCCAATTATGGCAACAAAT